>CM055895.1:13646786-14246786 GCA_029582155.1 Panopea generosa | reverse complement strand
CGAGACGTAATATTATACTTTGAATCAAAACTGACATGATATACGGCGTCGTTATTATGTCTGGAATCATTTTGAGACCTCAAAGTGACTCAAAAAACAAAATACTTTTTAAACCAATGTAAGTTGGCGTAAGCTGGTATGAATCGGTGCAATGATACTGCATCGGCTATAATTGTTTTACCTTATTTGTGTTCTTGGCTTACAAAAGTTCAAGTGTCAGATGTTATGAGTGAGATACAGATACGAAACTTTAATGAGGCTGATACAATGGGTGTCTTTCGTACCATAGAAGCCAAGAAGACGAAAAAGCATCAGTAATGCTCAGTCGGTAGTCACTATTTAGACACAATAGTTTTTGTACGGTAATTACCAGTATACTGCTTGCATAAATATGTTTTGGAATAGTTTGCTTGAATTTCAGAATGAATATAGAAAAAAATATACGTTTTTTTTATAATACACGTAAATCTTTACCCTCTTTTATTGTGGATATGATACAGCATGCTGTTGTTTCAACTGTATGATGTGTGTAGGAATTGTTTAACGAAGAGGTGCACAACTAATTAGTGGCCATCTATTCAAATTATAATTGCATTACTGTGTAAGCGAATGTTCCAGATATTTGTATTTTCAAAGGCTTTTGCATGATTTACAACCAAAGGAAGCATAACACGATTTTTCAAAATTTTAAAACTGACTAAAAATATTTTTCAAACATTCATGCAAATTTATACTTACTGACCCCATATAAAGATATCTATTAAACCATGCCAAAGTAATTTATCGAAAATGGCTTTTCTAACGTTGCCTTCGCTTTTAAAAGTATTACGTATTTATCTAACGTTGTACATGAGTCACGCGATTTCTTTTTTATTTAGATTTGATCAGTCATTCTGGATTATTGTTTCGTTTTGGAAAGAAACCAAATGACGATATAGAGGTCGTCAAGCACTATGTTTAATTGTTGTCTTTTTTTTTAGAATGGGGAAATTTCGTTTCAAGATAAGCACTCCGATTAAAATGGGGTTTTTGTTTGAACTTTTGTTAAAATTGTTACCAACTGCTTGGCATCGGTTACAATATCTTTTTAGTATATGTGATCATACAGTATATAATATACTATATGACCCTATATGCTAAATAGGTCCTCCTTAGCCGAGTGATCTAAGGCATCGTCTCAAGACCACGTACCTCTCACCGTTAAGATCGTATGTTCGAGTTACAATTGCTTTTAGATTTATATGTAAGAAAATGTTTTTAGTTACTTGCGGAAGAACGGTGGTTCTACTCAGGTTCATTCTGAGGTCTTTCTATTAAAAACAAAAACTGAAAACATACCATACGGGGCCTGTGGCTTTATACCAGTTGGTTAATACATGTCTACCTTGCTTGTTTTTGGCACAATATTAATTCTAGTTTTACATGTGAACACCTTTAAAGACCAAGATTTACTAACCTACTAAAATTAAATCTTAATATTTTGCGAAGTTTTATGTTTTTTTGTTCATTCTTTTAAAAAATATATATTTTGTTTATCAATTGTACACCTTTCGCTTATTATAATACCTTTAAATGTACATATACAGCGAGTCCCCCTTGCTCCAAGAAAAGACAATGGTCATAATACATATCCTTGTGTGGCAAGAACGTCTTTACAATAATATATATATTTAAATGAGAATAATAGGACAAAATTGGGGATGGGGGACCATTTTCCTAAGTTTTAAAATGAAATTTACATGTTTTAAAAGAATAAATTGTATCTATTACACAATACGTTTTCTAAAAGAAATACATTTTACAGGGTCATTATTGGGGCTTCGTAAACATAGTCCTTTTGTATAATATGGAATGCGTCAAATCATGAATAACAGAAAGTGGTTTGTGATTTTTTGTCTTTAAAAGAACACATTTTACTAAATATACCTGCTTATACATTACTTCTACACTTGAACTGCATCACTTTATCACAAATGGCCAGGTTTGATTATTTTCTATAACAAAGAAATTCCAACATATTGAAATTTTGAGAAATCTGAATTCTTATATGGCTGTGACATTACATTCACCTTAATTTCCTAATATAAGTAATATATGGAAATGTCACTTGAGCTGAAGGCAGTAAGTATTTGTTTCCAAAGTGGTTTTAGTTTTTTCCATTTACAATCTTGAGAATAACGGGTTGTTAGCTGACATACTCCAAAACAAGTTTTACTAGGATTACTAATTTTTTATATAAAATACAACTTCACCATACTAGCAAAAACTCGCTAATCTTCCTAACATTAAAAATTTATTACTAATATTTTTATCGACTCGCATTTCGATTCCGGTAGTATTTACAAAAGCATTATTATTTCCAGTTCGGCGGCATCGGATATTTATTCTGAAAATGAGTATTTGCTTACAGGAACGATGGTATTCAACACTTAATCTACAAATATAAACGGAATATGAGTGTCGGGTAAATACTAACGGACAGTACATTCCCCGATGTCATGAAAACAGGAAAAACACAGATTCACCGAAGATCATTCATCTGTGTTTACCAATAAAAGGCTCAGCGAACAAAAATTGAAGTTACCAAATAGTTTCTGGCATCATATTTAGGTCATGGGAGATTACAAGGTGTGATTAAAGAAAACCTAATAATTATGTTTAAAATTGCGTAAAAAAATAAATGATAAAATTAATAAATGCGTGGCTTCAGAAATGTTATGCACATAAAATCTGCACATGTAATAACGTTATATATCTCATATATCATAAGGTTTTTTTTAAGCGCGTATTATTAAGTTACTGCTATATATTTATACTGGAACTATTTATAAGCGACTTAATTACATATATATGTATTTATTAATCGAAATAAACTTGTATGATCAGATTTAAATATTATGCCATTAAGATAAGGGAATCCTTAACGTTTGTATAACATGGCCAAGAATGTATTTCTACTTTTAAGGGCGGTAACACCAGTTCAGCAATTAACGTATTATCCCCAACCCCTCTTCTCCCCCGCCCCCTTCCTCCTCCATCCCCATTGTTCGTAATACAATATTTACCCAACTCTGTATTAGTCTATATTAAAAGATTAAGCTTTAAATCATTGTACTGCATCCTGGTGTACTCACACAGGCTTGTGTGTCTGGAGTTAATAAATCACAAATAATTCGCTTTTGCCATATATTTATAAGAATTTGTTCAATTTGTACAAATATGACAAAGAGGCCTACTTTATTTTAGGATAAAAACACATAAAGTGCGTGATTTAGATCGTATAATCTCTTCTCCGTAAAGTTTAAACAATTTAGGCAATACATTTTCTGTGCTTGAGAAATTTAAATATCAAGATTATTGTATTGCGTTTACAATCAGACCGAATTGGGCAATTAGATCAATCTTTATTTGATTTCACATTAAGACATACAAATGGCGAGCTATTAAAAAGTAATGCTTTTTTGCATCATCTGTTGGTTTACAGCGTCATAAAACTAGAGTATAATACGTTCGGAAATGTTAAATTACAATAACCAACAAGCTTTGATACAGCTTTTAGCTTAATATGGAACTGTCCGGATTATAAAGAATCAATGCAACTCCACGTTCGTCACTCATCAAGTGATTCAAGACGCTCAAGATCGGTTTAAAAGCAGGCGCTTGTACAATAAGTAATGTGATAGCGCCGACGCAGTAAACGTATAATCAATGACAAAATATCTCAGTGTTTGACGAACTTAATGAATGCAATCAGAAAACCGGTGAACGTTTACTTCCGTTTATAGATTGCACGTAAAGAATATTACGAAGAAAAAAAACTATTAGTGTCCAAGACTAGTGCTTATGCAGGTTGTCATTATTAAATTCGCCCCATTAGAGCAATAAGGAACCAAGTGTGTATGAAACAATAAGGTATTTGGAACATTATTACACTATTGGGACGAAATTTTTTGAATATAGTTCAAGTTACATGACTATGTTATAATTGAATGACTAGCGTAGGATAAGCACGTGAAAAGGATGAAAATTCCGTACCCGGTAAAAATACGTGAAAATCAATGTCAGGTATGCAAGACAATCTTATATATGACCGCTATCATTTGCTTTCAATTTATTGTATCTACATTCACATACACGTACCAGCACTGCTATATAGTACATGTTAGAATCCAGACCCACTTTCTCTTCAGTGAAGGTCAACCCTTCCTCCATCTTGCATTATGTGGCTGCAATATCACATACTAATAATTTTGTACTGAGAGCATGTAGAGAAATCCACTTCTGGGTCATTAAACACATATGTAATGGTTCTAAAAGTGTCTTGTTTCAATATATAGTCCTCTGTTGGTTCAACTATGAAGGAAACCTATTTGTTGCAGTGTATTACTATGCATCTTTATATCGTTATACTTTCATCCAACAGCACACAATGCCATCCAAACTTGACAGAAGTCATGAAACTGTTCCAATGTTTTCATCTGTACAAAGAAACATTTTCAACAAAAAACTGTCCTACCAAATTTTACAGCTCTAATTTCTTGGGCGTTAAAATCTTGCTACCGTCACTTAGGGGAAGTAATTGGTAGGTGAGACCTTAAATATATCGTAGGGCTGACGTATACTCCTGGAAGACAAGTGTATTCTCAAAATCAAACGGTTCATGGACAAATTGTTGAGAGCGTATAAGAGTATTTTTTATACATGGCAAACTAACCGCACATGTATAATTTGAGATGATTTTCAATGATTAAACGGAGAACATTTTTAATCAAACGTAGGTTTCCGTTAATTAGAATTATTTTCGAAAATGTCATTTACGTGTTAATGAATACAGAGAGTTATTAATAAAAAAACATGTATTCATCTCCAGTTCAAAGACTGAAAGAAATGTCCAATTATCGTGGCAAATTATGGTCGTATACATAACAGCAATAATGAATATTCGATACTCTGTCTTTTATATCTGTACTTTAATTAACGTATCGTTTTGGAAAATTCCCCTCTCCCCAATTATCCGAAAGTTACATTATAGACGTTAAAACTATCTTTTAAAGAGAGAGTGCTTAATTTTGCCATTTCAGCTGTATAATATGTATTACTTTAATGAAATCGCCAAAACAACATAATACAGAATTATTTTGGATTCATGCATACAACATGTATAGCTTTCCATCACAATTAATAACAATTCAATACATGTACATGCATCGAAAAAAAAGTCAAATTCAAACACGTTAAATAAACGACACAACGATTTATATGATCTTTAAAAAAAATAAAACGATAACAATTCCAAATATCATAAAGCACACTTGCCACCGTTTTCGAATTTAACAATCGTTTTTAGCATATTTCAATAGTAATAACAATAATTTTGAAACTGTATTAGGTGTAAACAGCACTAAAATTAAGAAAATATCTGTCCAAAAAGAGACTTAGTCATTATTGGACACGGTTACCAAGACAAGCATATCAGAAATAATATTAAATAAGATTATTTTAAAAGTTTACTATATTAACGAGTAGTGTTCGAAATATATTGTGTATTTTTAAGTCGCGCAAAATTCACGTGGAATTTTACATCGATATTTATACGCACGGATATCTCTATTCAATACATACACAATGGTACAAACATGCATCTGCTAAAACACGGGATTACAGAGTTATAGTCATTTCAATATAGGCAGTCGTTGACTACTGTTGTAAAGATGGTTGGGAAACGAGTAGCAAATAGTAAGGAAAATCGGACATAAAAGTACGTAACAAAGTCGTTTGTTCTTTAAAATATATTTTTGATGAAATCACACGGGTTTATGGGTTGACGTAAGTGTCTTATCGTAGATGGAAAAAGAAATATGATTCTGGTGTAGTCTGTTTAAGATGCAACAAAATTTGGTCGGCTAAAGACAGCAACATGTAAGAAAATCGTATTTAAAATTAGAGGAATTGTTCGAAAGGATGCGCGATATAATGTGCGTGATACAGCACACATTGCAGGCGTTTCACTAATTTCAGTTCATTTTGTTTTGAGAAATATTATGAAAAAAATGCAAGTGTTGAAACTGCCAAAAAGCTGCTTAAAATGTTCCTTGTATATAACCAAAGTCAATTTGATAACTTCGGTACACTATATCGAACCCGTGTGAAAGGTTAGGAATAATATATGAGCCATAAAACATGGTAGAAGCCGTTATCAAACGGACCTTTAGTGTAAAGAAGATGCTTTATTTTTTTTCTCTGTTGAAGGTTTAGCAATACAGGTACCGGTAAACAACGTAAAAGTGTGACTGAAAGGTACTATCGTGAAGTGGTACTGAAAAACAAATGAAAATGTACTACGATAAACGTCGCCCAATCACTGGATTCAAACATGCTGACCTATTGCATGATTATGCCCACGCTCACACCTCTGTCCTTGTAACGGCTATTTTAAAGAAAGTTACTGTGCAAGCACACCCCTTAACTCCACAGACACCTTGCTCCTTGTTATTTCCTTGTCTTTCTTAAATTGAAAAACTGGTCGTAGATATGGGTCACGGCAGGCTCTTGGTTCTGTCGCAGACCAGTACATTCGTAGTATACCCCAATCAACCTACCGTGACGCTTTCTGGAAATGAATCAACAGACTAAAGTTATGTGCTTCTAACTGGGAAGAGTTCTTTAAGAGTATGAATTGGAGACATTAGCGATTTAGTTAGCTATTAATGGTTAGAGGGCAAATACACAATACAATTCGAACATCCCTCGTCCATAGTAGAAGTGGCAATAAGGATCACTTGTTCACAATTAGCCTTGCTTTGTATCAACTACGTACGAATACTAGTGCAAATTATTGTGTTAAAGATTATTTTAATAGTTTTTTCCACTTTTTTCTTATGGATAAAATTTTTAGAACTTCCCAGTATTTAAGTTTAGTGTATGTTCAAGCAATATCAGCAATATCAAAAAACTCATATTACCATACATATTTTTTGGTAATATCTCCTCATAAACATACCCGTCCTGGAAAGTTGAAGTAATGTAGATTTAACAAACAATGTGAAAAAAAGTATTAAAAATTGTTTACATTTAGTATCTTATTAAACTATATGCATGCATATAATATTACTATTCGACATGGAATTGGTATTTATAAGTTTGAATTTAACTGCTTAAGGTTTTTTTAAAACAAAATCATTTCGACAGAGTGTCAATTGTTTTTCAATTTTGTAATAAAATATAATATAGCGTTTGCTTTGATATTATGATACAGTATATGTATTTACACTATATCTTCTCCCATTGTGCGCGGAGTGCATAACTAATTATAGCAATCGTCATTAAAAGTTCCTCAAGTGTTGATTTGCAACGTACTTAGAGGTATACGTCGTTGATTGGATAGTTTGTTATTTTATTGTTGCCATGTTGTCTATTACATAAAAAAATGATTTTCTTGTAATTTAAAAAACACAATTCAGTCGAATCACAAGAAACAAAATATATTACTAGGGTAAATGAATAATGTACGACACGATGATTCGACATTTTGAGACTTCTGTAACATGTTTTAACTTCAAATCGATAGTGTTCAATGTCCTGAAGCAATTACAATTTGATAGCTGCAAGATGGTCGGTAATAATTTTCTATCAACAGTGAAATTTCTGCGGCCGTAATTGCTACGAAATCCTCACGCAAGGAAATTAATAAATTTTCATTTTGAAATCTAAATTTATTGCCACAGATAATTGTAACTTAGTTTCTATCGTTACAATTTTGGGAATTAGCGGTTTGAGTTTGTGTGTGGGAAGTTAAGTTAAAATGTTAATTAACATTAACCAGACATGAGTGGCAGGCTAGTTTCATGATATTAGATTATGATAAAGTTAATCATACACAAATATACAAAGTTAGGATGAACACAACAATAAAAAATTGCTTAAATTTTAGCCAGATATTTGTTTATTATACTTATGTATATTAACCGTCATTTGAAGAATTTTTATTTAATTTTCACGTATTTACAACGCGACGTGAACCTGATGAGAGTTGCTCGATTTAAAAAAATCAACCGGTGACGTTTTATTGATATATTTCTATCGTTACCTTTTGAGATGTTTGTGACAGCCACCATCTCTAATACAACCTGTCAATTGTCAATATTCATTCGCCGGACAGTTGATTTGCTTACATGGTATTTTACGCGACCTTCTTGATGGATAGAAAATGATACTTCAACAAATAAAACGTGTCCAGGTACAATTTATTGGCAATCATGTCTCCGAAAACAAACTTGCAACCCTTCTCGGCATCTGCCATGTACTGGTTGGCCAAGTTAGTGATTGAAGACTGAAACATCTACGTCATCTTTTGATTTGTAGTACAATCTCGAAACTTTCACCAATTCACAACGCGTTGTTTACAAACTCCTTACTGTTAGATACATTGCATTTTAGTGTTGAGCGCGTTAGTCTAGTGTTAGCTCATCGGGGGCACGGTCGGTGATGGTAGGAGTTATAAGTTGTGCAAGACACCTTATTCGCATATGCTCAGTACTGGTTTAACACAGGAATACTTTGAGCGCAATATGTCTAAATTGTAAGAACTTGCTTTGATATCGATGTAAGATAAAAACGTTTCAAACCTAGCATCACCTTTTAACTAGTTTCAATTGATGAAAATATTCGGTTGTGGACGAATATGTTTTGTATATATACTGCAGCGTTGAAGCTATTTTCCAATAGGTGCTGGTATAAAAGGCAAACAATACAATAAAGAAACATACAGAATACAAACAAAACAGATTAAACAAAACAATTGAAACATTATTGTACAAGATACGTAATTATCGATCTACAATCTTACATTTTCGTTTCAAAACTTTGTCTCTAAAAATAGAAACCGGTTTATGTTTTTAAACATTGGTCTCAAAATGCGGACTTTTTCATTTCTTAGTTGAGGAGACTTTCAGCGACTTATCACTGTCATTATCAAAAAAAAAAGTCAACATTCCGATAGCAATTAATATATCAAACATTTTAAGATCGAAACACGACGTGAAAAAACGTGAATGTCACGTGAAGCAATTTAAACAAGTTTTATTTTTACAAAATAATGTTATCAAAGAAAAGCACACATAACAGTGATGTTTATATGTAGAATTTAGGTTCGGTTAACGATTTTTATCGAGTACTTTTTTGTTTAAATTGAATCCCTTTTATGATATTTATAGGACATCACGTTCCCAACTATGTTCGCAGAAATTTCACATCTTTTTGCAAGATGATATGCTCTTGACATCAATGAACCAAAAGTTATATCTATAAAGTTATATTCATAAAGTTTCTATAAAGTTTCTATAAAGTTTCTCGGACTCTCTAAAATGCAAGTACAGTCAAACCTGTCTTCGGGAAAGAGCAAAATTGGCCATTTAAGACAAGTTGATGCTTAACTGCTTACATAAGTTTGCCTGTAATTTAAAATTCTAATAGAAATGTATATTTAAACTATATAAAAATATTCAAGATTCACAAAAATAATACATGATTACGGGGAAGCTGAGTCACGTGTATTTACTGTAACAGTGGAAATGAGTGATGACAATGATGAGTAACATTCACAGTGCTGGCATTGCTTATCAGAAGCGTTTAACCATATTGTCAATTAATTTGTTTAATTGGCATGTCTTTATTGATATTACACGATACGTATTTATAATACATTGGTCCGTGTGTATGTTTCATTTTATTGTGTCAGATGTCCTTTTGTGTGTGTCATGAACAAGCATTGTGCCATATTTTATTTTTGTGTGTCATATGTGTATTCTGTGTGTCACAGACACAAATTGTGTCATATGTCAACTTTTCGGTGTCACTGACAAGCATTGTGTCATATGTCTATATTTCTGTGTCACGGACAAGTATTTTGTCAAATATCTATTTTTCTGTGTCACGGACACGCATTGTGTCATATGTCTATATTTCTGTGTCACGGACAAGCAGCAATGCGACAGATGTCTATTCAAGTTTTGTGACATTAAATTATTCGTAAACGTGTGATCATGCTTCTTAAGTGTTTATTTTTCAATGTGTTTTTCAACGACCACGCGTTATGATCGAGATAATACCAATGTCTAATGTTCACAACATACTTCGTAGTTCAAACATCAATTGATAACATTTCTGCAAAAACAAATATGATAAATACTGCCAGTTGATGTATAACATTCTTCTGTACACTTTATTGAAGGTATCGATAACAGATAAAATGCAATCATCCTTGAGGGCACATTTTCTTTTATATCGGTCGTAACATCACCAGCTGCTGCTTTAGATGTAAGTCATTTGTCATTGGTCATAATTGAAGACAGTGACTCATTCCAGCTTCCGTCCGTTCGCTTCTGTTTTGTCAATTGTTGTTGATGTTGTTGTTGCTGCTGCTGCTGCTGTTTGTTGCTGCTGCTGTTGTATGATGTTTAGCGTCACTTTCAACAATGTTTCAGTCAAATCGCGACGGTGTCTACAAAAGACAGTATTCTGAGCACTGCCACGCTGTTGTATCATGACGCAAACACATGGTATAATACCCGACCCAATATTATATGATAATCAGAGCAACCAGACCTAGAACTATTATTTAGACTTTTGGATCCATTTTCAAGTATTTGGTATGAGCCGTCGGAAATCGAACCAACGACATTCCACGTGTGAGGCGGAAGCTCTACCACAAGACCAGCGCTGTGGTTTGTAAATAGTACATCGGCAACTCGCAATAATACAGGTGAATTATAATGAGCTATAAATGTCTCACACAACAATTGATTTTGTTCTATTCTACACATAGAGAAATGCACTTCTCGATCTCTAGATACATCTAAAAGTGCCTTGTTTCCATTGATATTCCTCTGTTGGGCTAAATATGGGGTGTACTCGAATACTGGTTAACCTTTCAGGATCCCAGGAAACAGTGGTTATGTTAACGGATCGTTTGTTAGCCCTTGACGGCAGCAAAATGATGCTAAATATTTAAGTAATCAATCAACCCAATTATTCAGAAATAAACATGGGGTTGACCAGGTTCTTTTTCACAATTTCGCTTCATTTTTCACAATTCCGCCTATTTGTTGCAGTGTATCACTACGCATCTTTAAACTGTTGGTATAGCTTCAATAAACAGTTCCCAATGCCATCCAAACTTTGCAGTAATCATGAAAATGTTCCAATGCTCCCATATGCACAACAAAATATGACATTTTATGCATTTTAAACAAAAACATTACCCAACCACTTTACACAGCTATAATTTCTTGGGCGTAATAATCTTGCTACCGTCATTTCAGAGAGGTAATTCTTAAGTGAGACCTATATATTCAATATCAAGGAAAGAGTGCTTCAATTTACTTGTCAGACAAATAACAAGTAGTCACTAGGTGACACTGTCTGTACTATTCATACCATATCAGTGTCAAATTTGCCAATCACTCTTAACCATCATTAGTGGTTTTTATTCTATGTTCAATCGGTAGTTTTGCTTGCATCAAAAGCAATTCGATGTGAATAATGTTTTGATGTTTATTATTCACATATGGATGGTTTATGAATTAGTTTGATATTTTATGTTCTATGATGGCGATTTATTTCTCTTACTCGTAGACTGCCTGTCAAACATAAGGCACTGTCTGTGATATTAACATGTTTATATTGTTCGTGGCGACATGAAGTATGTCTGATAATGAAATGCTCCGATAAGGTGTAAGATAGGACACAGTCCAGGGTGCAAGCTAAACAAATCACATTAACGTGACGTGATACAAATGCAAATTGATAGCAATGTTGTCTTTGTTCTTGGAACAACGCAACTAATTTAGTGAACGTCAAATTTACAAATTAACTTTTATGTGTTTAAAATGCATCTTAAATCAAATCAAATCAAATTTTATTGGCAATTTCGGCAAACATTTGCCTTATGCCACTTGCAATGTTTTTAAATGAATATGGTCAAGACACAATACACAACAAATAAATATAATACACATACGAACTTCCTGATCCCCCCCCCCCCCCCCCCCCCCCACCACCACCACCGCCACCTCGTACAAGTTGTGTACTAATCTATTCACATATTGAGTATAAGAAACAGTTGCATTATATAGGGATTCGAGAAGTTCGTGAAGTAGTTTCAAAATTACATATTATTTACTTATTCTAGTGCCAGTTTTTTTATACAAATATCAGGTACATATTTTCCAATTAAAATATATAATTTTTTTTATTTGACATACTATTTGAAAATTTCTGGACTGTGGGCCAAGACGAACTATTTAAATATAATCTTCTTATGCTTTGGTATCTAGTGCAACATAGTAGAAATGATATTCAAATTAAACGACATTAATTGAACACAATTTACCGTTTTTTTTTCTATTTATATTATTAAATCTTCCAAACTCAATTTCTAAATCATTAGAGCTTAATCTAAGGTGCATAAACTGTTTTGTAACGACATTGTTTTAATTACATCTTTTATTACATTTTCAAAAATTAACTGTTTTTTAATTTCAGAAAATATTCCAATTCTTCCATGCTAATATCCTCTGGATATACTGATCTCGTGTCCTTGTCTAAACATGGGTACAAAATTTACATCATTTGGAATTTACTTATGGCTCACCAAATCCTAATATATTAAAATATTCATTCACATTAGCCGACCAACATTTACCAGTAATATTTTCGCGTTGATCAATAAAGGATCTATAGCAAATAGAGTTTTGGTATTTCGTTTTCTTAGTCCATATCCAGAAGATACATCTTTTTAGTTTTTATAAACATTTATTTTGAGACCCCATTTTCGCAAATATTTCATTAAGCTGTAGCACCAATACCACTGTGCTTAGACGTATGTATTGGTTGTGAGCAAATATAGATACAGAAATAACATAGCTGTAACACGACAGTACATAGTAGCATGTACTATAAATTTAGAGTAAATATATAAGTTGCTGTAACACGACAGTATATAGTAGCATGCATTTATAAGTTGAAAGAAAGGTTTACGACAGTGTATTACATCATGTATTTATTAGTTGTAAGAAGGTTTATATAGAAAAATAAAGTAGCTTTTATTTTACTGCTGTGTATAGCTGTTATACGACATTGTAAAGTAACATGCATTTATTAGTTGAAAGAAAGGTTTATACGTTGATGTAATGCGACACTGTATGGTAACATGTATCTATTAGTTGAAAGAAAGGTGTACACGTTGCTGTAATGCGACAGTGTATTGTATTATGTATTTATTATTTGTAAAAAAGGTTTATATAGAGAAATTAAGAAACTATAATACCACAGTGTATAGATACATTGTATATACATTGCTTGTAAGAGTGTTAATATAGGTAACTACGACATTGTATAGCATATACACATTGTTTGTGATTATGATGTACTTGTATACGTAAAATGAAGCTGCATTACGACAGTGTACGAGTATATTTTGTATTACTTGTAAAGAAAATTTACGTTGAGCTATTGCTATAATACAACATTGTAGCATGTATACATTTGTTGTAAGTAAATAATGTAGCTTTATACAACATTGTATATAAGCATGTATTTATTTATTTGTAAGGTTTACGTTGAGCCAATAAGTTGTTTTACTACAACATTGTAGCATATACACATGTGATGTAAGTAATATTACGACAGTATGTACATGTTAATTGTCAACAAGGATAATAGTGTGAATGAACGCATCATAAATTTTACGTTACTTTAGCTAATTTATGACTTTTCATTATTTCAGATCATTAAGATGATGGTTGTCGTCGTTATTATTTATGCAATTTGCTGGCTTCCGTTACATGTATTGACGATTGCAGGGAATAACAATATACAATTTTACGACATACCTGGTATGAATATTGTTTGGTTAGCATCACATTGGCTTGCTATGTCAAATTGCATGTACAATCCTTTTATCTACTGCTGGATGAACGCTAAATTTAGGAATGGATTTAAAAAAGTGCTCAAGTGTTTCACGTGTGGATTAATCAAGGCACCGGATGAGATGGAATTGCAGCGCATGCGCATGCAACAAACTAACAATCCTTCTTCGTTGGGAGCTACTTTTAATCAGAAGTACGCCGTGAAAAACAGTGAAACATGTGATCCGGAATATACAATTCTGGAAGTAAAGATGTATTGCGCAAAAGGACAAAATCATTCCAGTAAAATATCATGTAAAAGTAATATTAATTAAAAAAGTACTATTTTATCTGGTAATATAAGAAGCTACATTGATTACTTATAAGTTTATCAAAGTTCTTCAAGTAAATGACAAAAGTGAATCATTGGTTACAATTACAAATCACTTATAATTTGCAGGTATGATGAAAATAGTTTCATATGACTTTTTAAACAATGTGTAAAAGTTATATTTCTTTCAAAACAAACCCATTAAAATATATTTTGATATATTGTATTTGAAATGTTCTCAAAAAAAGTTCATCGATATTAAACGGACCCAACTGTGCGAACAATAGCGTGACATCTTCCCATTATGGACGTGGTGAATCACTGCAGATCATGGTTTACGTGGAATATTAATCCGTATCTGAATCACGTGACTTATGACCTATGACTTTTTGTTATTAGGATGACATTAATTAATGAATTGTCATGATCTAACCACTTTTTTGTTTTCAATGAAATTTTCTGAGAACAAAGAATATATATATTTTTATTACGTCTCATTATAGTATAAACATATAACATTTAACGTTTAACATAACAATTACAAACTTGCCATATAATATGCCATTATATAAAAAGTGTAAGAGACTATTGATTAAAATTATATCACATTGTCAATATCAATTTTTCAGAGTAAAAAAAATATTTACAAACTCAGTAAGAATTTGGAAGTCGCTGTTACCATTGACGCTTTACTACCTCAGGATGGTAATCACATATTCTTGAAGAGCAGTAATATTATGATCTAATTAAAATACAAACTACGAACAACAGCGCCATGGGGTAATTATAATTGCATTACGAAATATTTTAGAACATCATTCATCACCACAAATCATATATGGCATGATAATATTATGTTTAACAACAGTTTCAGTTTTATTTTGCATAACGACAATACACAATTGCCTATTGTCATTTACAAAGAATATTAAAACAAATATGGCATAGAAACACAAAATATTATCATAGGTAAAATACTTAGTCAAACATTATGATATATCAAATATACTTTCAATAATTCAATCCAGTGAATATGGTAAAGAATCCGTCATTGTATTCAAGGTAGTTTTTCTTAGAATTACAACTTCAGTAATGTATCTTGATGTATTACGCACTTATCTTTTGTTTGAATATCGAACGCTCATTTGTATATAAACATACCGGTAAGCAAAATACACAGTTACTGTCAATTTACAATATTGATAGTAAAACAGCATAATATCCGATATTAAACAACAGGTTTTGGCACATTTTCCTAATAAACACGGGCTGGCAAACAACATAACAAACTTCTTCTCGTATGATGACAAACCAAACACGTTATAAGAGTTATAAGATACTGAAAATAGTTAATAACTTATGTCAAAGCACAAGAGACAATTATATCTGCCCTTCTCAATCTCCATCTCCGCATCATTAACTATAACGTAAACAAACTTGAGCAAAAGGTCATTAATTATAGCCGAGACAACATCTAGAAGCCATTCATTAACTATAACGTAAACAAACTTGAGCAAAATGTCATTTATTATAGCCTAAACAAACTATAGTAGCCGTTCATTAGCTATAACGTAAACAAACTTGAGCAAAATGCCATTAATTATAGCCTAAACAACATTTAGTAGCCATTCGTTAACTATTACGTAAACAAACTTGAGGAAAATGTCATTAATTATAGCCTAAACAAACTCTAGCAGCAATTTGTTAACTATAACGTAAACAAACTTGAGCAAAAAGTCATTAATTATTGCCAAAACAACTTCTAGTAGCCATTCATTAACTATAACGTAAACAAATTCGAGCAAATTATCATTAATTATAACCTTAACAACATCTGGTAGCCATTCATTAACTATAACGTAAACAACCTCAAATACAAGTCATAAAATAAAGTCTTAAGAACCTAAAACAGCCATACGTTATTTATAGCCTGAATAACCACGAGGAATCATGCTCTTAACATGCTCTTGGACTGCAAACATTCACTAAATAGTGTTTACAAAACCTCTGCCAATCATTTTGTAGCTATGCAGGGTATCAAAAAAAAACGTGGACCTAGAAAAAGTTGCTCAACTGTTTTGTTGTTGAAGAAATTTACCCTTTTTTGTATCAATTACTGCCGAAGCATGTTATATGTTAAATGTGGCATTTAAAGTTTGAATGCATTCTTTGATAACACCAATATCCAGCTTTGTTATGTACCGCCATATTTAGCCTTTCTGGCATACTATGCACAAGGTTCTCATTTTCTCATTACTGATTGACTTCCAAGATCTCTTTAAACGTTTTTTTTTTTCAGTTCTACAACTCATCGTTGTCAGCCAAGATACGTGATGGTCATTCACTGCATATTTTGCGTTACAACGAGCCATTTTTACCTATGTTTGACCACTTGAACATCCAGTTCTTTAACATGCTCAAGATACTCAAGATTGTTTGAATGAGGAACATTGTTTTCTTAAAGTAAATGCTTGAACGTGCTGAGAATCAATCTTTTTCTTCAATTTTAAATTTCAACAGACGATAGGAAATGATATAGTTCAAGAATCATGATGTTATATCCTGTTAATGATGTCATTTTCTATTTAAATCACGTCAATTATAAGTACTATTAATTGACAATTATTGTACAAAGTTTCATTGATTTAACTAAATATTTGGATATATTACAGCATTTTGAAGAAGGTCCAGTTTTTGGGGACACCCTGTTATCAATCATTAACAATAACGTAAACAATCTTAAGCAACCATCCATCAAACATTACTTTAGCTAAATCTAGCAACTATTCATTAACTTAAGTATACCTAGCAAATGTTCACCAACTATAACTTAAGCAACTCATAGTAATCATTCGTCAACTGAAATCTAAGCCTCCTCCATCAACTACATGTATTCAGAAACCATAAGCTAACACAAACCCATAACCTAAGCCACCTCCAGCAACTATTCATCAAACAAACTCTAATTCAACCCAAGTAATCATTCGTCAAACCCAACCCCAGCAACTTTTCATAAACCATTGACTAAGCCACTCCAGCAAAAATTTACCAACCATGACCAACGCCACCCGAGCAACAATTCACTGATCATATTCTTAGCAAGCCCTTGTAGCTATGCGTCAACTGTAACCTCACCCAACACCAGCAACTATTCATCTACCATAACATAAGCCATCCCAGCCATTTTCCATCATCTATCACCTAAGCCACTCGCAAATAGTCCTCAAATATACTCATAGTAAGCCATAATAATCATTCTTCAACTGTAACCTATTTAACGCCACGAACTAGGTCAGCCCATTTTAAAGTATAAATTTGATTAGTTTTAAACTTATTTATTTTACTTCGATTGTGAAACAAGTTCTTACAACTCAGACAAATCACCATAGAAGTAAATTTGATGTGTAATACTATTCGCAACGGGACTTTTATGAAAATATAAAAAAAATATTTTGGTTTAGTAGCACACTGAATTAGTTTAAGTGGTTAGTTTTTTAAATAAAATGGTCATTAACACGCCAATCTTCAATGTTTAAACATAAATTATATTGATACAATATCATATAGTTCAAAATTGAGATTTCTTATCTATTTTCCGATTTTTTTTTCATTTTTCTTGCGCACACCCTGTACTCTTTTCACAACATTTTAAAGGCTCTTACAGATTTGTCCATTTGCTTTATTATGTTTTTTACATGAGCTTGATGGACAGGTATGCAATAACACGTATGTCAAATGTCAGACATGAATGATGGTAGAACATCTACAATATCGATTTTATAATTTTTGCTTATAATTCACCACGAAGATGATATGCTATTTTTATAATTTTAAAAGAATGGCAATCAATAAATGAATTATGATTAAATATAACACAACCATACAAACCTGTCCCATGAACTTTTGATAACTGGGATTTCATGGCACATATTGTTGGGAAAATATCTTTTTTCCTCCTATAAACATTATTTTATGTGACAGCCTAACATTTGGATAATGTAGTATAACATTACTGACAAAATCATGAAATTATGTGACTCATAAAGAAATCCCAGTATGCTTTATTATAGTCTCGTTTTGACAATGGTTTGAAATTAATCACACCAGGGATGGAATGAAGGCGCCGAATCGAGGACTTGTTGCGACACGGTTGTAACTCAATGTTCCTAAATTTTTCAGGAAACTCAAAACACTTGTTCATTCTTTTATTTTTTGTTCATGAGTATTGTCATAAAACCATCATTTTCAAATTTGTGGATGATTTTAACAGAGACTGACAGAAAACAGTTATTAAGCTTATAAGAAGATTTGATGAATACCAAGTTACTACCCTTTTGGACCAAAGTTCTGATAATGTTAAAATTATTTCTTGGTGCGAAATGGTAGTATCTGGATTTGTGTTCCCTGCAAATGTAAAATACATAAAATCTGTTTTTCATGTGTTTATTGTCATTTTTTCTATTTCATGTATTGTATTTAAAAAATCATTTAGCTAAAAATATTGTTTTTTTGTATTTTATAACAAAATGGTAGAAAAGTATTATATTCTATAACCTAATAACCATTATGTTTATCTCCCATGAACTGCCTGTAACAAATGTATATCCATTTTAATACACGTTATTTAGGACTAAATATTTCTTATATATTCTACATTTTTAGCACTTTTAACGACAGTATTAGGTATGGTTAAGACCATGAAATTGTTTGAACGTTACCCAACACAAGGGCAAATATTGATAATTTTGACTAAAATAAAACTTGTATGAAATAATTCATAACTATTCAATCATGAATACAGAGAAAATAACATAGAAATAGCTACAACATTAGAAACGAATCCTTAATGCTAGATTTTTTGACAAAATAATAAACAGATGCGGCTTCAAATCAAATAGTGATGAAGTACAGACCGAAGTCTGCGACCATGCTAGTTAAAATGTTAAAAGTGTCCTTAATTATTTTTAAGCTACAAATTAAGACCATTAACAATTACAACTTTCAGGAAAGGTAAATACCATCAACTCATTGCCATCCAATTTGATTGTGATTTGTAAAAAAGATCCATTAAAAGACAACATTGTAATAATGAGTTTTACCTTATTTCTGTAAAACAGACCATAACTTGTCTTTCCTTTTATTTTATTCATATAATAACTCTTGTTTAAAACACGTGTTTAAAACCTTAAAATTAGCAATGCAAAAAGTTCTTTACTATAAGTCGTAATGTAACAGTAATTATACCGAAGAATGGATTATATTATGTACCCTTTAAATATCATTTTCTGGTATGAAAACAATAAATCTACATCAATAACTTTGCTGGTCATTTATGGAAATCAGACTGGTTGTTAAACTGAAAAGTGTGTGAGTGTGGGAGGGACAATAAACATTTCTATTATACATTATCAAGTGGAGCGCTAGGTCCAGTGGTAGATCACCGAACCCATGGTCGGTGGTTCGTGGGCTTAATCCTCCGCCACGGCTATGTGTTTTCCGCATATGCTTAGTACTGGTTTTAACCAGGAATATTTTGAGCGTGATTTGTTTCACAATCAAAGTAAAATCAATAAGTTTAAACAAAATAAACATTATCTTTCTCACTGTTATTTTCAAATTTCTTGATTTAAACGGCAAGATGATTTAATTATAAAAATCAACATGAATATAATAAAATTTTCTTGACCTGGTACTTTTGATATTTGCTTGCGGAGATGGTTGTGCTCGAGTTCTATTTAGGCTTTAAGTATCTCAGGAAGGTATGATTAGGTTAACTAATTGTCTTTTAGGTTTTGACGGTATAAAATGATACTAAATATTTGACCAATCAATCTGAAAGTTGATGCCCACATAGAGGTTGTATAATTATACAGAAATAGTTCACTTGAATACTTTTTAAAAGCATGGATAGTGTCTACCTCATTCGGTGCTTTCTCTATATATTGATGAATAATGGATAAAAATGTTGAACCTCTACAGGCAAAAACCACAACATGCTTACGTAATGGGTGGCGCTGTCAATTATAAAATTTTCTTCTGAATATTTTATTTTATAAAATGTAAGAGACACGAAGCAACTTTACATACTGTTCTTCTTGCTATGGACTCATCCAAATACATGTGTAGCAGTGACCATCATAAGAGCCCATTTCAAAAATTGTTAAATCTGGACCCAATATTTCCTTTTCTGCTGTCGATGCTTTTCCAAATACATTTCATAGATCGCCTTGACCTTTCTCGGATCGGTGGAACGTAAAATTAAATATGATCTATAAAAAGACTCTGTAACAGGTTCAAATGCTTCAAGTGAAAATGTTTGTTTTTTGTTTGCACAATTGGTATATAAAGGTACATTAAAATAACCAGGCAAAAGTTGCACCAAACACATTATCATCATTGCTATAAAATGTAACACTGTCATTTGCATCACCAATGAATTCATCAATATAAATGTCAACTTGTTCTTAAATTATCCTAATCAGATACAATGCATCTGAAACACCTCTTAATGTTTTAGCAAGCTTGATATGCCTCTTCTGATAAAAGTTTTCAACTGTATGTATTGGATATCCGACGGTCTTGGGAAACGCAAAATAGCAAATTGTCAAAAGGTTACTTCGAGAATTGCAATATGTCGCACTACTGTATATATTTCTAACCTAAAATGGGCTCAAATCAATGAAAACAGATTCTATGACAGAATCACTACTTCTTTTCAAGAGTAACACTTCCACTTGTATTCTCGAATGGAGAAACTTCAAAGGAAATATTGCCCGTTAAATTAAGTAAGGCTGCTGAATGTCTTATAAAGGTACGTAGATTCTCAACTTTAATATGTATAGCGGTGATAAAAGCTTTACCATCTAAAGTTACCAAACCAATGTCATTTCTGAAAAAAAAATACTTTTAAGAGCTCTAGTTTATAAAGAAGCTTAGCTTTTATTAATGAACAAAAAAGAAAATAGCTGCAGTAGTTACGTGGGAAAGTATAAAATGATAAGTAATAAGAATGAGAGAGAATTTGCAATTTATGATGTCATAAACTAAGACAACCTGATTTACATCCCTTAGATTATGTTAAAATAAGGGTTGTAAATTTATGATTGAAGGAAAAATTAGAAATGTTAGTTTATAACATTACATATTAAAAACATCATAAAATATTCACTCTTCATCTTAAGGACTTCAGATACAACCATTTCACACCAAGATATTATTTGGAGTTTCAGTGTGAAATGGTTGTAACTTGAGTTACAACCGTTTCGCACCAAAGGAATCTGACTTCTGGAGATACAACCTTAGGAAAAACACACATAATGAGGGGTACATTTTTAGTATTCTAAATTTTTTGAGTGGATATTTATATACACAAACCAAACTGAAAAATACAAGAAAGTCATATTTGATGAAAATATGAGTAACAACCATTTCGCACCAATCCTTCGATATGTGATTTGCGAGAATAGCAATTCCATCCTATTGACTTAACAATTACATAAGAGGTGATATGTAGGAAAATTAATATGGATATCATTTTTTATTCACATGTATGATTTTAATATACTGCTATATTTGCATACACGTTACATTTTGTTTCAGCGCTACATTAAGTCGTTAACGAGAGACAGGTGAGTGTCAACAGGGAGATCAACTGTTGATTTGCCAGTATCCTGATGGAAACGGGTACTGCTAAGGGTAAACAGGATATAACGAAACACACAGAAAAATACGACCGCATTCTGATAAGAATGCAATGAACGAATACACATCAATTGATTCTTTCAAGAAAAAAAGAACATAAACAGAAAATTAAACTAAAACGGTTTATGTACAGTCATGACAGGGAAAGTGTTATAGAGTGCCGAGATATGCATATTCTTTCCATTTCTGGTTTCTACAACAATGTGAAAAATGTGAACAAAATGTGTAAACTAATGTGTTGTTTAGATAATTGTTTTCAATAAAGTGTTATGTGTGTTGTATTTATAATGCCAAATACGCATCTGAATCAAACGAAACGTTTTGCTAACTGTTCTTGAGGTATCTTCATTTATATCCATACAACAAAGGACAGTCACACTCTGTACATACACTGCATGAAATTTGGGATTTACTTTGCAATTAAATGTCTCCTTAACTATAACTTAATTTCGAATTTAATAGCATGGAAGTGAATTTAATGTTAACTGAATTTGGTAATTTACTTTGAAT
The DNA here is from genome assembly GCA_029582155.1 of Panopea generosa. Classification (NCBI taxonomy): domain Eukaryota; kingdom Metazoa; phylum Mollusca; class Bivalvia; order Adapedonta; family Hiatellidae; genus Panopea; species Panopea generosa. The sequence continues at coordinate 14,224,340 of CM055895.1, read as the reverse complement.
ATCATAAGCATTTAATTTTTTATAATATTCCCAGATTTACTTGGCATTAAGTCGCTCTGAAATTTCATGAAATCCTGAAATCAATGAAATTTAAGGACAATAAATCGGATGAAATTTATGAATTAAATGCATCTTCACGTGACTAAATTTTGAATGTCAGCGAATTAAATTTTACAAAATCTCATAATTTACCTATATTGAAATACTGCTTAATTTCTCATGGGGATGATATTTTCTGGAACTGATATTTTCCCATGAAATGCATTTAATGGGAATGTCATTAGGAAATATTGACGTATTCTGTACAAAGATTTACAGTTATACCATTAATTAGTACCGGTATTACCGATTAAATCTCATGGAAGTGAAAAAACACAATTTTCTCTGTAAGTTTAAACATTTATTAAAGAAAATTCAGTGTGTTTTATTGTTCCATAATACACTTTATTTCATAGTTGAACATCATAAAGTAAATGAGTACAAGGATGCCTAGATTAGAAATAGGTGCAGGTCTTAAAATTATTCAAAGTTAAATGGGGATGAAATGCAAAAATCAGCTACTTAAATGTTCTATTAAACAAGTTTTAACAAAGTAGTGAAGTCCTCAATCTTTAAAAATATCATTGTCCAAAATCCGACAAATGCAAGGTGTTCATAATTACCCCATTCCTGTTGACGGTGGCGGTGAACCGTACATACTCCTCGGCCACTTCTGCAGATGTCTATTCACTCTGTTATATAAATACAAAATTAATTAGACACAATGAGTGAAAAATACAAGTTAAGACATCAAATATTACGGATAAAATTCAATCATGTCATGCAATAGAGCAATATTGGAAAATATATATATATTCTCTTGCCTGGTGGCCAGATCTAGAGGACATGACGTCATAAATACCATTAAATCCTCTTAGACTGTGCCTCTACAAATTAATAACTTAAAAACAATGGACTTAGGATAAATATGCGTCGTGCTCAAACTTCTGCCACGAGCTCATTCCTTGACTGAATTTAATAATTTAAGTATTATTCGGCAGGTATTGATAAGCTGGTGCTAAAGCGTTTTTTTTATTTCCGATATCTGGCCGCTAGGGGTCGCCAGCGGGCCTCGAACCTAGGTCATTTTATGGCACGTGCAGGCATGTGTGAGGCACGTGCATCGGGTCCATGTTCATAAATGTTGTGTGTTTAATGATTCTTAGCAACTTTTGTTCTTTTAAAAATAAGCTACCTATCCCCGTTTTTTGGGGAAATACGTCCCTTGCCAACACGTGCCGGTCTCTGTTTCCAACTGCTTGAACCCCTCCTGAAAGCTCATTCCTTTTCAGAATTTAATTATTTTAGTGCCATTCGTCAGATATTGACTAGATGTTTAGCAAGCAACTTTATTTATTCCAGATACCTGGCCGCTAGGGATCGCTAGCAGGCTCGAAACTGGGTCAAGTTGCAGCACGTGCACGGCATATTTGAGGCACATGTATTGGGTTCATGCTCATAAATGTTTTGTATTTTTTAATTCGAAGCAACTTTAGTTCTTCAACAAATAAGCTATCTCTTTCCATTTTTTCGGAAATGCGTCTCGTACCAACACGTGCAATTCAACTTTTTTGCAAATTTAGGAGTCATGTTCAAACCCCTGTCCAGAGGCGATTTCTTGTCATAATTTGATGAACTTGGTGTTTTTCGACAGGTTTTAATAGCTCCTAAGGTTGCTATATTTAATTGGTCAGAATGCGCTGGTTCAAGTTCATTACTGGACCTAGAACAAAGGTAGTTTCCTGGCACGTGCGTCATTCTGAAAGCCACGTGCATTGAGTTCAACTTCATATATGTTGTAGAGAATTTAATTCTGAGCAACTTTTGTCTTTTCACTTAATGACTAACTCAAACCGTTCAGCCAGTAGAGTCATAATTCCGACTCACATATGATCAGCCTGCGGGCCAAAAAGGGCTCGAACCTGAACCAAAAGGCCATTTCTGGTCTGACTTTTTCGACTTGGGTAGTATTACAAAGGTATCGGCAAGCCTGACATAGTGACGTCGAGTTTTATAGAAAATCCCGAACCCGTGCACGTGCAAAACTCGAAATAAAAGACTTAGCAAAACATTTTTTTATTGCTCGAATCTCGTCAAATAAGGCCATTTTATTTTAACCGTTTCTAAAAACAACTTATTCGTTTTTATATAGCTCGAGTCAAAAATTTGTAGCACGTGCCAGAAATGAGAGGCACGTGTGTTCAGTTTATTTTCATATATGTTGTAGATCCCGTCATGCTATCTGTCTCCGTTTAGTCAGTAACGCTTCACGTGCCAACAAGTGTAAATCAACTAATTTTAGTGCCAGGTTCATACCCCACCAAGAGGCCATTTCTTGTCGGAATTCGATGATCTTGGTGTTGTTCGACAGGTATTGACATGATCTCAAGGTTGCCGTAATTCGCTGGTTCAAGGTCATTCCTGGGCCTAGAACTAAGGTAGTCCTTCTGGAACGTGCGTCATTCTGAGAGCCACGTATATTGGATTTAGCTTCATTTATGTTGTAAAAAAAATTAATTCTGAGCAGTTTTTTGTCTTTGACCTATGTGGCTAATTCAAACAATTTAGCCAGTATAACCTAAACCCCAACACACATACGTATGGTCAGATGGCGGGCCAAAAAAGGCTCGAACCTGAACCTAAAGAGGCCATTTCTGTCCAACTTTTTCGACTTGGGTATCATTTGAAAGGTCTGGGCAAGCCTGACAAAGTGACGTCAAGTTTTTCTAGAAAATATTAAACCCGTGCAGGTGCGCGTGCAAAGCTCTAATAATAGACTTGGGTTAAAAAAAAAAGTATATATATATATATATATATAGAGATATAGATATATTAGCTATATCTCATCAAATAAAGGCATGTTTATTCTTACCATTTTTAAAAATTAACTTGTACATTTTAATATAACTGAATTTTTACGTGTTATTTTTGCCATTTTTGGCCATGTTCGAGTCTCCATAGAGCCCTTAGATCGCAACACAAGGCTATAAAACCATATATTTTTTAAATGATCCATTCAAGTACTCGAACATGACTTCCCCTTATCGGTGTCAACATTGCATTTTGCACATGAATTTAAATAAATTTAATTTTCAAGTAAATTTTAAATATGATGTTTTCTAGAATTCAACTTGAATGAAATTGACCTGCATTTGAAATAAAGATAAAACAAGTTAACTTCAAAATTTACTAGAATTAAAGTTTAATGAAATTAACCTGCATTTAAAATAAGCTTGAAACAAGTTTACTTCAAATTTGCTTGCACTTAAACTTGGATTAAATTTGACACATAAAATGCCAGAAAATTTAATTTCTAAGGAAATCCCACTTTTCATGCAGTGATACTTATCCCATTTCAGATAAGAACAGAACAGAATTTAATTAAGGATTAAATATTGTAACACATAGTCTTATACAATGAGTGCAAAGTGATGTTTGAAGCCCAAATATTTCATACCCTGGTTGGGAATTTGTAGCAGTAAATATCATAATTATAGTAGATGTATCATCTGCCTATGATAACAGTGTGCTCAAAATATAACATTTTTAAGTCGTCTGCCACCGTGTGTGCTGTATAATGTGACATTATTAAGTCGTCTGCCCCCGTATTTCTATAATATGCTGGTGTGCAGTATAACGTGACATTATTTAGGTGTCTGCCACTGTATTTCTATTGTATGCTGGTGTGTTGTATACAGTGACATTATTAAGTCCCCTGCCACCGTATTTCTACAGTATGCTGGTGTGCTGTATAGTGTGACATTATTAAGTCGTCTGCCACCGTATTTCTAGAGTATGCTGGTGTGCTGTATATTGTGACATTATTAAGTCGTCTGCCACCGTATTTCTATAGTATGCCGGTGTGCTGTATATTGTGACATTATGAAGTCGTCTGCCACCGTATTTCTACAGTATGCTGGTGCGCTGTATATTGTGACATTATTAAGTCGTCTGCCACCGTATTTCTATAGTATGCTGGTGTGCTATATATTGTGACATTATTAAGTCGTCTGCCACCGTATTTCTATAGTATGCTGGTGTGCTATATATTGTGACATTATTAAGTCGTCTATCACCGTATTTCTATAGTACAGTATACTGTTGTGCTGTATACAGTGACATTATTAAGTCGTCTGCCACCCTATTTCTATAGTATGCGGTTGTGCTGTATATTGTAACATTAACACTTACTGAAAAAAACGTGTTTATTATAAATTGTCATTTGTGGTAAGTCTCTTATTTTTATAAATTACTTGATAGAAATAATTTAGATTTCATGACGCATATTGGTGGGAAAATATCATTTTTCATTTTTCCTCCTATTACCATTATTTTATGTGCCAGTCTAATATTTTTATAATGTAGTGTAGCAGTACAGGCAATATCATGAGATTATTTGACTCATAATGAAATCCCAGAATGCTTTTTTACAATCTCATTTTTAGACAACGGATTAAAATTAATTACATCAGGGAAGGAATCAACGCACCACTCGTGCTTGGTGAGATTAGCAATTCCATCGTATTGAATTTACATATGTAGGAAAATTAATGTGGAAATCAAATTTTGTTTTATATGTATGATTTTATATACTGCTATATTTGCATACACGTTACATTTTGTTTCGGCGCTTCATTAAGTCATTGACGAGAGACAGGCGAGTGTCAACAGGGAGATCAACTGTTGATTTGCCAATATCCTGATGAAAACGGGTACTGTTAATGGTAAACAGGATATAACGAAACACACAGAAAAATACGAACGAATTCTGATATGAATGCAATGAATAAACATACATTAATTGATTCTTTCAAGAAAATACATAAACAGAAAATTAAACTAAAACGGTTTGTGTACAGTCATGACAGGGAAATTATTATACAGTGCCGAGATATGAAAAACGATATAAGTGAAATAGCACTAACCATTTAATCTACAATAAATGAAACCAAAACGGACCTACAGAAGCAATGTGTTGCTGACATGGACATTTTTTCCATTTCTGATTTCTCCACAATGTGAAAAATATGAACAAAATGCGTAAACTAATGTATTGTTTAGATATTTTTTTTTACTAACGTGTTTATATGTGTTGTATTTATAATGCTGAAAATATAACATTATTAAGTCGTATGCCACCGTATTTCTATAGTATGCTGGTGTGCTGTATATTGTGATGTTATTAAATCGACTGCCACCGTATATCTATAGTATGCTGGTGTGCTGTATATTGTGATGTCATTAAGTCGTCTGTCACTGTATTTCTATAATATGCTGGTGTGCTGTATATTGTGATATCATTAAGTCGTCTGCCACAATATTTCTATAGTATGCTGGTGTGCTGTATATTGTGGTGTCATTAAGTCGTCTGCCACCGTATTTCTATAGTATGCTGGTGTGCTGTATATTGTGATGTCATTAAGTCGTCTGCCACCGTATTTCTATAATATGCTGGTATGCTGTATATTGTGATGTTATTAAGTCGTCTGTCACCGTATTTCTATAGTTTGCTGGTGTGCTGTATATTGTGATGTCATTAAGTCGTCTGCCACCGTATTTCTATAGTATGCTGGTGTGCTGTATATTGTAACATTGTTAAGCCGTCTGCCACCGTATTTCTATAGTATGCTGGTGTGTTGTATATTGTGATGTCATTAAGTCGTCTGCCACCGTATTTCTATTGTATGCTGGTGTGCTGTATATTGTAATGATTGTTAAGCCGTCTGCCACCGTATTTCTATAGTATGCTGGTGTGCTGTATATTGTGACATTATTAAGTCGTCTGCCACCGTATTTCTATAGTATGCTGATGTGCTGTATATTGTGACATTAATAAGTCGTCTGCCACCGTATTTCTATAGTATGCTGGTGTGCTGTATATTGTGACATTAATAAGTCGTCTGCCATCGTATTTCTATAGTATGCTGATGTGCTTTATATTGCGATGTCATTAAGTCGTCTGCCACCGTATTTCTAGAGTATGCTGGTGTGCTGTATATTGTGACATTAATAAGTCGTCTGCCATCGTATTTCTATAGTATGCTGATGTGCTGTATATTGTGATGTCATTAAGTCGTCTGCCACCGTACTTCTTTAGTATGCTGATGTGCTGTATATTGTAACATTGTTAAGCCGTCGGCCACCGTATTTCTATAGTATGCTGGTGTGTTGTATAATGTGATGTCATTAAGTCGTCTGCCACCGTATTTCTATAGTTTGCTGGTGTGCTGTATATTGTAACATTGTTAAGCCGTCTGCCACCGTATTTCTATAGTATGCTGATGTGCTGTATATAGTCTCAGAGATAAAGTGTGTTTATTAACTTTCATGTCCAAAAGGTTTGAGACCAATCTTAGAGGCAAAGAGTGTCCGAAAATTTATTTCTTACTTACACTTGTTGTGTTTTTTTTGTCACAATTCCAAGATGGCCACCAAAATGGCCGCCAAATATTGAATGTTTTTATTTGTTATATGACATGTTTAAAAATAAATACATGCAAATATATGGTTAATTCATGTACAACAAGTCCAAAAAATTGACAGAATGGCGCCATGGTCAAACTAAGAAAATATTATTTTTTCTGCAAATGTATGTATTTTGTCGCTTGCTTTGGCCTTATTTTTATTTATAAATGGTTAAGAAGCTACTGAACATGTTTCAGGGTTATACTTTGCTACTTCTGTTTAATACAAACATGAATATCTTTACATTCTAATCTTGATTAGTGATTGAACAAATGCATAATTACAAAACACGATGCGACGACAGCACGATAGCACAATGGTGATGGTACGATAGCAAGACGTAGATGGGACGAAGACACAATGACAAAAGCACGATTCGACGATAGCACAATGGTGATGGCACGATAATAAAACGTTGATATGACAAAAGCATGATGCGACGACAACACAATGGTGATAGTATGATAACACGACGGTGATGGAATGAAGGCTCAATGACAAAAACAGTCGGTAACATACACCCTAAACATTAACTATTTGCATTTTCGTGGTGAATTACAGTAGATTAGAAAATTAATAAGTTTAATTAAATTTGAACACTATAACATAAAATTACCTGTCCCATTTATCTCATCTAATAATTACATGTACCAAGAGTCACAGAACAGGTCAGGAAATAAACCAATGTAAAAATCAAAATAGATTAAAAGAAACATACAATATAAATGACAATGACTGGACACTTTACTACAATTTTCCTTTTCAAATATCTATATAATTGTTTTGGCAGTGTAAACATCTACAAACATTGTTTTCAAATATACATAAATATTCATATTCAATTACGATTTATTGAAATCAACATTTGTTTTTTAAAAGCATGCAACAACCAAAAAGCTTTGGTAGAAAATAATTATTTCTTGCAATTAAACTATACAGAAATCTGAATACCAAATTCCAATAACACAGACTGACAGGAAACATGGACTAACTGTATGAAGTAAACATGCGTTACCACCAAGAACAGAAGGTTTGATAACTTATTGAAGATTGGATAATAATACAACAATGTCATTTTAATTTGATTATTACAACCTTTATTGAATATTAATACAAATATATCCATAAAAATAGCATGAAATATACGAATCAAATGTATAGCCTGAACTGGCAAAAGTCTCCCTTCCCCCACAGCCCTTCCTTTTCTACACAACGATATACAGGTTTTGGATGCATTGCTGCCTTAAACATTGAAAATGTTAAAGATTATCTTTTTTGTCATTGATGTAACGATACTAAGAATGAAAGATGAATTGATTGGATGTAGGATCTCATTTCCCAAAGGATTGCCATGTTATTAGAACTGTCATTAACATATATCAGCAATTGGCCTAGCGCGGGCTGCCAGTCAACACGTCGATAAACCAATCAGCGATCGATATTGGTTGCTACGCCGTCATTTTCTTAGACAAACAAACTATGTGTAATTAAACACTACATTGTATTTACTTGGACAAACAGTGTCACGTGACCTGTGGGCGGAGCGATAGTCGTTCTCGCGTCAGGTCAACTGTAAACGCTAAATTATTATTTTTATTTACTTACGATTACTTTTCTGGTTTTTTGTTGGCACGGTGTGAAGGAGCGTCGTACTTCCTGACCCTTCACACCCATGACAGGGAGACCATCCCCAACTCTTCACACCCATGACAGGGAAACCATCCCCAGATCGTGTTTCTGGTAGGCACATCGAGTAACTGTACCGAAATAAACATCATTTAAAGTTTAATTACCTCGTAACAAACAACAAAGAATAAATAATTATGTGCAAATTATTTCGTTCAAGAAAAATACATTAGATAAATGGCGAAGAAATAACCACGACACGTACCGGATATGTATTCCGTTAGCTTTGTCCTCTTATAGTGGCCTTAATGTAAGTTTAGAACATAAATTACATTGTTTGCTTTGCGTAATTATTTTTAAGTTGATAAACGCGGTTCTGTTTGCTGTTTTCGTAATATATCTTAGGGAATGAAGTATTGACACTGGAAGCGCGCTGTCTGGTTTCTCACAATTTATACTTGCAACTGAAATAAAAATAAATATACATATATTTGTTATCCGAATCGGCTGCATGTGCAATTAAATGCTGTGATGATATCCGATATTATAACTTTATAAGCAAGTTATCGGATAGCATTGCGATTATTTCTTGATGATATCCTAGATTATCACTTTATAAGCAAGTTATCGGATAGCATTGCGATTATTTCTTGATGATATCCTAGAGTATCACTTCTTGTACAAGTTATCGGATAACAATGAAATCATTTCTTGACGATATCCCAGAGTGTTGCTCAAGACATATAAGCAAGTTATCGGATAATATTGAGATTATTTCTTGACGATATCTTAGATTAGCTATCATTTTATAAGCAAGTTATCGATTAGGTCTTGATGATAACTTAGATAATCACTTTCTAGGCAAGTTGTCGGATAACATTGGGTTAGGTATTGATGATAACCTAGATATTAGATAGTCTATTGAAAGCAAATACATGTATACTATTACAATATACAACGTATCGTTTGTTTATTTCGACAAAAATAACCATAGAAGAAAGCGCTGCTGAATTACTGAAAGGGGTATCCGGATATTCGGTGTATAATTTGGCATATGATCGTGATAAAAAGTATTTTATTTATGTTTTGCATTTTAAAAAAATTGCAACTAATGCAATAAATGGCGAGAGCTGTATTCATAGTCACACGACCAGTCACGACTAGTCCTAACCAGTCACGACCAATTGTAACTAGTCGCGCGACTGGTCCTCGACAATCGTATGTCATTGCACAACATATCCCTTAAGGCTTAAGGTGTGACTGCTAGGCTGTCATCGCAGACACCCACCCCCACCCCACCACCACCCACAAAGACCACCCTGGGCTGCACGACTGACATGGTCGCAGCTCGAATGTGTTTGCAAGTATAATTACGATGCATCCTTATTTTAATTATACATGGTGTATTTTTATAAAATAAAAAAAAAACTCCATGATATACGTCTTGTGTTGGCTAGTTACAATGTAATACAATACAATTCCATGAAATACTTCTTGTGTTGGCTAGTTACCATGCATTCCAATACAATGTATCACAATACAACTCCATGAAATACTTCTTGTGTTGGCTAGTTACAATGTAGTACAATACAACTCCATGAAATTATTCCTGTGTTGGTTAGTTACAGTGTATAACAATACAACTCCATGAAATTCTTCTTGTGTTGAACAGTTACAATGTTTTACAATACAATGTATTACAATCTAACTCCATGAAATACTTCTTGTGTTGGCTAGTTACAATGTAATACAATACAACTCCATGAAATACTTCTTATGTTGGCGAGTTACCATGTATTCCAATACAATGTATCACAATACAACTCCATGAAATACTTCTTGTGTTGGCTAGTTACAATGTAGTACAATATAACCCCATGAAATTATTCCTGTGTTGGCTAGTTACAGTGTATTACAATACAACTCCATGAAATTCTTCTTGTGTTGAACAGTTACAATGTTTTACAATACAAATCCTCGAACTACTTATGTTGGCTAGCTATCATGTATTACAATACAGCAACAACATTATGCGCTTCAACTATAACGTCTCACTACAATTTGTAATATTTTTAAAGTTGTGATTTTTTGCTGCAAATAAGTAGAGCAAACGCTGGACTAGAATATATTTCTATAAGACACTGCCTTTGCTAAAAATGTGACTGTGAAAGAATTTTAACATATGCACGTATTTATGAGCACTTGAGGACTTATTTTCTAAAACAATTTTAGGGTGTCACTGCACCCTCTTTAAAAATACCAAGCTGCTCAACCTACCAGTTATTGTGCATTTTAATGTGGGTATACATTCTGCTATAAAAACTTTTTTACCGAGGAAATCCTAGACCTTATTTTATCGAAAACAAAGAACAAAACTCAACTGGGTAGTGAGATCCATAGAAGATGGAGAGATAACGTCCGATGTGGACATCTATCTTAATTTCTCGAGAACGCCACCAGTTAGGTCGGCCAACACTTCTGTTCTAATGATGTAGGCCAGCAAAGTAATTACATCTCATTTGCATAACTACTTCAATGGTAACAAAGTATTTTTCTTCTTATTGATATAAGCGTTATATATATTTATGTTTCAATTACAATACAATTTTATAGAAAACAGTTCGGGGAAAAAATGTAAGTAATTGCTTTTCTGTCCTATCATGTGTTAAAGCAATTCATAACTGAAAGGAACTAATGGCCGTCAAAGCTCAGGGAATACATGAATCTCGAAGAAATGATGCTTCAGGATGGTTACATTAAGTTAGATATACTGATTTTATTTCTGATCTGATTAAACATACGCAGTATGCCTTATTACTTCAATGAAGTTTAAGATGCATGTATGCTGTATCTTATCATAGCATTTTTTACTTAAGGACATGTATTTTAGAATAGCGTGAAAAAATTTAAAATGTATCTATGTGTGTATATAGATTTTTTTCTTTTTTTAAAAATTGATGTTTTTTAATAACTAAGCGTGCGGTTCAGTTAAAAATTATTGCAACTGGCGCTTGAGTAATGAAATTTGAAAACTTCAGGCTTATGTTATAAAAGGCCACTTTAGGCAATTGACAATAATTATTATAAGACGATTTGATTTCATTAATTTTACTTTAAAAATAGAGGAGTCTAATGATGTTTAAAGTCCGATTGCTGTTTCTGAGAAGATAAAAGCATAATCTGCATATTGCAATAGATAAGTTGATCTAAAGTCCAGCCGGTAGTTCGATCACGTTGACGAGAAAAAGTTCAATATCATTAACAAACAATGAAAATAGAACTGGTGAGTTAATCTCCCCTGATAACAATCCAACTTCACAATTGAAAAAGTGACAAATTATTCATATGTTTAACATACAATTTTACATCGATACAGATTAACGTAGAAAGAAATTAAATAGAAAATAACGTACCCAACCCACGTATTTGATTAGAATAAACAATTGACCAATATCTGTAAAATTCACAAAAGTAAATCTATGAAAGCTGCTGTATATACAAAATAAAAGTATTGCAGACTTGCTAGAATCAAACAAACGAAAGAAGATGAAGAATAACAACACTTCTCTTACAACTTCGTTTGTAACATAATCTAATACCATAGCACGATACGTTCCGTATAGCAAAGCTTCGTCAGTATTAAGAGTATAAGATTAATTGAGAGATCCACTAACATTATAGCTGAAACTCCTTTCACAAGCCTAAAACATTAAAGTCATATACAAAATTCACAGACAATTTGCGTTAATGAAATGCCCGTGGATATCTTATGTGTCAAAGGCGTAACAAGTGAACAATCAACAAGGTTGTCAATTAGGTTTCGCATGTTTTTATTAATGCCATTGTCTTCTTTTATGAAATTAATCATAGAAAATGAAATAGACTAGATATTTCAATGTAAATAGTATCATGTTTTACATGTAAATGGCAATAAAAATAGCGTTGTCTACATTAGGACCATCCGATTTTTATAATGTATATTTGTGTTTAGAAAGCTGAAGACATGTTGTTTACGAAACTAAATTGATATCAAAATACATTATGAAAGAATGGGATACAGACGTTAGAACTGAGCTGGTCATTGCAACTAAATTGACACAATGATTTTTGCCCCCCCCCCCCCCCCCCCCCCCCCCCCAAAAAAAAAAAAAACAACAATAACATAGTGTAGTTCTAGGAAAACTAAAGTTATTGAAAATCAATCTAGACTTAGAGAAACTTCATCCTTTCCAAATTCGTACTGAAAATAAATTATTTGGCATTAAATTTTTACGGTTGGAAAAAAACTAGTGATATTTCTTAAAACTCTATACATTTATTTATTTGAATATGATGATGAAGTTCCCTGTAGTTTTATGTGATATAACCAAAATAAAAATTCGGATAATTTGAAGACAACTAAAACATCTGGCATTTCGGAATTTTTAATCTCGAAATTTTTCGAAAACTTAATGATGCTTGGAGTAGAGTTTCGAAAACTGTCAAACCTATTTTTCCCCGTCAAACCATCAGCAGTGCCTCCTGCTTTTAGCTCTTATAGCGCTTTGATTTTTTGTTATATGTTAAGTTGTTGTTTATGTTTATACGGTGAACGGAACAGCTAACCCGCCACTATTGTATTTCCAATAACTTCTTAAAAACATTGAGTTGCGTTATTACAATTTGTATACAACATTTACAGATAAGTATAAACTGGTTTTATTAAGGCCAATTGCTTATTTCTATACAATTACTGCTTGGCGCAAAATACTTATTTTGAACATGCAGCACAAAACCATGCCTTTTACAATATGTAAATGTGAATCCATGGCGGCTATCGAAAAAAACTAACTGGAAAAAAAAACAAACAACATTTGTAATTTTGGGACGTATGATGTTAGCTGAAAGGAGAAGAGCAGTCGGTTTGCTAAAAAAAATAAATTATTAATTAAATTTTATAAATTTTGTTTCACAACACAGTTCAAATATACTGTTCCAATAGATAAATTCGTTTTAAAATACTCAAAATGGTATCATGTTTTACGGCACCTACGACATGAGAACCACGCGTTTGGTACCTACATTACAAAAGACATGCACCAACTGCGTGCTAAGCACACGTTTACACAATTCAAGTACATGTACCTACATCATGAGATCCATACTTTTTGATACCTAATTACACAAGACAAGCGCTACATGTATGATAAGCACGTGCTTGATACCCAAATTACAGAAGACAAGCATCAACCGCATGAGAATTACACGTTTGATACCTAGATTACAAAAGACAATATCACCAACAGTACTGCATGATATGCACACGTTTGGTACCTACATTACAAAGGAATGTACCAACTGCATGATAAGCACAAATATTTAGGTACCTAAACTACACAAGTCAAGCGCTACCTGCATGGTAAGCACACATATTTAGGTACCTAAATTACACAAGACAAACGCTACTTGCATGGTAAGCACACATATTTAGGTACCTAAATTACACAAGTCAAGCGCTACCTGCATGGTAAGCACACATATTTAGGTACCTAAATTACACAAGACAAGCGCTACCTGCATGGTAAGCACACATATTTAGGTACCTAAATTACACAAGACAAGCGCTACCTGCATGGTAAGCACACATATTTAGGTACCTAAATTACACAAGACAAGTGCTACCTGCATTGATAAGCACACATATTTAGGTACCTAAATTACACAAGACAAGCGCTACCTGCATGGTAAGCACACATATTTAGGTACCTAAATTACACAAGACAAGCGCTACCTGCATGGTAAGCACGTTTCTGATACTTAAATAACACAAGCGCCAACCACACGTGTGATACCTAAATTACACAAGACCAAGTGCATGACATGCACGCGTTTGGTACCTGAATTATACAATTAAAGCACAAACGGCATGAGAACCACGCGTTAAATACCTAAACTACACATGACAAGAGCTATCTGCTTGATAAGCTCGTCTTTAATTCTTAAATTACACAAAACAAGCACCAACCGCATGGGAGCAATGAGAACAACACGTTTGATACTTAATATACACAAGACAAGTTCCGTTTTACTTGACACTACTTTTCTCACTTTATTTTCTAATTCGCTTTCTCAAACGAAAATAAAGCATTTATCTTCTTTCACAGTAAACTCAGGAAGTAAAAGACTACTAGACATGCTATAGGATAGTGTCTCTTGCATTGCCATTGTAACATATTTACATTAAAATTCAAATAACAATCTGTCAGATCCTGAGAGCATCTGGTCATATGTAGAATAACTGCAACAGCATTGTATTATATACATTTTTTTCTCATAGTGAAATTCCTGTTCTTGAACAGTTACCTGTCAATATATAAATTCTTATATATTATTATTAAAATAAAGATTCAACAAACCAAACAGAAATGTATATTCTAAAATTCATCTAGAAAAGCCATCTTCTAAAACCCAACAGTTAACAGGCATCCCCCGTATCTGACTAAATAAATTTAAGAGTATCACATACATTGAACAGTTTGCAACTAACAAGTTGTGTATCTTAATTGTTTCATAACGGTTGAGTGTGGTGGGCCCAATCGAGATAAATATGTAGCAATAGTAAAACGGCAAATGCAAAGACTTCGAATAGTGAGAATGTACACACCTGTACCTTAATATATACTTGTCACTGGCCATATAGCACGAGCCTACTCGTGCAATGTAACCTTCACTGAATTGTCCACATTCCTTTACTTACACCCAAGATAAATACATTAATATTTATTCAACACCTCACTTGACACACCACTTGATTTTCTTGCTCGATACTCAAACATCCTTCCTCTACGTTTGATTTTATAGTTAATACTTGATTTTCTTACTTAATACCCAACAACCTAAGTTGAGTTTGGTTTTCTTACTCAATATTTGATTTTCGCACTCGATACTCAACTTCATTACTTGACAATAAATTTCCTTAATCAATACACTTTGCTTTACTCGGCACCACATTTTCTTATTCGACACTAGATTTTCTCACTTAATACTCAATGTACTTACTCGACACTCGACTTTCTCACTCAATACTCAGTATCCTTACTTGACATTCAATTTCTTGCTCAATACTTGTTTTCTTACGCAACGCTGGACTTTCTTACTCTACATTCATTTCTCTTTCTCAATACTTGATTTTCTGACTTGAAACATAAAAATATCGCTCATTCTTTTGATTTTCTTACTCAATATTCAATAACGTCACTCGAAATTTGATTTCCTTATTCAACACTTGATTTTCGACACTCTATATTCCTTCTTGACACTTAGAGCTATAGACCTATGCTGTTTCGGTTCATCTTTATATCTTATACTGGTAAAATCAAAATACATCTTGCATTATTACACGATATTTGATATAGAAATAAAATGTAAAGTATGAATTTACTCCCTGTGCTGTACGTTATTGTGGAACGCTATCTTTCACAATTTGTACTCATTCCAAATATGATAGGACGGTAACAGTTTCCTCAATCTTTTATCTAATATGTAGGGCATAAGGTCATGCAATTTAGGGTCTATCAATATTTCAATTTCATTACATGTCTCACAATCTGTTCAGAAAACCCATAATAGCGTCCTGCCTTGCTATCATTCACAAACGAAAGAATATGTTTTTAAGATAATAACGTCGTCTTTACATTATTCTGGATGATAAAGGCATTTTTGTGGTTTAGATTTTCTGGTATACTGCAATCCATGTTAAGCCATTATTGCCTTGGCAATTAACGTATATATATATGGCAACACTTACCGTACCAGACAGATTCAACGCTAGTTTTGCTTCTAAACGGTATGTTGTTATAGAGATGATTGACACCATGGGTGTAAAAGACGCGTTTGTTAGATGGGGGCGCAAACATAATATATTAAAAAACGAATTCAGTTGGAATGCTTTCAGAAGCTATAGCACTTGAACGTCTCGCGCACCTATTAATTCTGCACTGTTCTACATATAGAGACATGCACATTGCCAATAGTTCTAAAAGTGTCTTGTTTTCATAGAATGTACTCTGTTAGTCCAAATATTCAGGCAATACATTGGGTTGACCAATTGCTGTTTGATGAGACCTCTTGATTTTTAACAATTCTGCAAATTTGTTGCAGTGCATAACGACGCATCTTTAAACTGTTATATCTTCATCCATTAGCACCCAGTGCCATCAAAACTTGACAAAACTTATGAAAATATTCCAGCGTTCTTATAAGTACAAAGAAATATGACCATTTTAAGCGTTTTCAACAATAATAATGCCCAACCGATTTACACAGCTCTAATTTCTTGGGCGCAATAATCTTGCTACCATCACTAAAGGGAGCTAAGTATGATCTATAGTGTCTTAATACATGGATAAAGACGCTGATTTGGATTATTCGTCCATGTCTGAATCACGTAACACTCCTGTTGGCCGTAGGGGAAGCTGTTGTTGCAGCAGGACTGGATCATACTCGGCACTGAAATAAACGACGCTCTTACTGACAATATTCACTTTTCGTATAATTTAATACATATCAAACAAAATGTTTAAAAAGATGTTTTGATATTAATAAAATGCACTTGTTGGTTTGTCTGGAATGTAAAAAGAACCAGGTGGTCGGTTACAAATTGGATTCAGTGTTAATCTGTTTATAGAAAACCATATTTCATATCATGTTTATATAAAATACAATGTTTTAATAAGTCATGAATGTCATAAAAGTAAATAAGCTTTTCCAAGACAAAAACCTTTAGTTAAACTTGCATGTTTGAATGCACATGAAAAGCGACCAATTTGCTCCTGCACTTCTGTATATAGAGAAAAACTTAAATTGTGAATGGGATAACACGTAGAATTCTCTAATGAAAAAATGGAATCCGTTTAAATGTGTTTTTGTCTTTGGCTGTTACATTTCCATTCCTGCGTTTGATATAATTATAGAGAGTCTAATTTTCTTTTCTTTTTTCAGTTTTAAACTAACGATATTATTTCCTTATCGCAAAATCAAAAGGTTACATTTCTAAAGCACTAATGAGAAATATAGATTCGTATTCTTTACCTTAATGTTAATTAAGTGTTGACACGACACAGCTTCCGTATTTCAGGTTACGTTATATGGTCGTGTGAAGGGACTGTTAATTGGCTGATTACCCATTAATGACATAACAATATGAAACACGGACGCTCGAAAGTAATAAGACTAATTAGTTTATTTATTTTAGCTCGATTGCGAAGAAAGCTCGGAGCTTATGTGAACCGCTCATCGAGTCGGTTTCCTGGATAAAGTCAAAGCTGGGGTTGCTATGTGTTGTTTTGGAGATGCCAACGGATCGAGTTGGGTTTTGAACCCGCAACCTCTACCCTGAGTCTCCATCATCCGATAATCTTCTTGACCTTTGAAGCAGGTCAACCGTGATGTATTTTATTGTTAAATTATATGTACTGGTTGTGAATGTGCGTATTTCTTTGATACAGAAATTAGCGAAATCCTATACAGTTTGGAAATAAGAAGAAAACAATATCAATTATCATCTGTCCTACTTTTACTTGTCAATGGAGTTCCGAGTTTATAGAATGTAAATCCAAACTTTTTCAGTTTATTTAAAAAGATTATAATTATAGCAAATGCGTGCATTTTCAATATGTGACATGCAATTCAGGCCTCACCACACACACACACACATACACACACACACGCACGTGCACACACACACACACACACACACACACACGAACACGCACACGCACACACACACACACACAGATAACCTTTATAACTATATAAGTCTCGTTTTTAATGTTTCCTCCCATACCATGAATGTTTTCTACATAGAAATAGACATAAGTGACATACCGTGTTAAGTGCTTTCATTTGTTTTACTTTTTAGCTCGCTGGGACGAAGACCAAGGAGAGCTATTGCCATGTCATCCGAGGTGGTGTCCCCGCTACCGACTAATCACTGTGCCAAAATTTGCAAAACAATAATACTGCCAACGCAAATCTGTGACAAACCGTCGACGCCAAGCACTCTACGTTGGGACAGAGTTACCTGACCGTGCGTATAGTAAACTCTGTTGAAACTCGTGCTTTAGAATCAGTGACGTCTCATCTCTTTATATGCCAGTACCAACTTTTCCACATGCATTAACAACTTGCATGCACCATTGCAAATAAATGTAGTTTTAGTATAATCCTTTCATCACATACAAGGGGAATAACTCTATTGAAAAGGAACTGAACTGAAGATTTTCATGTATCCAACAAAACTATAACAAGTTGACTTCTTTAAAAAGAATCCAAAGGAGAAGCCAGCAAGCCAGTTTAATAGGGTCGATACTGGTAATATATGTGAAAGTTTGTACGTCCACCAAATGGTAAAATCAAATTTGGGGTTATTAAACTCGCATATTCACGTAAACAAACTAGTTTAAAATAAATATTTCTTCCTAACGGATAATCTTGTATTAATTCATTTATCATGCTTATCACAAATGTGAACTATTAATTCACTGACATAAAAAATATATTGCCATCATAATATATTAGTAAATAAATAAACTAGCAGTACGTTGCAGATAAATAAGCCGCAATGCACTTTTTTTTTTTTAATTTGCACACACAGAACACGATCATGACGGTGTTTTTGTAATTCACCCGATAAGGCAAGAAAACCGAACCACAGTGTAAATGCCAATGCATCTTATAAGACTGTAGAAGTTGAACGGACCCCGCTGGGTCCGGCACATAACAATAAGACTAGAGGGCGCTAATTTGTTAGTTGCTTCAACGGAAGTTGAATGACGTCACAGTTTTGGTAAGCGTTTGAGTGCTATAATTGTAGAATGCACGGCTTAACATACTTGATTCAAGAGACATGTAGCCATAGCCAACGTGGGGTTGTCTAGTTTGACGAGAATTTGACGAGTTGTTATATGCTGGTGTACATTTATCACGAGACCGGACTAGCATATTTAAGCTATATAGCGACAACAACTTTCTCAGGGGAATGGTGCGTCGCTTAAAGAACGGCGACTTTAGTGAGGCGCTAGCAGCAGTCGTAAACTCACATTGTAGATTTATAAAAGATATAAAGAAAGCCGGATGAATTATAGAGTCAGGTTATCAAACTAGAGTAAGCGATATTTAGTGTTGTATAATATATTTTATTAACGATTTTGTCAATATGAACCTTATCATTTACAAAATCATCAATGAAACATCTTTGCACACATAGTCTAAAACTGTAACAATCGTTTGAAATTGTTTGATAATGTGGCTCTAAAATTCACTCGGTATTTCATTATCCTTGCCAGTATACTTTATCTATCCCAGGACCTGATATATCCCGAATCAGGTATATTAACCACCAGAGGAAAAAGCAAGGAATTCTATGTCTGTCCCACAATTCATAGCAATTGAACGCTTACTAGATGATGCCATTCAATATTTCCAGAAGTAACTGTCCAATCAGCGTGCTCGTAACAATTGCTATTGTACGGTCCCAATCTGGAGAGCTGGGTTCGTTCTATAGACTACAGTATACATAAAAGGATGCTAAGGTGAATTTTTAGTGGAGGTAAAATTTGAACAAGAAAACAATTCTTCTAGCCGAGCTGAATGATTATATGGTATATTTATGTAAAGTCAATAGTAGAATGTTCTTTATCAATATTGAATAAAATGTGTTGTAATTGGTATTTCAACTTTTATCATGTTATCCCACTAACCCAGAATTATGCAGCACGCGCTGAAAAGACGCCATGCTGGTTTTTTTACATCATAATAGCTTGGGAAAGTTCAATATAAATCGGTTTAGAAATGCATTTTAGCGTTTATAACATTTTGACAATTTAATTCCTTTAACATAAGAGATAGTGCTCCAGAAAAAAAGCATGGGTATTAGAGACAAGAACAACGACGTGTTTTATGAACTAACATTTTCATCTAGGGCAAAGGACATCACAGTAAATGTTTGTGCGCTCGCTAGAAACAATTGCTGAAGTAAAACAATAACCAAAAAGGTTGTTATAACTCTTGAACAGTATTTAGACGAGATGCAGGAAGTTGGAATAAAAGAAGTATAAAATGGCTTATATAATATGTTGTTCATCTGGACGAAAAATAATGAAACATGAAGAAACATGTATTTCTGTATTCTCAAACTCCTAATTAAAGTAATTTAAATGTTGCGCCTTCAAGAAAAACGACAAGAAGTCCTTAATACCGTCTCAACAAAACGGTGAGCAGCATTTTCAATCCAGATCAAGTAATACAAGAACACGTGGCACATTGAAGCACAACAACCAAACACTTAATCAAAGATGAAATAACTTTTATGGAGGAACTGTATCCGATCTGGTCACCGGCAGATATAGAACAGGGAGAATCGGATAATGATGACACTGTGTCCCTTTTCTGTGAAGGTGGGCTGTTATGCAGTTTGAGGAAAATATATATGACCCATGCAAGTCATATTTGCAGCATAAAAAATGATTCAACTTTGCTATGAACATGTAAAAATCAATGAACTGTCCACAACAAAATGTCGCACAATATATTGTAATGACTCAAATAGAACTAGGTTAAGCACATGACTCGAACGAATTTAATGTTGAGTCAGACACAATATTGTAGAAGCAATTATATATTGTGAAGATTAGATAGACGAATTAAAGAAAGAATATAAAGAAATGCAAAATAGTCAAAAAAGGGTTTACACTTAAGCTTATTAAAATATGAGAATGGAAGAATAAATGGTATTGCTGAGAGTGTCAAACAACATCAAAACTTTAAAGAAATCCAACTAATTGAGCAATGCAAGAAAGAAGAACTAGTACAATATTATCCATAATTACCAAAGAATGCATGGTTCTTGAAGAATAAAATGATAATCTAAAGAGACAAATTGAACTAAATTGTCAATTTATAAAAACAAGCCTTCAAAAACAGCGTAGAAACAAAAACAGAAACTGAGGTATATGAACTACGAGACGTTCTCATGCAAGAGTTGTTCAATATTAAAAACTAAATAAAAAAAACCAATATCACACAATCTTGATTCAAATGCTGACAGTAATAATAGTAGAAGTAGTTGTTTCTGTTTTAGAAAGTGACATATATTACTGCAGAATGGTTGGAAGGTATCGTACACATTTGCCATGATGAAAACTAAATACCAACTTTTATTTTTATGATACAAAACAATCATAGAAAAGTTCAATTTGTCAAACCTAATGTGGCCTCACTGGTTTTATTTAAATTGATATTGCTTTCGTATTATGAAGTAACAAAATGTAATGCTTGGAGCTGTTTATATTGATTTAATATTATGCGTTCATCTGTAAAATATCGTGCATTGAAATGAGCAAATGCCATTTGAAAATTGCAGTGTTTCCGTAATTTACAGATTATAAATTGTGTTGAGATCCAAATAAAGAGTTTATTAACTGGAAAAGATGTGCGCCTTGGTAATACTGGCCTATGTAAGCGATACAAGGTCCGAGGGCTATAGCTAATATCACCAAAAGCCACGCCTACCCCAGTTAATAACCTCTTTATGGCATGTGTTACAAAATCAAAAGTTTTAAGATATTTCATTAGATCTAGGCTTTATTATATGTAGCATTTATTTTATTTTTTATCTATTTAATTATCATAACTTTTCCTATTTTAATGATACTTTTTAGATATACTAAAATTTACATTATTCATTAAATTATTTGTTTAGTTATTTTCTAGTTCTTTATTAACAGATTTTACTTTGAATACCCCTGCCGAGTGTCACTCAAACTGGTAACGAACATCTCCCTAGGAGTTGTCGCCCTTGTGTTTATTGGCCTACACACCATGACAACGTGGAGTCGTTTAAACATAGGTTACGAAGCATGGTATTTCAAAGACAACATGAAGTAATTGATTGTTAAATAATTCAAATGTATTCGTCTTTTAATTTATTCCATTCACGTCATATATATTTTTTTAGCATTTTATTATCCATTCTTAAAAATATGTATAGGCATATCGTACACAACAAGTTTTTTATTAAAAAATGCATGGTCTTAATCCCTGGGTTTGTTGTTCAGAAAGCAACGCAGCTTTCATTTTAGCCGTGGCTGCCCTGTTGGTGTCGTTGCTTGCTTGAGAATAAATAATTTGCTAAACATTAATTAAAAATACTGATATTGTATTTTATATTGATTTGATATTGTTTGTTTTTTTAGGCCCTCCCAGGGGGTCCCTGTTCCCTGGATCTCTTAAAGTAATGGTCATTGTTCCCAAGATCTCCAAAAATATTTGCCATAGTTTCCCAATAGTATTCCCCCCCCCCCCCCCCCCCCCCACCACACACACCCCAGATCTCTAAAATTAGGCCATTGATCCCTGGAATCCTGTAAGTAATGATCAATGTTCCTTAGAACCCTAAAAATAATTGGCCATGTTCCCCATATTATCGCAACCCCTGGGAGGGCCACTGACATAAAGCTGCCGTAAAAACTATAGACCTTTATATATATATATAAGTCATATATAGTATACATATGTCGGTGTTGTATTGTAAAGAGGTGCTTTATATTGTAACAGTGTGTGTTTTTCTCTAGTCTTGGCTCGGATACAAATACAGGCGTACTGAACGTATTTCTATTAGGTCATGGAAACATTTTTATAAAATGCTTTATATTGCAACAGTGTGGGTTTTTTTTCTAGTCTCGGATACAGATATAGGCGAACTGAACGTATTTGGCGGATATTTGCCCACCTTTTATATGGGAATTGTGTATTGTATTGGTTAATAACTGATTTTTAGAATCTAGTCAATTAGTTTGTATAAGACTTAATGCATTATAATAGTGCGTTTAACTCTTCAATATACTGCAGTCATTTTGTATTAAACTGACATTTTTTGTACACATACTTGGTATTTGTTATTTCAATTTTATTCCCATATCAAACTACATATAGCTCCTATGATGGTATTGAATAACCAACAGAAAAGATTTAAGCAAGCACAAAATGCTTTATATTGCAACGGTGTGGATTTTTTTAGTCTCGGATACAGATATAGGCGTACTGAACGTATTTGTACTTGGGCATGGAAACATGTTTTATAAAAATGCTTTATATTGCAACAGTGTTGGTTTTTTGTCTAGTTTCGAATACATATATAGGCATACTGAACATATTTGTACTAGGTCATGGAAACCTTTCTATAAAAATTGCAACAAACTTCCATTCATCATTGAAATATTTTTTTTATAAATCTGCTTCAAATTAAAGTGTTGTTTCTTCCTATTTTTGACGCAAATATCCTGGAAATACTATATGAGAGCATGGAAATATCTCCATTTTTATATCATTCATAGATGAAATACTAGATGAACCCATGTCGTATTGTATTAAGGAAACCTCATAAATCTGGCATACATCAATATTTACGTTTGAAAGTGTTATTAAAATGTGTTTGATGTGTTCGCGGGGATATGTACTTTAGTACATTTAGTCTATAAAAAATTTAATAACTAAGTCTATATTCGGGCAATATGGTACGTTGTAAGAGTAGTTTTTTATTGTAACTCAATTTAAAACATAGACACAATGGCCTGAATTGTGGGGTTAAACCGTGTTAAAATAATAAATGTGAAATCATTTTTGACATTCGTAGGAGTATAGTTGAATTAAAGTAAGATGCTAGATAAATCTTATAGTAACTCTGTCTGTCTGGCATCTCCTCAGTAACTATAGCTATCTGATAATCAGGATTATGTTCTGCAGTTGAAACTATGTGTTCCTCTTATATCAATTTTGCCGGTATTCTTCGATATCAGTGCAATGAAACAATACCTTATGACTGGATGCTTGTATTAGTCTTATATAGCAGTTTGGAAATATTCGGACATTGGCCCCTGAAAAAAATGACCGCACTGCGGTTATAAATATGTGTACAGTCACGTGACCCCAGATTATATTGATCATGAGAATCCAGACGCTTTGAATATCAGCTCTGCTCGGAGGATTGATGACAGCTGAAGAATCTATGCACTATCAAACACATCAAACTTAATGTAGTTTAATGTCGAAGTATATAATAAAATCACTGTATTATTTAACTTACACAGTCTATATAGTAATCACAAAATAATGTATCACTCATCAATCATTGGATATTGACGTTTGATGTTCCAAATAAGCGCTTCGCACGCTTACTTCCATGTTTCAGTGTTAAGGCTGCTGCCAACCGCGTTGCAAGTTGTGAGAGAAAAGTAATATGCTAATGATCTCAGATTGAAGATACATGCGTACATCATGTTACACGTATAATACTCACAACCTGAGAAACTGTGATATGTATCATGCAATATACATATAATCTCAAACTTAATATACTGCGGTATGTATCATGTAACATACAAATTATCTCAAACTAAATACACTGCGGTATATATTATGTAACATGCTAATAATTTCAAACATTAAACACTGTGATACTTCATGTTACAAACAAATCATCTCGTCTCGAGAAACTGTGATACTTAAGGTTACCCGCAAAAAATCTCTAACAGAAGAAAAAATCCATGCAACATATAAACTGTATAAAGAAAAATATATCCAGCCAACGAGACTACTGTATAGTATGATACACGGAAGTATTTTGATTGCAGAATCTGCGGTATATAATGGCTTTCACGTTATAAATATCAAGTACAAACAACTTGTACTTCATATTGATGAAAGTTCTTTACTTCATAACCTTATAATGGTAGTCATCCTTTCTGTCAGAAACTTGGGACACGTGTAATTGAATAATGGTTTGATGCAAATGTCTTAATTCTCATATTTGACCCATGACCCATGACATGATCAGGAATGATTTTCAACATAATATTTATTTCCTTTCCGATGTTTATAATTTCTTGTCACTGATCATATAGTTTTTACTATAGCTTATATAGTAAACTAACCCCACCCCCTGGTCGCCATGTTTTTTGACGAATCAAGATGGCTTGAACAAACTTGGTAGAGGGTCACCCAAGGGACATTTCTGTAAAGTTATATCAAAATTGACCCATTGGTTTCAAAGAAGAAGTTGTTAGAAGCTTTAAGTTAACGACGGACGACAGACGACGGACGACGGACGACGGACGACAGACGACCACAAAAGCTCACCTGTGAGCCTGCGCCTCAGGTGAGCTAAAAAGTTGGTGTTTCTTTAGGGCAATTTATGAATTGAAAGCACAATAGAGTATGGCTACATGGAACACATTACTTTGCAAAAGAAAACCATACCAGATATATTTGACAGAATGGTGCATGGTATATATATGGTAAAATATATGGTGGCTAATTTGTGCCATCCTATTTTGACATTTTGGCGAGGAGAAAATGACATGACAAAACAACATATAATACATTTATCGCTTTGAAATCCCCAGTGAACATTAAGCCATTCGTTCTTAATACAGCACTGCATGGTGTAATGGCGGCGGACAAGATGGAGCAAACGAACGGACACTTGCAGAAGGTGACACGATGACAAAAGTGTAATTAAAGGTTTCCTAGTGCGATGAAATCATAATACCATGACAGATAACATACATTACATGATAACTACCGGCCAGACTGGACGAATATGTTTTAATCATAAAGGCATTTACGCATAATTACATATATTAAAGCCAAACTCCTTTGAATTGAAAATTACATTTATCAATAAAATAAATAAAGATATGCATAAAATCCCATACAGATCATCAAAACTATACAGAAACTGCAATTTCTAGGTGGTCATATTTTCACAGGTTCTGAGTATTCAAATATTGATAATTGTGAAATAGAATTACCAATGGCAAATGTTGTAAATGCAAACAACCAGACTTTCACTACAATTGAAGAAATAGTAAATTTATTAGTTGATCTGGACGTATCACTGACCTATCTATAACATTTAATTTGGATGGGGTGCAGGTAACTTGCTTTGAAAAAGCAGAATATGACTCTCTAAAACCTCTGATTAATTGAAAGAAGCTGCAGATATTCAGATGGACTTTTTAACATGGGTTAGAAGAATTACATGCATTCAACACATGGGCACCTGTCTACTACCACAAATATTAACCATGAGATGAAAGAATTTACTGGCATCTCAAATATACAGAGCGTAAATCGAGTAAATCACACGGAATCAGAGATCTCAATGATATATGAAGTAATTACTGCATTTCTGATAGCTAGAATCTTGATTTGAGATTACTCATCTCTTTGTAACATTTTCATAGGTTCAAAGATGTAGTTGTGGAATAAATCCTGAATACCAGTTAAACAAAACAAGTTGGTTGTGAAATTGGAATTAATAACAATAAGACTGTAAATTGATTTTTAATCCATAATAAAGACAAAACAGTAATATTTGATATAAAAGAGACATGGAAGGTTGATAGGCCTCTCTTAATTTCTCCAGCAAGAGGAATGTTATCATTTGAATAATTACCTTCATTGTTTAATCTTTGAGTTATATAAACAACCATCAAACTCTTCGTCGGTCTGGAGTGCAAATAAAGGCATATAAGGCTGTTTTGGATGACGCTATCTAAAGTATGATTACACCAAAATCAGATGCAGCAAAGCGACAACGTCAAAGAATGTACTTAGAGGTGCAAAATTGAAAGGAAATATTTATATTAAACTATAAGAATGTGACTAGCTGAGAAGCCTAGAATGGAAAGAGACGTTATAATAGAAAACATTGCTATATAAGAACAAGGTGTGCATGTGTATGTTTGGGTGTGGGTGGGGGTAATTCCATATGGTCTTAATAAAAATATTTATTTCATAACGGTTCTTATATATACGGTTATATTTGCTATGAAAGTTATATTTTAGAAAATTAGGTTGTATGGTGTGAAAACGTAATTTATACACATGTACAACTAATATGAGTGATGACTTATTGAAAGAATAATCATTAACAGTTATATGATAATTAAGTTCGAACTAAAACTTAGATATTTCTCATTGTTTAATCACAGTAAACTTTCGATATATTATGAAACAATATGTTATGAAATCAACTATGAAACATGTATTGCATTTTCGTCTTGGTTTACCTAAACAAATCATAGATCTGCTTGTTTAGAACTGGGAGAAATAGTTGTTCATGCCCCAATTACACAATTTTATTGGTTCCTAATAACATCAATTATCTATTCTATTGATAAATAAATTATAAGTATTTAGCATAAACTATTTCAGGTAATACGTAAAAGTGTAAAATAATAAATTATATACTCGTGTCATTCCAAAATGGCCAATTCCGAAAATAAACATAAAAAAGGTAAAGTGTAGGAACTAAACAATGCTTACCGTTTGTTTTATTGCTTTATTTTTATATGTTTTGCAGAAAAATGTGTTATTTGTGTAACAAGAAACATATATAGATAATAACAGTATTGGGTGTAAAACAGTGACCTATACACATCTAGTGTCAGTGATGACCTTTTCAAAGCTTAACATGATTAAGATAGATGGTATGTTTGAACTAATTTAAATAAGCTTTCCTATTGTTCGATTGCGTTAAACTTTAGATATGTTTCCTACAATATATGTAAAAATAACAGTTTACAAACATTTTGTTGCAATTTGTTCTAATTTAACCTACTGGTAAGCTAGTTATCGATTGACCCTTTTAAATAGGTGGGTTGTGTAATTTCACATGCTTAAACGGCACATTTTCAATATATTAAGGCTCCAAATAATCTAAAATGTGTTATTTTTTGTGATGTCAAACGTCTTGTTTCAACATATGCATCATAGAATATAACAGTATTAGGTGTAGAACAGTGAACTATACAAAACTCATTAAATGTCAGTGATGATCTGTTCAAAGCTTAACATTTATCAGTTAGTTGGTATGTTTGAACAAATACAAATAAGATTGTTTATTGTTCAATTGCGGTAACCTTTTGATATGTTTTCCTGCAATATATGTATATAAAAAGAATATTTTAGAAACATTCTGTTGATTTAACCTACAAAATTAAAATTGACTCGTTAAAATAGTTGGGTGGGGTAATTTCACATACTCAAAAGGCATACTTTCAACACATTACAGTTCAAAATAATCTAAAATACGTTATTTTAATGATAAAAAAACTTGTAGTTGTAAATCTGTATCAGACAAAATATAACATTATTAGCGGTAAAAAATTCATTTATACACAACCAGTGTAAGTGGTGGTGTGCTTGAACTTGTTAATTTAAGCTTTCCCATTGTCTGATTGCGGTGAACGTTTGATATGTTTTGCAGCAATATATGCAAATACAAAAAAAAAACAGATTGGAGGTATTCTGGTGCAATTCTGTCCGGGTTGACCTAAAATAACCGCAGATTGACTGGACTATGTAATATATTGTCAATCAATAGAGTATCTGTATCAGTTATGAATAGGTTTATGAACTAAAAGAGATTATAAGACAAAACTATTTAAAAACGTTACTTGATTTGGGAATTTAAATATGTTCACGTTTATTTACTGATATCTAAAATTGTTGCACGAATGCTTATTTAATATATTGCGGTTATATGCTTAGGGAAAGGATAACAAAAACAAAACGACGACTTACTATTACCCATTGCTGAATGAAAATACGAAATAGTCTGCATGATTTTATTGATATTGTTGTAACATGTGTTTTAATGCAAAATGTTGCAAACATATAAATAGAAAACAGTATTAATAATGCATATCAATTATGATTTTTTTAAGGATATAGCTCAGGTTTAGGTGTAGAAAACACGCAAATTCTAATGCATTTTCATGTTTAAGAAAACGCAGCTTTAAAGATTATTGAATAGTGTGGGATTTATAAAACCATTACTCTCTCACCAGGATTTGGAGATATATTTTGACTAATAAAAATAAATAAATCCAGGCATTGCATTGTTTTTAAACGTGTTCTTTACCAGTTGATAAAGTTGCTAATCAAATTGTGAGGATTATTTCAATACATTTGTATTTTACGGCATGTCGTATGAAGTATCATATATCAATTAAATCTACACGAACCACGGTATCCGATATCGTCAAAAAAACACGTCGAATAGTGTAGAAATGCGTTGTATCAGGTTGCAGGTTATAATACTTTGTTCTTGCTCAACTTTAAATCGTACTCAAAAACAATTTCTAGGATTCATATCAAACACAAATAAGTACAAACACTTGACTCGGTCTTAAATTTGAAAGTATCAATGCAGATTTGAGGTGGAAATACACCAGTATTTACATTTATTTTGTTATATGGAGTCCATTCTTTGTTTTTAGTTGAGCATGGAATACATTTTTTATAACCTCAGACCCCGGTCTATAACCTTTTACTTATGTTGAGATTGACTGAATTTAATATGTGGACTAACATATAAACATAGGAAACTGTGAATCTCTGTCATTAGTTTAAGATGAACTTTATCTTATATAGGCACATTTTAATTATCCATATGGGTAACACTTGTCTTTATATAGGAACACACCAAAATACTAATTTAATATTTACTACAGTTCAACACCAAACCAATCACTTTAGACTCATGAGAAAAAGAAAATATCCTGAAGTCATCAGACAACATAATGTTCTTATACTATCATCTGCTATGTTAAATTCATTTCTATTTTAGTTTGATTTTTGCTTTGGTTTATTAACATATTTCATAACAAAAGTAAGCTCAATCTAGGGTTTATAATTTGTTGAGACTCTGGTGTGTCACTTTAAGAATATGTATATATAATGTGTACGGTTTGTTGAGGGATGGCCCACCACGACCCTCACATACCTATTACGGGGTGACTAAATGGATAATTTTTTAGTGATTTTTTAGTGATTGAAATTTAAAAAAAAAAAAAAAAAAATCATTTGTCTTTATATTGCTAAAAGAGGGATATCATACTTATCTTTTCACCATTAACACATGTTTGTAGGATCAATGCTTAATGATGCGACTAGATACAAGTACAAAGATGTATTGATTGTGCTATCGTGGTGACTTTGGCCGTTAATAGTTTACGACTTAAGTTGGACATATATGTTCTTGGGGTAATGCAATCAATGTTTCTTAATATATTGTTTTAATATCACTCTGGGATGGTTTTCGGCCATGTTTTAGTTCATATCATAGCGTAACACTCGTTATTTCGTTTTATGATGTACCGGTTTGAAAGTCACTTGGAGGCAGCTGCAGGCTAAGTTTTATTAAAAAAAAAATCAAACATTTAATTAGCATGCTTATATTTTATTGCGTATATTTTCTAGTCCAGGCTATGTGCACTAATTTTATTGTATCTTTTTTTCAGCTACGAGATGTAGATTAATTATATAGATTATTTAATACAAAAACAACATTTCGTTTTCAAATTAACTTTTTTTTACAATATTCTTATGTAACAGAACTTTATTGCAAAACCAACTTACTCGATATGGTTGCCTTTTTATCATATTTCATGCTTGCATGTTTTATTGCCATTTCCAGATGATTGTTGGCGTTATATTCTTTAAGATGCAATATTTATCCTTTTTTTCTAGTCAACTCACTATTTTCTCTTAAGGGGTATTTACTTAATGTCACTGGGAGACGTGATTTGTGTGTTTAAATCAAAACAGAACACATCATTATAATTGCTTTTTAATGAATGAGTTGTTTCAATTGTTTCTATGAGATTTGATTTGACAATACGTTGCAAGGTAATATAAATAGTAGGAGTCTAAACAATTGTTTTTGTCGGACTCTATGCCAAAAACACAGTCCTACTTATATCGTCGTGATCTAGCTGTGCAGTGTTGATCACCGCCAAAATGATCGTACGCGACAGGGACTACTTTTTTATTTCTCAAATTTCATTTTTATCATTTATTTAACATAAGCAAGCAGAAATAATTCGAGCAATACAAATATATTGTGGACATTGTATTATATGTATTTTTTATAAAACTGTAGCATAAAACAAACCAAATGCTACAACAATATCAATCAAATCAGGAAGGCATGTGAGTATTAATTAACCCTTTACTTCATATAGACGCCTTTGAACACCTCTAATATAGACGCCTTTGGACACTTAATATAGACGCCTTTGGACACCTAATATAGAAGGCTTTGGACACCTCTAATATAGACGCCTTTGGACACCTAATATAGACGCCTTGGAACATCTCTAATATAGACGCCTTTGGACACCTAAAATAGACGCCTTTGGACACCTCTAATATAGACGCCTTTGGACACATAATATAGACGCCTTTGGACACCTAATATAGAAGGCTTTGGACACCTCTAATATAGACACCTTTGGACACCTAATATAGACGCCTTTGAACACCTCTAATATAGACGCCTTTGGACACCTAAAATAGACGCCTTTGGACACTTAATATAGACGCCTTTGGACACCTCTAATATAGACGCCTTTGGACACCTAATATAGACGCCTTTGAACACCTCTAATATAGACGCCTTTTGACACCTCTATTATAGACGCCTTTGGACACCTAATATAGAAGGCTTTTGAATTACTGGGTGAATTATGTTAATATTAACTGACAGAGTGGAAAACTGTGGTGCAGGAAGTGTTCAGATTGCTCATTACAAGCAATCTGAACTCTTCCTGCACTGTTTTCAAAGGCATTCTGTGATTGGTGCGGGAAAACGCGTATCTATGGAGTAAAGGGTTAAAGCCCAGCTACCAGTAGTTTTGTGTTCTTTGATTACGAAGCTCAATATGCATATTCTCATATTTTTAGATAATTACTTAATTGTAACAAATTGATTTGCCTTGCAGATGAAAATGACATGGATTGCTCCACCAACGGTTTCTGCTACCTAATCGTGATATTCGCCTTGTTTGTGGCCTTATCAAATCTGGGTTGGGGTAATAAAAGAGATCTCGCCTATATCACAGGTATGTTTTCGATCTTAGCAGTAAAACTGCACATTTATATCAAACATCATATATATTATGATTATTTTGTTCAATAACCTTTATTGCATTTTGTCTCTGTAGTGTAGAATTATTTAATTTTGTTGACTCGCAATAGAGTCACTCATTGGCCAGTATCTGGTTATGTTAAAACATTGACGAATACAACGGAAAATACTTATCTATGTATTAACATTTTTTTTCATAAACAGAACAAACTACAAGGACAGAATTAATCATTTTCTTCGAATAATTTGTATGACCTTCCTCCTTGAGATTCAATAAACTTTCCATCATAAGATGATGCATCTTTAACTGGGTATTAAAGTTAGAATTCTTTTAAAATTCATGAAACCATATTATTATGTATCTAAAATGAGTTTATACTATTCTTAACGGAGAATTAATCTGTCAATTACTCATTTGCATGAACCCGCCCTGCATGACCTTAAGTCATCAACGTGTTGAGTGTAAAACTCCGATTCAAACTCTTTTCATTTATATTTATATAAACACTTCTAAAAGAAATGAACAACCTTTTCTTACAGAAACAATCAAATTTATTTGAAATGTTCCTTGGGTGACTCTTTACCAAGTTTGTTCAAGCTGTTGTGATTTGTTGAAAAACATGACCGCCACGGTGCTAATTTACTATATGGGCAGCTATAGTAAAAACTTCAAGAGCCTTCTTGTCAGAATCTACTGACCTGATTTCGAGGTAATTTCACTGACATTTACCATGGGTGAACATCTAGGTTTATTCCAGCCATCGCGATTCGTTGAAAAGCATAGTCGCCAGGAGGGGAGGCTGGTTTTCTTTATATGGATATATAGTGAAAACTTTCTTTCGATATCTGATATCTAGATATCCGTACAATGATACTATTGTTATCGCACAACTTTTCTACGCATATGTTACATTTTCAAAACAAATCGAAATTCTAACTACTCGCCCATCTCGTTTTTTCTGGAATTTTGAGTGTACATGTATTATATAATCTACTTAAGTTGGATGTCTCAAGGTCACTCAGGTGAGCGATATAGGGCCCTCTTGGTCCTCTTGTTAGTTTATAGTATTATATTTTATCTTTAAATCCAACATGTTATTTATTGTTAAACCTGCTGTCACATATGCTCGATGCCAAGTTCTTAATATCTCAATTACTACTCTTAAAACGTATAAGCTTAAACTGATTATTATTCAAGTATTATGTGAAATTATTTCAAACTTTCGTTTTATGTATATACTGTTGAAGCCTAATTGATTATAGCAATTGAAGGTGTAAAAACTTATTGATTTTGGTGTACATTTTTACCATGTATTGTCAAGTATATCTCGTGCAAACAAAACAGTTTTAGTATTTAAGGAAGACGTTAACAGATCACGAAGAATACAGAACAACTTTCAGGACAAAGTTTCTGTCTGTCTGGATAGTTTACAAGACAGGTTGGAAAACCGTCAGGACTTTGTGAAATTTAATTTAAATTTGTGAACTTAATAGATATTTGGATATTATCCGATATTTGGATAATGGTTTTATCTAAGTTTATTCGCAAATAAACCGCCGTAGTCATGCTCCTTTTTATTGTAGAAACGAAATAAGGGTCCTGCATAAATATTTTGATGTTCATATTTGAAACATTTACATAATGTTCTAAATTAGAGTTTAGTGTGATAATTTTTCAAAATTGAAATATGATTTATAAGAATAAGTTTGTTTTTAGATTTCGTCAACTGTTTTATATATTCCCGTTAATTATATAATGCTCTCAAAAATTTCAATCAAAAGAAATTTCATTGTTTAATTTCTCATTTCTCGATTACATATTGACATACAATCTGAATGGGAAACAGTTCGCTATGTTATAATTAGAGTTTAGTGTGATAATTGATCAAAATTGAAATATGATTTATAAGAATAAGTTTGTTTTTAGATTTCGTCAACTGTTTTATATATTCCCGTTAATTATATAATGCTCTCAAAAATTTCAGTTAAAAGAAACTTCATTGTTTAATTTCTCATTTCTCGATTACATATTGACATACAATCTAAATGGGAAACAGTTTGCTATGTTATAATAAGAGTTTAGTGTGATAATTTATCAAAATTGAAATATGATTTATAAGAATAAGTTTGTTTTTAGATTTCGTCAACTGTTTTATATATTCCCGTTAATTATATAATGCTCTTAAAAATTTCAATCAAAAGAAACTTCATTGTTTAATTTCTCATTTCTCGATTACATAATGACATACAATCTAAATGGGAAACAGTTCGCTATGTTATAATTAGAGTTTAGTGTGATAATTTATCAAAATTGAAATATGATTTATAAAAATAAGTTTGTAGATTTCGTCAACTGTTTTATATATTCCCGTTAATTATATAATGCTCTTAAAAATTTCAATCAAAAGAAACTTCATTGTTTAATTTCTCATTTCTCGATTACATATTGACATACAATCTAAATGGGAAACAGTTCGCTATGTTATAATTAGAGTTTAGTGTGATAATTTATCAAAATTGAAATATGATTTATAAGAATAAGTTTGTTTTTAGATTTCGTCAACTGTTTTATATATTCCCGTTAATTATATAATGCTCTCAAAAATTTCAATTAAAAGAAACTTCATTGTTTAATTTCTCGATTACATATTGACATACAATCTAAATGGGAAACAGTTCGCTATGTTATAAATAGAGATAGTTACTTTTATCGTTGTTAGTTTTTAGGCCTACTTTTAGTGGCGTTTTTATATTGTCTTCCATTGCAGAAATAGTTCCATGTGTGTATTTTAAGTCTATTTTCAGTGGCGTTTTTATATTGCCTTCCACTGTAGAAATAGTTCCATATGTGTATTTTAGGCCTATTTTCAGTGGCGTTTTTATATTGCCTCCCACTGTTGAAATAGTTCCATATGTGTATTTTAGGCCTATTTTCAGTGGCGTTTTTATATTGCCTTCCACTGTAGAAATAGTTCCATATATGTATTTTAAGCCTATTTTCGGTGTTGTTTTTATATTGCCTCCCACTGTTGAAATAGTTCCATATGTGTATTTTAGGCCTATTTTCAGTGGCGTTTTTATATTGCCTCCCACTGTTGAAATAGTTCCATATGTGTATTTTAGGCCTATTTTCAGTGGCGTTTTTATATTGCCTTCCACTGTAGAAATAGTTCCATATATGTATTTTAAGCCTATTTTCGGTGTTGTTTTTATATTGCCTCCCACTGTTGAAATAGTTCCATATGTGTATTTTAGGCCTATTTTCAGTGGCGTTTTTATATTGCCTTCCACTGTAGAAATAGTTCCATATGTGTATTTTAAGCCTATTTTCGGTGTTGTTTTTATATTGCCTCCCACTGTTGAAATAGTTCCATATGTGTATTTTAGGCCTATTTTCAGTGGCGTTTTTATATTGCCTCCCACTGTTGAAATAGTTCCATATGTGTATTTTAGGCCTATTTTCAGTGGCGTTTTTATATTGCCTCCCACTGTTGAAATAGTTCCATATGTGTATTTTAGGCCTATTTTCAGTGGCGTTTTTATATTGCCTTCCACTGTTGAAATAGTTCCATATGTGTATTTTAGGCCTATTTTCAGTGGCGTTTTTATATTGCCTCCCACTGTTGAAATAGTTCCATATGTGTATTTTAGGCCTATTTTCAGTGGCGTTTTTATATTGCCTCCCACTGTTGAAATAGTTCCATATGTGTATTTTAGGCCTATTTTCAGTGGCGTTTTTATATTGCCTCCCACTGTTGAAATAGTTCCATATGTGTATTTTAGGCCTATTTTCAGTGGCGTTTTTATATTGCCTCCCACTGTTGAAATAGTTCCATATGTGTATTTTAGGCCTATTTTCAGTGGCGTTTTTATATTGCCTTCCACTGTTGAAATAGTTTCATTTGTGTATTTTAGGCCTATTTTCAGTGGCGTTTTAATACTGCCTCCCACTGTAGAAATAGTTCAATATATGTGTTGTTAAGTGTATGACAAAGAAACAAATGCTCATATGTTTTAAAGATAGGCTGCGTGTGTGACATGTTAACCTACTGCCAAACAATGCTCTGTAATTTAACTAGCTTATACATATTTTTTCTGTATTGTACTTATAAGGTTACCTAAGTATAACATTATATAGTGTCATTATGTTGAATGTTGAATAAATGTTAAAGGTTCTGGTCTCAGTTTCACTAAACATCTCATATTGAAATTTTCCTCAAGTCAAAAGTTTTAAATGTTATAAGGGCATTTTGCATGTTATCCTCATCTTATGAGTTATAATGTGTTCCCATGCATTTCTGTGTGGACAGTTAATTCTTAATAAGTTAAGAGAAATTTTGAGAATTCTGAGATGAGATGTTTAGCGAAACCGGTCCCAGGAAAGGTAATAAGGCATAGTAACACCATTGCAAAAAGGAAGTGCTTCCGTGGGGTAGTCGCATTATGGCGGTTATAAATAATCCTCATTTCTTCTTCTTTAAAAA
The DNA here is from genome assembly GCA_029582155.1 of Panopea generosa. NCBI lineage: Eukaryota > Metazoa > Mollusca > Bivalvia > Adapedonta > Hiatellidae > Panopea > Panopea generosa. The sequence goes on along the minus strand of CM055895.1, from coordinate 14,187,752 downwards.
TACATTTTCCTTATTTTAATGCTCATTTTTTTTATTTGTATGGCATTATTGATGTATTTTGAACATTTTGATAGCATTGTCATTTTTGAATTGTAAATTAAGAAGAAAAAAAATGATACTTGGAAATTGGGATATGAATACATGATTTCGGAAGTCTACTTTCATTGTGTCACCAGTGTACACACTGAGCAGAAAAAAAAAATCTTATATGACACATGACCCCTACTTTTCTCATCATATTTTGATAGTGCAGAGGTTGACAAACAGTAAAATGTAGGTTTCACTTCTTTCATTTGGGGTTCTTTATGAATGACAAACTTTTATTATTTACTATAGAATTAAGAACAAAAACTCTATGGTTGGTTTACACCATAATGCAGCCCGCGTTCCCGGCGTTACCAAGGCAGGCTCAATTATAACTGACCCGATCGTTTAAAGCAACACATCCACGTTTAAACTTTTTTAAAAAGTTTTTCAATTGAGTTGTGAGCACATTTCCCATACATAAATATATGGTCAGTGAGCTGTATATGTGCTAACAAACACTATCCAGAACGCTTTAGAATTATAAAAAAAGATGTCCAAATTATAAAGCGTGACAAACGCTCTATAAATTATTTTTAAATTGCCGAGGATTCCAACTTGGCTTCAAATTGAATTATGCGAGTCGTATTAAAAAACTTCACGTTTTAGTGCGTAGTGTACTTTACCTGCCTTGAAAGTCATTTTGACATTTTTTTTTTACTCGGGTGAGTTACACGCTTGTTTTATAAAGTTTTAGTCACGCATTATAATTTGGGCATTATTTTGTTCCGGATTGTGTTTATATGCTCATATACAGCTAATTGATCATATGTTTGTATGGGAAATGTGCTCATAACTCAATTATTATTTTTTTAAAAGTTTAAACGTGGATGTGTTGCATTAAATAGTATTCTATTATGTGCATACGGCATCACAATTCAAAGTATATACTTTTAATGTTATTTAATTATATAAACTTTCTTAACTTTTTAAAAAAAAATCTGATGGTTTACACACTATCAATATCAATATCCGATAGCAATGTGCAACATGAAAGATTAATACTTGTTTCCCTTTAACAATAATCAACCTGTACAACAGATGTCGCCACTGAAAACCATGTGATAAGAACTACTATATAACGTTCGCGTTGTTTTCAATTCGTCCTCTCTGAGTTTTCAGCCGTAAAGGTAAGAACACAGGGGCAATGAAATATCGATAAAGAAATCTATATATAGATTTTTGGAAAATCCAAAATGCAGTTATTCGGTCATCTGACGCACTTCCGGACAGATAAGCTAACGCTTGCATGAGTACGATTACTACTCATTAGACGCTTTCTTTACCATGTTTAACCTGTTTCACAATCAATTAGCTGGTAAATGGAACACTTTACTATTGCAAAACATTAAATACGCCATACATTAAACTAAGCAATAGAAATAAGAATGTTTACAACAATATTGTAAATATTTACATTCCAAATATTAAGTAAATACTACATGTATTAAAAAAAATTACATTAATTAAAAACAATTAAAATACCAATGCAACTGTTTTCATCGCATGTGACACATCACACACACATTAACAAAACGTTACTTTTTTCTTCAGAAAATAATTTTCAACTATTTATGTTATATCTTGTATACTACAGTAATTACTTAACATTAATGAAAAAGTTGTAAAATTAAATTTAGTTCTTAATATATGTACTAATTCTTGTTATGTCACAACATGAGAAGTTGGACATGAAGCAGTAAATAAATGGTTATATTGTCGGTCATTCGGTCACCATTCGGTCATGATCACTAGGATTAAACTTTTCTATTTCAGGTCTTGTTATCGGGCTCATTTTGATATAAATAGATCAACTGTCACATTGTCAGACGGTTGGTATATGGGACGAGGTTAATAGCTGTAAATAACACTTTCAGCTCTACCGGTGATGCTTTGATATTAGACCTTCAATGATACACCAGGACCAAAAAAAGGATTCAAACGGATAAATACATGTCATCAGACTAAGTCTATGATGTTATCAATAGCACGTGATGTTAAATGGCACAATAGAATCTGGTGCGAGTTGATGATGCGCCATTTAACCCCAGTTAGTCCATACCATGTAAACGTATCGTTTATAGGAAGTATCGTTTTTATTTTTCTAATAATTAACAGTTAATTATACATTTTCCACGCAGCATGCTATGCATGAATAGTGCGTGTCTGCACGTGTACGTTCACTCCTGATTAACACAGTTCACTCTGCTTTGTTTAACAATTCATTTAACAATAATATGAATTGTATTTTATTAAATATCTGCAAACATTAACAAGTAGATCGTTTAGAATATTATTGAACTCCAGTGTTTGCCCAGCCAAACCAGTTATTTGCTGGTTCTATCCAGTTTTTATCTGTTCATCCTTGAAAGTGGTAAATTATAGCTCAGGACACAGGTAAACTTGTTCGTATTCACTCTTGTGCAAGATGTACGAGTTAACTACTAAAGTCGTCCAGACATTGTTGGCCTTTCTTACTCCATATTCTGTTTTCTAGCAGACTAATTAGTGTTTTAAGACTTTACTATGGTGTATATCTGTTCTCTATCTTCCAATATATAGGCAAACCTGTATAGATGACGTGTTAAACACTGTTTAAGAGTTGAGGTTTGTTCTCTATGTGTACTCTAATGTAGATTTGTTCTCTGTGTACTTTCGTGTATGTTTGTTGTCTATGTGTACTAAAGTGAAGGTGTGTTCTTTATGTGTGCTGTAGTGTAGGTGTGCTCTCTATGTGTGCTCTAGTGTAGGTGGGTTCTCTATGTGTGCTATTGTTTAGGTGTGTTCTTTATGTGTGCTATAGTGTAGGTTTGTTCTCTATGTGTTCTATAGTGTAGGTATCTTCTCTATTTGTGCTTAAGTGTAGGTTTGTTCTCTATGTATGCTATAGTGTAGGTATGTTCTCTATGTGTGCTATAGTATAGGTTTGATCTCTATGTGTGCTATAGTGTAGGTATGTTCTCTATGTGTGCTATAGTGTAGATATGTTCTGTATGTGTGCTATAGTGTACGTGTGGTATCTATGTGTGCTATAGTGTAGGTGGGTTCTCTATATGAACTACAGAATAGGTGTGTTCTCTATGTTTGCTGTAGTGTAGGTGGGTTCTCTATGTGTGCTATAGTGTAGCTTTGTTCTCTATGTGTGCTATAGTGTAGGTTTGTTCTCTATGTGTGCTATAATGAAGGTTTGTTCCCTATGTGTGCTATAGTGTAGCTGTGTTCTCTGTGTGTGCTATAGTGTAGGTTTGTTCTCTATGTATGCTATAGTGTAGGTTTGTTCTTTATGTATGCTATAGTGTAGGTTTGTTCTCTATGTGTGCTATAGTGTAGGTTTGTTCTTTATGTATGCTTAAGTGTAGGTTTGTTCTTTATGTATGCTATAGTGTAGGTTTGTTCTTTATGTGTGCTATAGTGTAGGTTTGCTCTCTATGTGTGCTATAGTGTAGCTGTGTTCTCTATGTATGCTATAGTGTAGGTTTGTGCTTAATGTGCGCTACAATGTAGGTTTGTTCTCTATGTGTGCTATAGTGTAGCTGTGTTCTCTGTGTGTGCTATAGTGTACGTTTGTTCTCTATGTGTGCTATAGTGTAGGTTTGTTCTCTATGTGTACTATAGTGTAGGTGGGTTCTCTATGTGTGCTATAGTGTAGGTTTGTTCTCTATGTGTGTTATAGTGTAGTTGTGTTCTCTGTGTGTGCTAAAGTGTAGGTTTGTTCTCTATGTGTACTATAGTGTAGGTTTGTTATCTGTGTGTTCTATAGTGTAGGTGTGTTCTCTATATGTGCTTTAGTGTAGGTGCGTTCTCTATGTGTGCTTTAGTGTAGGTTTGATCTATATGTGTGCTATAGTGTAGATGGGTTCTCTATGTGTACTATAGTATAGGTGTGTTCTATATGTGTACTATAGTGTAGGTGTGTTCTCCATGTGTACTAATTTGTAATTAAATTTTATTAATAGTGTGTTTAAACTACGTTTTCGCTTAAGGATAGTCTCCTTCTCATGAATCTTTCTTTTTAAACAATAAAATGTAATTCCATATAATATAATTCTTTATTATAGTATTTCCAAGGATGTACTGGCTGTATATCCTACATCTTATTTGATCTTATAATTTGTTTCAGATGCTGCCTTTAGTGTGAGCGTCAGTGCCGGTGTTTAAGGTTGTTTCAAATGTTTGATGTGAGCGTCTGTGCCGGTGTTTCGGTTTGATTCAGATGCTTGATGTGGACGTCTGTGTCGGTGTTTCGGTTTGTTTCAGATGCTTGATGAAGGCATCTGTGCCGGTGTTTTAAATTGTTTCAAATGCTGGATGTGAGCGACTGTGTCAGTGTTTCGGTTTGTTTCAGATGCTTGATGTGGGTGTCTGTGTCGGTGTTTTAGATTGTTTCAAATGCTTGATGTGGGCGTCTGTGCCGGTGTTTCGGTTTGTTTCAGATGCTTGATGTGGGCGTCTGTGTCGGTGTTTCGGTTTGTTTCAGATGATTGATGTAGGCATCTGTGCCGGTGTTTTAAATTGTTTCAAATGCTTGATGTGAGCGACTGTGTCAGTGTTTCGGTTTGTTTCAGATGCTTGATGTGGATGTCTGTGTCGGTGTTTTAGATTGTTTCAAATGCTTGATGTGACCGTCTGTGTCAGTGTTTCGGTTTGTTTCAGATGCTTGAAGTGAGCGTCTGTGTCAGTGTTTAGGTTTGTTTGAGATGCTTGATGTGGGCGTCTGTGTCAGTGTTTCGGTTTGTTTCAGATGCTTGATGTGGGCGTTTGTGCCGGTGTTTCGGTTTGTTTTAAATGATGATGCCGGTGGTTAAGGTTGTGCTATTGGCTGTTATGTGTGCCATTACACTAATATGTAAGCATCAGTATCAATAGCTTGATTGACAATTCCGACCTCAGAGTATAACTGTAAAATGACCAGAACTTGACCAGTTCACAAGAACATTTCCTGTAAACACTAGTTCTTAGATCGGCAACGATTGAAATGCTGACTTATGCAAATGTGCTTTTCACAAAATACAAATGACAGCTACATACTTCACGTTGTTTAAGACATTAATTTCGTAGATAGTGGCGTTCAATATTGTGATTTTCAATAAAAACATTCCGTTTGAATACTGTTCAGTTTTGATACAATAAATTCATAATGAAATAACATTGTGCAATATGCAATTTTGACATTTAGATATTTCGCTGTATTTCTGTTTATTGTATACTGCCACTTAATGAAAATGTTAACACCCATTCATCGACAAAATTCTTTACTCGATAACATATTCGCTAAACGATATTTCTGAAAATAGCACATCTCCATGTTACAAATATAAAATGAAAATACCAAGTATGTATGTAGACATTTGATTTTGTTTCTATTTCTGAAAAGGGGCATAACCCTGGCAACTTGTTAAAAATATTTAATCTTTGTTTAAATTATATTTTGTCTTTGTTTTTATCGGTATAACATGTCAACGGAAATATCAATTTGTATTTTATTTTTTAAAAGCAGAGAGAGGTAATTAGTTTAAGAAAAACAATATACTATTAACAGCGGTAGTACTGTGACTCTTTAATAAAAATGCAAAGATAAACATTTTACATTTATATTGAAATAATACAGAAAAAAGATATGTTCGTAACTGTAAAGGTTAATTTGATGCGTGAATGTGAAGACTGTTGATTCAAAAGTGTTTAGTTAAGTTTAATTTCTTCTGCTTTCTTTTAAATGTTTCATTGGGCCATACAATTTCCGTTTCATTTCTGTTTAGTTTCCGTTTTGGAACATTATATCTTCGATTATATAATCGTGAAACTGTCAATATCAAATCACTGCCGGCATGTAACCGATTTATCCAATACACTCAATACTGAGTCAGATTTCTCTGTTCTATCTGCATGTTTTATATACATAACGATTGCTGTATTCAGAAATCGAAGTTTCAAACTGACCATACTTATTCACATTTACTTTCACTAGCTTCTGAAATTGACCTAGTTGATACTATGTACCAAATGTGTGATTCATTTATCATTAAATCAGCTGAAAAAAATAATGTAACTACTTTTATATAACCACACGGATTTCGGTCAGGCTGGCTTCACACTGAATAATGTAACTACTGTTATATAACCACACGGACTTCAGTCAGACTGGCTTCACACTGAATAATGTAACTACTGTTATATAACCACACGGACTTCAGTCAGGCTGGCTTCACACTGAATAATGTAACCACTGTTATATAACCACACGGACTTCAGTCAGGCTGGCTTCACACTGAATAATGTAACTACTGTTATATAACCACACGGACTTCAGTCAGGCTGGCTTCACACTGAATAATGTAACTACTGTTATATAACCACACGGACTTCAGTCAGGCTGGCTTCACACTGAATAATGTAACTACTGTTATATAACCACACGGACTTCGGTCAGGCTGGCTTCACACTGAATAATGTAACTACTGTTATATAACCACACGGACTTCGGTCAGGCTGGTTTCACACTGAATAATGTAACTACTGTTATATAACCACACGGACTTCAGTCAGGCTGGCTTCACACTGAATAATGTAACCACTGTTATATAACCACACGGACTTCAGTCAGACTGGCTTCACACTGAATAATGAAACTTCTGTTATATAACCACACAGACTTCAGTCAGACTGGTTTCACACTGAATAATGTAACTACTGTTATATAACCACACGGACTTCAGTCAGGCTGGCTTCACACTGAATAATGTAACTACTGTTATATAACCACACGGACTTCAGTCAGACTGGCTTCACACTGAATAATGAAACTTCTGTTATATAACCACACGGACTTCGGTCAGACTGGCTTCACACTGAATAATGTAACTACTGTTATATAACCACACGGACTTCAGTCAGGCTGGCTTCACACTGAATAATGTAACTACTGTTATATAACCACACGGACTTCAGTCAGACTGGCTTCACACTGAATAATGTAACTACTGTTATATAACCACACGGACTTCAGTCAGGCTGGCTTCACACTGAATAATGTAACTACTGTTATATAACCACACGGACTTCAGTCAGACTGGCTTCACACTGAATAATGAAACTTCTGTTATATAACCACACGGACTTCAGTCAGGCTGGCTTCACACTGAATAATGTAACTACTGTTATATAACCACACGGACTTCAGTCAGACTGGCTTCACACTGAATAATGTAACTACTGTTATATAACCACACGGACTTCAGTCAGGCTGGCTTCACACTGAATAATGTAACTACTGTTATATAACCACACGGACTTCAGTCAGACTGGCTTCACACTGAATAATGTAACTACTGTTATATAACCACACGGACTTCAGTCAGGCTGGCTTCACACTGAATAATGTAACTACTGTTATATAACCACACGGACTTCAGTCAGACTGGCTTCACACTGAATAATGAAACTTCTGTTATATAACCACACGGACTTCAGTCAGGCTGGCTTCACACTGAATAATGTAACTACTGTTATATAACCACACGGACTTCAGTCAGACTGGCTTCACACTGAATAATGTAACTACTGTTATATAACCACACGGACTTCAGTCAGGCTGGCTTCACACTGAATAATGTAACTACTGTTATATAACCACACGGACTTCAGTCAGACTGGCTTCACACTGAATAATGAAACTTCTGTTATATAACCACACGGACTTCAGTCAGGCTGGCTTCACACTGAATAATGTAACTACTGTTATATAACCACACGGACTTCAGTCAGACTGGCTTCACACTGAATAATGTAACTACTGTTATATAACCACACGGACTTCAGTCAGGCTGGCTTCACACTGAATAATGTAACTACTGTTATATAACCACACGGACTTCAGTCAGACTGGCTTCACACTGAATAATGTAACTACTGTTATATAACCACACGGACTTCAGTCAGGCTGGCTTCACACTGAATAATGTAACTACTGTTATATAACCACACGGACTTCAGTCAGACTGGCTTCACACTGAATAATGAAACTTCTGTTATATAACCACACGGACTTCAGTCAGGCTGGCTTCACACTGAATAATGTAACTACTGTTATATAACCACACGGACTTCAGTCAGACTGGCTTCACACTGAATAATGTAACTACTGTTATATAACCACACGGACTTCAGTCAGGCTGGCTTCACACTGAATAATGTAACTACTGTTATATAACCACACGGACTTCAGTCAGACTGGCTTCACACTGAATAATGAAACTTCTGTTATATAACCACACGGACTTCAGTCAGGCTGGCTTCACACTGAATAATGTAACTACTGTTATATAACCACACGGACTTCAGTCAGACTGGCTTCACACTGAATAATGTAACTACTGTTATATAACCACACGGACTTCAGTCAGGCTGGCTTCACACTGAATAATGTAACTACTGTTATATAACCACACGGACTTCAGTCAGACTGGCTTCACACTGAATAATGTAACTACTGTTATATAACCACACGGACTTCAGTCAGGCTGGCTTCACACTGAATAATGTAACTACTGTTATATAACCACACGGACTTCAGTCAGACTGGCTTCACACTGAATAATGTAACTACTGTTATATAACCACACGGACTTCAGTCAGGCTGGCTTCACACTGAATAATGTAACTACTGTTATATAACCACACGGACTTCAGTCAGACTGGCTTCACACTGAATAATGTAACTACTGTTATATAACCACACGGACTTCAGTCAGGCTGGCTTCACACTGAATAATGTAACTACTGTTATATAACCACACGGACTTCAGTCAGGCTGGCTTCACACTGAATAATGTAACCACTGTTATATAACCACACGGACTTCGGTCAGACTGGCTTCACACTGAATAATGTAACTACTGTTATATAACCACACGGACTTCAGTCAGACTGGCTTAACACTGAATAATGAAACTTCTGTTATATAACCACACGGACTTCGGTCAGACTGGCTTCACATTGAATAATGTAACCACTGTTATATAACCACACGGACTTCGGTCAGGCTGGTTTCACACTGAATAATGTAACTACTGTTATATAACCACATGGACTTCGGTCAGGCTGGTTTTAAACTGAATGAGATCAACAAATTTCAAGTTTAAAGTTGTTTTCTAGGGCATATGAAAGAAATATAAATGCCAGTGTGATTAGTTAATTACTGTAGTTACGTGTTATTTTAACAGTTATGGCGTACATCAAAGAAAACAGAAACAATTCTACACACAGAGAATACATGCGATGCTAATTGGCTTGCCTGATATGCATCGATTGCATGCTACATTAGTATGCTAGGATCCAAAAGGAATAAAAATGAGACCACAATTAAACATAGTTGACGTCAATCCACGGAAGAACTGTAATTAACAAATAAGAAAATACATACCATGGTTGAAATAAATATAATATTATAATGGTTTTGATAGACGTTTTAGGCACGTACATAATTAGAAATCGATGTCACTTTGTCACTTTTCTGAGTGCTATACATTTGTATAGAATGGGTACCATGAAAATTTATAATGGTTTTAAAAGAAACTTAAAAGCGAAGGTCGTTTATATAGCAAAATCTAATAACAAGATATGTACACTTACTACTGATTTACATCTCTATGTTCTATATTTTAAGAAAAATGTAGAACTTGTAATAGTTTAAGTTTGATTTTTTCAACTTTTTCTAAAGGAGTTTCGTTAACGTACTGGAGACAAAAACCGATTTGTTTAATAATACGAATACATGTTTGAATATGGTACATACAATATTTAAAACCATAGATTGAGGCCAACTATTTATATTGTTTGCTTATCGTATCTGTAAATGGTTATTAAGTAAATAAATACATACATCTTCTACATTCTATTGCGGTGATACTCTTTAAATATGTTCGGATTAAAAAAAAACAGTGCCAATGACGAAAAAAGAGAGAATGAATAAAACATACATTCTAGCTGAAATAGTGTTGAAAGTGAGTCTAAACACCTCACAATGAAGTACATTTAATTTTGATTCCAAATGTATTCATTTCATGCATTTAACAGGATTATTATTATTATTGTTATTATTATTATTATTATTATTATTATTATTATTATTATTATTATTATTATTATTATTATTGTTATATATATAAATTCTATACTTATATAATTATCGCGATGAAAATGATAAATAATGACGTATTTGTTCTATATTTGTTATATATAAGTTATAGCATTCACATAAATAAATAAATAAATATTTTCTCTTTTTTAGCGATCGAAAAATAAAATTGGCTTCTTAAAGAATAAAATAAACAAGTCGGCAAGCTCGGATTGGTACAGTCACACAGTTAAAATCAGATTTGATGTAAATCTGAATGTGTTCGTAACAATGGATATCGTTTATGATATATGTGTATTCGCCAAAATATAGGGCGAAAACAACGCTATCATAGTATGGCAAGATTTCAACCATATTAAGTTACAGTTTGACGGGAATATTTTCCCGATTGTTGCCATAATATAAACTTAGCTTACCCTACTGTTTATTAAGATTTAAATGTAGTTTATATACATTAATGTAATGAAAATAATCGCAACAGTGACCACGTGAAACGTTGTGTCAAATGCGCATTAGCACTGGTTTATTAACATGTATAACTTACTCCGGTAAATTTAATTAAACGCGGAAACTAGGACCACTCAGCTTCCTGTGTAGCACCGGAACTAAATGTTGGTGGTTTGTTTTTTACTGGCAGTTGAGTCAACCTCTGAATCGAAACTGCAACCTCTAGTGTTAACGGTCAATGCTCTATCATCTTACTATCACCCCACATTTTCTTATCAAATTGACTTTTTGAACTACCATCCCGCCCTTTCCAATCAAATTGACATTTTACCCACATTTGTATATAAACTACTATTTCAAACAATTTGAAATATAGCCATCAATGTCTGCTTAGATTATTTCCTTTTTTGTGTTTTTTTAAGGAATAAAGTAAATTGCGATAGAGGAAATCTACTATTAGACTGTGTCTTCTACATTGCATTGTATTTTCATTGAAAGCTAATGCTTCTAGTTTAATTTAAACTAAAATTCATTTAACTTTAATTGTGAAAAAAATTCTTACATCTTAGACTCATCACGCTCGAAATCTTCCTGGGTAGAAGCAGTACTAAGCATATGCGGTAAAAGTGTCTCGCTCAAGGACACCACACATAACCGTGGCGGAGGATCGAACCCATGATCGCTGGGTCATAGGTTCGATCCTCCGCCACGGTTAGTTGTTCTTCTACTGGACCACGCGTTCCACAATGCTTGCTTGCGGACCGAGATGTATAGATCTCATCAATGTTGATTTGTCATATAACACACGTGTTACACATCTTCAAGGTTGTTATTTAAGATATCACTTAAAATTGTTCGTGATATATCTAAATTAAATCACCCTACTTATTAATTCCTTTATATAGTTATGTCATCGCGAAAAGATGAAGCGCACATCTCTATTTGAAACGTTTCGAAGTTGTCTTCAAAGTTTAGGTATATATTGACTGTTTTAATTCAAATCAAACTGTTTTGATTGAAGATGTGAATGAAATTAGTACGTATTGATTGGGTAAAAGAGGACAGCGTTATTTTTTTTTAATCTTGTTAGCACGGTCTGTTAACCTCATAACAAACTATAAACTGAAAACAATATGTGAAAAGCTCTACAAAATACCTATCACGACATGTATATAACACGACAAAAATGAAGTGAAAGATAAGCCCCGTCAAATGTTCATCACGGCCTGTTAACAAGATGACGAACAACGACTACTTAAACCTGCAAAAAACTAACCACTGCATTTATAATACGACATGATATATAAAATACGATAAAACCTGTAAAACAGTTAATACGACCTTTTTACACCGCGACAATCAATGATTTGACCGCTAAACTACGTAAAATGATTACCACGACTTATTTACAAGACGACAATGAACTTTAAAATATGAAAAAAACTTACCACAACAAACAATGAACGATAAAATCTATGAAATACTTACCACGACGTGCTTATAATACGACATATAACGTGTGATAACATTTGTAAAACATACACGACATAAGCGTCCCCTGTATTTGACAACAATATATAATACATATGTCACATTTGTTTCTATTTATTATGACCGATTGGGACTTAAACCAAATAATATACGCACATTCGCCTTCTGATAAGATAGAAACAAGTCAGTATAAAAGATGACGTAGTTGTGAGCCTAAACCAGTGAGCGGCGATCGCAGAAACAGCAACAACCAACTCCGTATTATCAAACAGGGATTCACTTTGCGACGATGTCAGATCACGTAGAATCGTTTAAAACGTTTGTCGAAGTCAACAACAATGACGAGGAGATCACGGCATACAAGGCGAACTATGATGTGTTCAAAGGCGGGTTGACAAAACACGAAATTGCGCAATATTACAGCAAATGGGCAGAAGACGGACAATACGATGAGGTATGAAATTATGTGTTCTGCTTTCAAAGTGTGTTTTATTTAGTTTTAGTTTCAAAAAATAAAGCGTGAGCCTTCTATTGATAGTAAATTAATCGTAGTAGTTTCTGTAAAACTGACCTTAATTGGTGTTTTAAGTTAGAATTTTTTAAGTTAAATCAATTTCAAATTCTATTAGATTTTTCTAAAACCCAATTCTTATAATTATTTTACATTTTAAGTATTTTAACCAAAACAATTCTAAAAGCAGAGGTTCAAATGTTCAAATCATTTGTAAAATGGTTTAAAAAAGATGGCGGTTGTGTTAAATGTGTTTACCTTTAAGATAAAGTCCATCCAATCTTTTGAGTTTACAAATATTCTGTTGTAGCCATGTTTGTATGGTTTTATGTTTTTAGAATGCATTTTATTTAGGTATCTTGTTGTAAAAATGGTTTCAAACCAAATTTTTTTTTATAAAAGACCAATTTGAATATATATAATTTTTATAAACAATTGTGTTCTATATAACTTAAGATTTTTTTGCTTAAACGATACAAATTATTCAACAATAAATAAAATACAGAATAACATAATTCCAATCGAACGATACAGTGTATTTTACGTAGTACAATATATATATATTAATGCGAAAAAACGTTTCTGTCAATGAAGTAAATATTATTATTCGACTCCGTTATAGCAAAGCGGTTTTCGTTTTTGCCCAAGCTAAAACTTGTTGAACATTTTTGAAATAATGAAATTTCTCCAATTTTAAAAACTCTAATACGTAATTTAAACCACGATCGCCATTTCACGACACAAAAACTTCAAATTGAAAGTTTTACTGTACATGTGTTTCAGATATAAGTTTCTAATTTAGTCATCTGATTATAGCTAAAGCTGAAAACGTGTATGGTCATTTTTCAAATTATTTATCTTAATAATGTCTAAACATGTTGACAATGTCGTCATAAATGAACTTAAATAGATATTGATGATATGGTAGGCAACATTGTCTTGTTTTTGGGAATTGTGTGTATATTTTTTTTTCTTTTAGCTTTTTATCTGCTCAATTGTATGCTTCAGACGGTATTTATTTACAAATTTTTAATGTGCACTTATTTGCTATAGCTATACTTCATGTTGATGAAGAACAGGGCAAACACTACCTAAGGTGCAGACCAGAGTCTGAAATGGCTATAATTCGTGGTCTAAAACACATATCATAGCGACCACATTATCTCGGCGAATATATAAAATAATTGGCGTGTTGAGCAATATCAATTAAGTGACAAAACAGATGTGTTATGTTTAGATGAGGATGTGCGTTTAGCTGTCATATGGGTCTCACATATCTAAATGTATTTGTTTTGCTGGAGAAGGCAGGTCTGTTTTTAATTTTAATAATTGTAATCACTTTTCAACTAAAATACTTAAAAAAACAGGACTACCGCTATCGAAAATTATATATACTGGTCATACCTAATACCGCGAGTCTAAATTTTTTTCAACCATGTAAAGAATGGCGTCAATAATAAACAGTAATAAAGTTACTCAAGTATGCTGAGTAATAAACAGTTGCCGATACGAAATGCAAACAAATGCAGACGCTAACGGAAGTTGGAGCTTTGCGCATGTCATCCAAGATTGTTTTTATACGGGCATTTGCGGTAATAGGTATATCGCGGTATTAGGTATACTGTATATAATTAGTATTTCTTTCATAAATGTAGTACCAATTAAAACATGTTTATTTGTTATGGAGTTGCAATTGAACCCGTATTTGCTAATCATGTGTCCTCTTCTCTGTCTTATTGTGTCCATTATTCTCTTGCTGTTATGGCTTTAAAAAGTTATCGAGAATACAACTACGTATATTCAAGTCTCGCTACATAGTTCAATTTTGCTTTTATTTTATATAAAAATAAGGTCTAGTATTTCCACAGTAGAAATCTTCATAGAAGGGTTTTTAAATTATGTGTTTTACATAGCAGGAATGTATCCAGACATACAAATGTACAATAACTGGTAGGTTGATCAGTTTGGGAATGTTTTCAAAGACAATGACACACTTTTTTAAAAAAAAAATCCTTAACAGCTCATCTCAACATCCATCTGTTAAAATCCTATAAATAAAATTCACATATTAACACCAATGATATATTTGTTCAATTCATCTGCAAAAGAAACCACAACCCTTATGAACCATTTTAAAAATATTTCGAATTAAATTACATTAGATTTTTGAAAAGCAAGAATCGTGTTACCGTTAAAAAAAGCCTGGTGCAACTGTGTAGTGAGGCGTTATTGTGTTGGGTGTGGATATATTGGCAACAACACTTGCTGTTATATACTGTATGTTCACTATCTGGCTAATTAAGTTAATATAAACTATTCAAATTAATGTATTTCAGCATCTGAATCCAAAGCGTTATACGGGGCCAGAACAAGCAGCCCGTGCATTGGCAACACACTTCCATACAACAGATAGCAGAGAAAATGCACGAATCCTGGATATAGCAGCAGGGACAGGTCGTTTAGGAGCTGAGGTGAATTGACTTTGAATTTATTCATTATTCAATGATGTTAACATTTCTAATGTCTAAACGCAGATTAGGATACCCCTCGGAAAACGGCCAAATATATAATACACCCTATAAAATGTAGGATACTCTCTCACCTAAAATATATAAGGTTGAGATACTCTAATAACGCACCTTTCAATTCACAATATTTTGAATTTAACCCAAATTTGCCCCCCTGATCATTGAAACGTTTCATCCACGTCTGGAATCCCAAATCGAAGCCTATCGGATTGTGTTGATGTTCATATTTTATGACCGTTTGTCCCTAATATGAAGGAGTACTTTTATTTTTACGTAAACAACCTACTTTGAACAGTAATAAAACGCGTTGCCGCCCACTGCGTCATTGCCGGATCTCTTTATATTTACTTAAAAAAAACGAAGCCCCTTTCATGTTAAGTTTTCAGTTTGTATTAAATAAAAAAGAACAGTATAAACATTCTCTGGTCGCTTCGATTTGGGATATCTGTTTATTATATCGGGAAGTGATGTAGTGTTTATAGAGGAGTGCTAGTTCTTAAACAGGGCTAGGAGTCATGGTTTATCTATAACCTAGTCATTGTTGGCTATGAGTCATGGTTTATCTATAATCTAGTCATTGTTGGCTAGGAGTCATGGTTTATCTATAATCTAGTCATTGTTATTACCATATGGAAATATGTAAGTGTGGTAAACACTGTGTATAATGTTTTATGCATTTCAAATTTGCGATAGCATTATTTGTATCTGTGTCTGAATAGTGGTTTTAATTTTAAACACAAAACGTAATCATTATATTCAGTGTTGATCCAACCTATCACAGTCTATGCGTTATTTACCATATCAGAGAACGTATCATTGCTACCATTACTCCACTCCAGCGTGTCCCGTTGATTTATATGTCTAGGTCGTGCTACCGTCACTCCATTATATGCTACCATAACCTCACACAATTGAATACGTTTCACATTGTTTTATATGTCAATGTCCATGCTGTCATTACTTCACACACAATGAATCAAGTGTCACATTGTCTGATATGCTTAGGCACATGCCACCATTGCTTCACACACATGAGCAAGTGCCATATTGTTTTATGTGTTAGGCCCATGCTACCATTGCTTCACACACATGAGCAAGTGCCATATTGTTTTATGTGTTAACCCATGCTACCATTGCTCCACACACATGAGCAAGTGCCATATTGTTTTATGTGTTAGGCCCATGCTACCATTGCTTCACACACATAAGCAAGTGCCATATTGTTTTATGTGTTAGGCCCATGCTACCATTGCTTCACACACATGAGCAAGTGCCATATTGTTTTATGTGTTAGGCCCATGCTACCATTGCTTCACACACATGAGCAAGTGCCATATTGTTTTATGTGTTAGGTCCATGCTACCATTGCTTCACAGACATGAGCAAGTGCCATATTGTTTTATGTGTTAGACCCATGCTACCATTGCTTCACACACATGAGCAAGTGCCATATTGTTTTATGTGTTAGGCCCATGCTACCATTGCTTCACACACATGAGCAAGTGCCATATTGTTTTATGTGTTAGGCCCATGCTACCATTGCTTCACAGACATGAGCAAGTGCCATATTGTTTTATGTGTTAGGCCCATGCTACCATTGCTTCACACACATGAGCAAGTGCCATATTGTTTTATGTGTTAGGCCCATGCTACCATTGCTCCACACACATGAGCAAGTGCCATATTGTTTTATGTGTTAGGCCCATGCTACCATTGCTCCACACACATGAGCAAGTGCCATATTGTTTTATGTGTTAGGCCCATGCTACCATTGCTTCACAGACATGAGCAAGTGCCATATTGTTTTATGTGTTAGGCCCATGCTACCATTGCTTCACACACATGAGCAAGTGCCATATTGTTTTATGTGTTAGGCCCATGCTACCATTACTCCACACACATAAGCAAGTGCCATATTGTTTTATGTGTTAGGCCCATGCTACCATTACTCCACACAAATGAACCACGTTTTTCACATTGATTTATATGTCTATGCTTATGTCTAATCGCCTGATTTGTTTATCAGTTATACACTCTTGGATTCCGAAATATCGATGCACTCGATCCATCCGAGGGTATGCTACAGAAGGCACGTGAGAGAGATGTTTACACCAACTTCATAAACGACTTTGTAGGCATCGACTGTCCAGTACCAGTTGAAGACGGTAGGCTGAAAAACATAAAATTATTTTTAAAGAACTGTAGGTCAAATAAGTTCATATTTCATAGAAATGGTCCATATGAACAAAGGTTTTAAGTTTGTCCAAATTAAGAGCTACCGTTACGTTTAACTATCTGCCAAAGCCACGCCCCTTTCTGTAAAAGAGGATACATTAAGGGTCTGCATCAGTGTTTGAAATCTACACCATCTTGACGTATATGTAAAAACAGAATATCAAAATTGTTGTGTATTTATATTTGACTAGATTCATCTTATAAATGTTTATTCATGAAAGTTTTATTCATTTCAAATAAAATATGAAATTTGTTGAAACCTCAAAAACATGCAAATTAACTATGAATTTAAATGATGACCACTGTTACTTAGTTACCCACGTATTATCTTTCTGCTACAGGTACATATGACGGCGTTGGCTGCTCGGGAGGGTTTGGTGAAGGTCATATACCGGCTACGGCACTTATAGAAATTATAAGAATAGTACGCACAGGTAATTTGTTTTTATAGACACTCATTTGATATTTCAATAAAATGTAGAAAGTGCTGTTCAGTACCACGTAATGGAAACTGAAATCACAGCAAGAAGGTCGTGTCGCAAATAATTAACAACATGTTTTAAATTGAACTATAAAGATTGAATAGATAAACAGAAATGTATTTTATATTGCATATTCAATGGCTATTTAGAAAACAATAAGAATAATTAATCTGGGTCTAGGTACAAAGCACATAGTTTTCATCATTTATACAATCTATACAATAACATTATCGGTATGGTCCCTGGCCGGCGAAAAATTACCTCTATATATAAATCAGAGATGGAAGAGAAACAAACTATCATTTACCAAAGACAATAGCCATTAGAGACCATATCAGCAGTTGTCTTGTCAAAGTATCCGATTATATTCTGAAACACACGCAAAAACTTACGAAAAGAATACACAATAACTACATACTTTTGTTTTATTTCCAGGTGGGGTTATTTGTATTGCGATGAGGGAAGAATACTTGGATCATGTCTCAGATTATAAAGACACATTGCTACCATTGATGCAAAACCTGGAGACGGAAGGAAAATGGAAACTTGAAATCAAGGATATTGTGCCCGATTACGCGTTTGGAAAATCTGGCGTTATATTCCATTTTGTTGTTTCATAAACTTGTTTGATGTTTTATATTACCACAATCTTAAAACTTTAAGTTTTATTTTTGTTCATGAACTTCAGGCGAGCTATGTCGCGAAAATACTACTCCACATCCTGCATCAGTTCATTTTTATCAAACTGTTGTTTAGTTCAAATGTGTATGTGTGTGGAGCACGTGGTCTAGTGGTAGAACATTGGATCCTGGATTGTAGGGTCGTGGGTTCGATCCAACGCCACGGCTACTTGTACTGTCATTGAACAAGACATTTATATCCGCATATGCTTTGTACATGCTCTAACCAGGAGTACTTCTAGTGTAATTTATCTCTGTTGTAAGAACTTGTTTCAAAATCGAAGTAAAATAAGTTTAAAAGTCATACAGAGCCATAGAGATCATTAGACACATTCGAGCTGGCCAAGCGTTAAGAATCACCGTAAAACATCAGAAAAGCGGTACGGTACAGAATGCCTTTATTTTCGGCAAACAAAACTACTGTCAATTTCACTTCAATAAGGTTGAAGATAAAGTAGAGAAAAATACTGATATCGTGAATGTAATTTTAAAATAAGACAATATCAAAGCTTTGCCAAGTTTAAGACTTTAAGTGATATTAATACATTTTACATTACCAACTGTTTTGTTAAAGTTTTTATTTAAATCATCTATTTAAATCATTGTGTTGTGTTGTGCAATATCGCTGTTTGTTTATATCCATGTATACACGTTGTTATCATCTTTAACCAGTGTACAATAAATGATAATAAAACCGAGATGTGATTATGTGTTGTACTATTCCCCTTTCACGTAGAGTAAACTTGATAATTCTTACTTCATAAAGACGCATTTTTCCGCACAAATCACAGAAGGCCTTTGAAAACAGTGCAGGAAGAGTTCAGATTGCTCGTAACGAGCAATCTGAACACTTCCTGCACTGTTTTCCACTCTGTCAGTTAATATAAACATAATTCACCGATTGCTGATACGTGGTGAATTAATGCTTTCAATATTAGAGGTGTCCAAAGGTGTCTATATGAAGTAAAGATATCCATCTTACCTTTCATACAAGTTATACTGATCACTCTCGATGGGTATCAGCATATCCATCTGCATACAGAAGTTGCTATATGGTCCTATAAATGGATCGAAACCCTGACCTTCTAATTCTGGGTCACAAACGTTGTGAATGATATTAGGTTAGAGAATGCTTGTAGATTTTAACATATGTAACAAATATTTATCTTCTTTTTTTTTTTTTTGAAATCCATCCATGTATGATAAAGTTACATGCTTTTATTTCCCCGTCAATAAGTGTGTTATAGGTCAGGGCCATCCCATCGCTCACTGTACACTGTTTACATATATCTAAGGTTTTCTAGTTTTTCTTTCACTCATTCTCAATCATATTCAGTAAATCATACTTGGAAAATGTTTTAGGCGAAGTTTAGGTTAGTGAAATCTTGGAAAATTCTTAAATTGATACTGAACAAATATGTTCCGACATTTACCAGAAAATCTAGTCGAGTATGCATAATGGAATATTTTGTTTTATGTTTTTTTAATGAATTATAGATGCTTCTCAGTGGAATATTTATGGTAATCCGCTGTTTCAAACAGTAAAATTATGAGAGAAAAAATTTTTTTGGTCCTTGCATATTAATTTTTAAAAAAAAAATATTTAAAAAAAAAGTTCTCAATTGTTTTTATTAATCCAATAATATCTAATGGCGAATTAAGGTCAAAATAAACAAAAAAATCATATAAATACATAAAATAAAAAGAAAAATGTGTTTGTTTTGGTGTAAGATCAAATGATATGACTTTTGGTGATCACTTTGATGAAATATAATTCGATTTTACATTAAAACAAACAAATATTCTCTACATAACAATGGTGAATCACTAAAATTTATCTAAATTTCATGTTTGTAATTATTTTTTTAATACGACAATTACTTCGACATAACGTGTGCAAATGAAGTGGCTATACCAAACGATTATCGAAAATATGTCGACCACATAAAACAACTTTCAACCCGAGACATATGAAGTTGTTGGAAGTCGGTTGAAAATTCCCGAGGTTCACGTATGGGAAACTAGTGACGGACACGCATTGGTTCATTACAGTTTAATTTATAATTAATTGACGAATTGCTTTGTTACACCGGTACCATTTTTAAAGTCTTTGGTGCAATCCCCGGCCGGGTCACACCAAAGACTTTAAAAATGGTACTAGAAGCGTCCTTGCTTGACGCTCAGCATTTAGAGGAGAGTTCTAGGTCTGGTCGGCCCGGTGTCAGTATAATGTGACTGGGTGGGGTATCATACCATGTGTCTGGGGCATGATACTCCAGTGTAACAGCGCTTAGAAAACTGTTTCAAGTAGACACAGTCGCGAAATGACTGAAAAATTGTTAAAAGCGACACTAAACACCATACAACAAGTGTTACACCAGTGTGAGTTAACTTTTTTTTAACAATCGGAATATTGTTCGGCCATTTCCGTAAACGTTGAAACTGGCGAAGAGTGTCACGTGATTCTAATCCGTAAATTATATCATACTGATGTATAAAAACGGGTAAACTAAATGGTTTGAACTATCAACTTAGAAACACAATGGTTCAGTTAAGCTTTAAATTAAAATTATCGGATGCTTAACGACACATTCTTCTTGAGAAACCATTTTAATTAATCGATGAACAGTATATATGTATATGTTTATACGAGAATGGGGGATTCTAAAATTTGAAGCATATGCCCTTATGATATTTATGCCAGTTAATGAAAATAGATTGATAAATGATGAGTGTCAAGTTAGTAGGTAGTTGGCAATTCGAATCCCCAACTACCAACAGCCAACTACCTACTAACTTGACACTCATTGATAAATTATCTTGAACTTAAAAAACATATTTAAAAGTATGATCTGAAGATAAACGTTTGGTTCTCTTGTAGTAGAACGATATTGTAATTTGGGTTCACAGATCCTGTTAATACCTGTATATCCAATATGTGTTTTATAGAAAATGGCATACTGCGTTAACTGATTACTCAAACATCATTAAATAATACAGTACGAACGTTAAAGAATGGCACCGCCATTAGAAACAGAAAATGCTTCCGTGCGGTTATAAATAATCATTGTTTCTTCTTCTTTGATAATGCATTTTTCTTACCTTAAGGCTCATTTTTTTATTCGAATGGTCTGATTGATGTATTTTGTACATGCTAAAAGCTTTGTCATGTCTGATAGATAGACGGGCAGGCTTGCAGAGACAGACAGACAGACAGACAGACAGACAGACGGACGGACGGACGGACGGACGGACGGACGGACGGACGGCCAGCCAGCCAGCCAGCAAGCCAGCCAGCCAGCCAGCCAGCAAGACAGACAGACAGACAGACAGACAGACAGACAGACAGACAGACAGACAGACAGACAGACAGACAGACAGACAGACAGACAGACAGATAGATAGATAGATAGATAGATAGATAGATAGATAGATAGATAGATAGATAGATAGATATATAGATAGATAGATAGATAGATAGATAGATAGATAGATAGATAGATAGATAGATAGATAGATAGATAGATAGATAGATAGATAGATAGATAGATAGATAGATAGATAGATAGATAGATAGATAGATAGATAGATAGATAGATAGATAGATAGATAGATAGATAGATAGATAGATAGATAGATAGATAGATAGATAGATAGATGGATAGATAGATTCGTGAATATACATGTCATGAAATACAAACAATTATCACAGATAAATATCACAAAAATACAAATATTAAATCACAGTATTACATTTTTTCCATAATTATCAATTCTAGCATATTGCTGTTATAATTATGTACATATATTTGAGACATATATATTTCACAGGATAACCCATTAAGTTTTGTAACTTATTTCCAATGGGGTCCTTATGAAAAATATAAATATATAAATATCAAGGTTTCAATATATATATATATATATATATATCAAATATTTATATTCAAATTGATTTTCACAGAAAAACTTGAATGATGGCTTACATATCACAGAAGTATATTGCAGAAGTATTAAAATAATTGACACTATTAATTATTGTTTGATGCAAGGGAAATAAACAAGGATGGTGAACGGGAAATAGAATTAGTGAGAGTTATTTCCCTTGTTATTTTTTTCATTTTACATATTTTCACTGAATTAAAAAGTGTATATAAACGCTATATTTAAATAAGATATATAATATTTGAACAAAACATATAGAGGCACACAGCAATTTTGATAATTGTTCACTTCAAAATATTTCCAAAAAAATATATATCTACATTAATTGCGTTTCTGGTTTAGAAAATAGTAAAAACTCTTGGTTATGTTCGATATTTGCGATGATATATGACAAAAAATGTGTAAACTATTTTATTTTCATCAGTTTTATCTAAGGTTGATTTTATTAGACCGTTACGGTATGTTGCGGCGAGACCTTTGGGATATTTAATAAGGCCGTTTAAACATGTTGCTGTGAGAACTTTCGACGATTCAATCAGGCCGTTAAGGTGTGTTACTGTGAGATATTTGGGAAATTTAATTAGGCCGTTAAGGTATGTTGTTTTTAACATGGTAAGATGGGCAACTCAAGAAGCTCAAGTTTAACAAAACCTATGACTTTGTTGATATGGTCGGTGCATTTATGTGCAATAAATATAACTGACCTGGCGCGAGCTGTCAATCAAACAAATCCATAATCCAATCAGCGATTGAAATTATTTCCAGGTCCGCCATTTTCCTTAGACATGCTTACGGTACTTTAATTTTTTTTGCATTGTATTTACATGGACAAACAACGCTAAGTGGCCAGTGGGTGGAAAGATAGTCGCTCTCACGTCAGGTCAGTAAGATTAAAAAGAACTTTCAAAAATTATATGAAGTAAATAACTTGAGAAACTGAAAAAGGAAATCTCTGTTAATTAGCCAACAACTGATACCGCTATTTCCATCTGGATTCTGTTGACGTGTCCTTGCGAACAATGACACACTCAGTCAGACATGTTGGTTGATATGGTGTATGTTGGTTTATTGTATAATGACGAGTATATTGATAGCATGCGGTACGCTGTGGTAAGGGGATCAATTAACTACACGTATAAACGCTAAATAATTACATTTACATTTTATACCAATAATGTCAAAGTTGTTATTAAGAACACGTAAACATCTAAGTATTATTGTAGTTCTCAGGAGAATAACGTGAACAAAAACCTCAAATGTTGTTGTTGGTGTTGTTGTTGTTGTTGTTGTTGTTGTTGTTGTTGTTGTTGTTGTTGTTGTTGTTGTTGTTGTTGTTGTTGTTGTTGTTGTTGTTGTTGCACGGTGTTTAGCATCGGTTTCAACCCCATATTATACTAACACCGGGCCTACCAGACTTTGAACTATCCTCTAAATGCTGAGCGCTAATCGAAGTTTCTAGTATATTATTTTCAAGTCGTTTGTATGACCGGGGTACCGAATCTACGAACTTTCGGACGCTAGCAGACACTTTACCATTAGACCACCGCTGTTTTAAATATGGTAATGATATACGCAATGTCTCATGGTGCGATACGTATCTAGTTATCTTCTGTAACACATGAACAAAACTTCAGTTCATGGCGAATCCTTTAAGGATATAAATACTCAGTAATAAACATACAATATCATGGTGTATCAAGTATATTACACATATCTGTAGAAATGGCGGATACATGTATACAAGCGTACATTGTCATTTTGATCATTCTCGATAGCATGAACGAACGACTTATCTGAGCGACATAATGTACACATTGTAAAGACCTCCCCTTCAGAGACACTTCTAAAAACGATACGTGTCAGCATCGATAAGTACATGTACTTCCGCATTACTTTACTAAACTTCGTTAAAAATATCGAATTTTAAAGATATATAAGAAAGATATATAACTACTTGACAGCTAAACAAATACAGTCCTCATATATGAAATCTGGAATCTGTCACTACGTTATTGTCACTTCTCAAACACAATGGTTTAATTATAAATACGAATGATTGACAACAATTCATTGAAATGTAAGATAGTTCAACTTTACGTTTCAGCTATAATAAAAGACAGTACGTGTCCTACAGATACGCGGCTGAGTGCCTGATGCAGAACACCAATATCCTATTTACAACAATTACATGTTTGATAAAATAATAAATTCCTAGGTAACAACAAAGAACGTGTCCTAGAAACATAAAATAAGAGAATCTGTTTTATTGAGTTTGTTCATGAGAGGGGGGGGGGGGGGGGGGAGCTACTTTGTACCGTCACCAGACACCACGGATGCTGTTGTCATTATAGTCGAAATGATCGCTCTGAAATGAAATGACTAAACACGACAACGCATTCGTTTTTGTTAAAGAATATTTGTGATATGATTACTGGAGACATTGATAATTTCACTTGCAGGCCCGTTCCCAACAGCATTACGGATATAAATAGTTATCGGGTTCTGCCACAGTACAAACGAGCGAGCAACATTCATATCACCGTATTACTAGTTCTGTTCTCTCCAGCGTTTTCAAATAAAAGCAAAGGGATATAGTTATGGTTCCGTCCTTTTCACTATTACAACTGTTCAGCCTAACCTCTCCTGTACATTTGGTGCGACACTCACCGACATGCTGACATCATTAGTGCAGCTTCCTAAAGGCACTGTAGGCAAGTGTCTACACTTTTTTTCTGAGAAAACAGAAACATAAAAATGCGAAAATGCAATTATAATCCGACCGCTAGGAAGGCTACTTCATTTTTTGCTTTTATTATAGTGAACACGCCTTAAAAATTGTATTTAATATCAATTTATTTAGTTATAAAACAATTCAATGTTAACATTAAGGATAATCAGGCCCCTAAAAACATATATACGCCAAAGTGCACCTACGACAGCCTAGCTGAATTTTTTTTCAGAGGAACATACCCCTGGACCACCCTACAACTGTTGCTTACCGTCATTTTCAACCAAGTTACGCCCCTGGACATGCGCATAGTCTCAGGGCATTTATGTTTCAAGAGTTATGCTTCTTTCCTTTAAAACCTTGCCAGGGTCGCCCTTCTTCCACTTTTGATACCACTCAATTAAATTTTTGGGTTATTTAACAAAGAAACGGGCCCGATTAGCTCAGTCGGTAGCGCGTCTGACTATCAATCCAGGGGGCGTGGGTTCGAATCCCTCCCGGCAACAGTCTCCATGATGACTGTTGTCCGACATTATGTCTCATTATCATTCGTCTCTCACCGCTGATTCAAATGAGAAAGTTATCAGTTTTTTGCAAATATGGGGCGTGCTTGAGTGCTGGTTAACCTTTCAGATCCCATGAAAAAGTGGTCAGTTTAACTGATCATCTGTTAGCCCTTGATGGCATAAACATGACGCTAAATATTCAATCAATAAATCAACAACGAGAAGCGTCCATGCCTTTATTGTTATGGCATTCAGAGCGTGTTATATTTCCAGGTGTGATAATTCACTTTCAGATCTTTCATTTATTGGCGAGCATGTGGGTGGGGTAGGAATCTTCACATGTATAATATTTCGGTTATGCGTGCAATCGCCTCTGGACCCATGTTCGGTTATGCCCCTATGGCCAAAAGTCAACAACTCCGTGATCGTGTTGACTCTTGGTGAAGTCGCGTGTTCCTGACTCGCTCTGTCCAAAAACTTTATGTCTGCTTGCGGAAGAACGGTGATTCTTCTAAAATTCATTCTTAGCTCTTCCTTCATCAATAAAACTGGATATGTTATGTTGGAAAATCCGATAAAAGTACATTTATTTTACAAAACAATTTTGATTGTAAAATCTGTCAACACGAGAAAGCCACGTCATTTGTATTAATATTTATAACTTTATTTGTGTATTATTGCAAAACCATAACTTAACAAAACTTTATTCATTAGTAACAGCTGCACAGCTGTAACAATATATCGGTTTGTAACATATGTTACAATGATCACATTGTTAAGATTGCCTTTGTGCCAACAAGATCAACGTGATGAGATAATGATACAAATGAAATATTGGGAGCTTTATCAAACACTCCAGCGAGTCTGCAGTGTGGGTAATAGAGTGTTGGCTGCTCACGCCAGAGGTTGCAGGTTCGATTAATAATTCTCAGTACTGATTCTACCAACGGACTCGGTCGAGGTTTATATAAGCTCTGGGCTTTTCTTCGCAAGCGAGCTAACATATATTAGTATGAACTCATTACATTCAATAGTGAAACCATCCATTAATCTCTTTTATTCAATTAACAGTCTTTAACACTAGCGTGTCAGTAGTTAAATGATCTGAAATTATACATGTCGTCTTTTAATTAATTATAATGATTTACCCCCACTTCCCACATACACACACCTAATGTGAAATCTGAATCTGCATCTGTTTCATCGTTTGATATTGGATATCGTGTCATTTCCGGTACGTTTCATTCGCTGATGCCCCGGTATATGCTGAGAAATATTCTATAACGTGTTTAGATATTTGCTAGGTTCGAAACCTCTGTGACAGTGACAAACTTCTGATCCAAACTTAGCATGTAGCATTTTTTTCTATAGTATACCTTTTCGGAAAAGTACATTAATTAAAAAAATAAACACTGCTAAAATATATCCGGTGTCGTATAAAACCCATTAAACAATCTCAAGCAACAATCCTAAGTTTATGAGTTAGTCAGGTCAGCTGAAATATCACGAGGTCACGGTTGTACTGTCTTGTCAAAATAATACAAAACTGTGGTTCAGCGGTCCAGTACGTGTTAGAGCATCGAGTCGAGAATCGGGTGGGGGTGGGTTCGATCCTCAGCCAAAGCTCTGTGTGGTGTCCTTGAGCAAGGCGCTCCATCCGCATATGCTTAGAACTGAAGACTCCGAGAGTGGTATTAAAATAAATAAATCTAGAACAAAAACCACAACTGACATCTCACAAAGAACGCGCCTGTATCTAGAGGTTACTTGTACTAATATGTGTACATGTAATTTATAATACAGCTAGTTAGAGTTCAATGTTAATAATCATTTTAATATCAAACTATATTGTATGCATGTGATGCCTCGTGTTATATAAGCAGTCCTCAAACATTGACTCGAATGATAAAAGTGAAGGGCGTGGTCCAGTTGTAGGGCGTCGGTTATGTGTGGCGTCTCTGAGCAAGACGGAAAGATTTTAAGTGTGATGTGTCTAAGATTTAGGAAGTAAATTTTTTTTTTTTTTAAAAATGGTAGTAATAAAACTATGATAGTGTACACTAATAAAACTCCTAATACACCTGTAAAGAAGAAAGGAGTATAATTATGGGAATGCATATGCTTAATAACGATTCTGCCTGGAAAGATTTGGATCACGAGTGCTTTGTCTAAGTTGTATCAAGGACTTATATACAGATATAAGTCCTTAGTTGTTTCACAATCGATGTAAAATAACTAAGTTTTAAAAGATGATAAAAATAATAGTGCACACTAAAATCAAATACGCCTCAAAACCCAGTAAAATGATAAGTATACGAGTGTAATCAAGACAAAATCATTTCCATGGACTCTGAACATGAACAGTTATAGCGATTTGGTGTTAGATGGAGTGAGTAGTCGTGTTACAGCCATGCATCTGTTTCATCACTACATAATCATTGTGTGGATAATGACGTTAATGTCAGCCTTCTACTGCACCCTCTCCCACCCCCCCCCCCCCCCCCCCCCCGACACACACACACACACACACATTATGTGGTAACTCTGGTCGGGTTCGTTCAATTTTCACATCTGTCGCTTAATTGTTAAATTAACGGTTTTATACAGCATTATACTCTATTAATACAAAGAATAGTTTAATATTGCAAATTTCACATGTACAATTAATCTATAGAGTAGTTCAATATTGCAGATTTTGCATGTACAAGTAATACATAGAGTAGTTCAACATTGTAGAATGTACATGTACAGTTAATACATAGAGTTGTTCAACATTGTTTTAATTACATGTACAGTTAATACATAGACTTGTTCAACATTGCAGATTTTACATGTACAATTAATACATAGAGTAGTTCAATAGTGCAGATTTTGCATGTACAGTTAATACATAGAGTAGTTCAATATTGCAGATTTTACATGTACAGTTAATACATATCGAAGTTCAACATTGCAGAGTTTACATGTACAATTAATACATAGAGCAGTTCAACATTGTAGAATGTATATGTACAGTTAATACATAGAGCAGTTCAACATTGTAGAATGTACATGTACAGTTAATACATAGAGCAGTTCAACATTGTAGAATGTACATGTACAGTTAATACATAGAGCAGTTCAACATTGTAGAATGTACATGTACAGTTAATACATAGAGCAGTTCAACATTGTAGAATGTACATGTACAGTTAATACATAGAGCAGTTCAACATTGTAGAATGTACATGTACAGTTAATACATAGAGCAGTTCAACATTGTAGAATGTACATGTACAGTTAATACATAGAGCAGTTCAACATTGTAGAATGTACATGTACAGTTAATACATAGAGTTGTTCAACATTGTTTTAATTACATGTACAGTTAATACATAGAGTTGTTCAACATTGCAGATTTTACATGTACAATTAATACATAGAGTAGTTCAATAGTGCATATTTTACATGTACAGTTAATACATAGAGTAGTTCAATATTGCTGATTTTACATGTACAATTAATACATAGAATAGTTCAATATTGCAGAGTTAAGTTATAATTATAACGTACCATGGTAATATGATGAGCATTTATTTATCATTTAATAATGTTTCCGCACGCAGGTTCAGTATTTGAATATAAAAATAGCTTAAGTATGTCAATCCACTGTTATATCTAAGAGAGCTTGTGAGGGTGATTTTTGCTTTGTTGTTTTAACTATTTGATTACTGTATTGTTTCTATTGCATTAACATTTTCCACTATTCTTATTGTTTTTGTTGCTTGCTTATCTTTAAAACACATGTTCATATCGCGGCTCCAAATTGGTTCATAGGCATGGTATTTAACTGCAAAATGTGTAGAACGAAAGACAAACGAGTGTACACATAAATCACGTAAAATGTTAAGACACGTACATGACATCAGTCACATAGAACATATACTTCGCTGATGCATATAACATTTAAAGTCTTCATCTGTTTTTTGGAAAGTCTTCAGTTTAAATGCATTTGTGACGTGATGGATCAAAATGCATTGCCAAAGATCATATGCATATAAATAGAAAAAAAAAACAAGTTCATCACATGTAATTAATGTTTTGATATATCAGATACAGAAGGTTTGGACTTATTTATTATAGTTTCCGCTGCACACGTTTAGGATATTTTACTGCTAACTGATGTTTGAATTGCGTTAAAAGTTTAGTTTAACTTGTTTATTTTACTTC
This sequence comes from Panopea generosa, assembly GCA_029582155.1. Taxonomy (NCBI): domain Eukaryota; kingdom Metazoa; phylum Mollusca; class Bivalvia; order Adapedonta; family Hiatellidae; genus Panopea; species Panopea generosa. The sequence goes on along the minus strand of CM055895.1, from coordinate 14,157,774 downwards.
GATTTTGAAACAAGTTTTTTTACAACTTAGACAAATCACGCTCGAAGTCTTCCTTGGTAGAACCGGTACTAAGCATATGCGGAAAATGTGTCTTGCTCAAGAATCGAACCCACGATCCACCGGTCATGGGTTCGATGCTCTACCACTGGACCACGTGCTCCACATGGTGTTAAAAAAACAAGCACAACCCCTCCCCGGACACTCTTGCGAAGGCTGGAGTGAATCTTGTCTCGGAAGAAACACACGGTTCATTCGGGTCAAAGGTAGAAAAACGTGCCGGAAAACAGGGGTTAAAACCAAAATCGATGTTAACGTTATCATCTACAGTAATAAGAATGAATACATACTGCTTAGAAAAGATTAGAGGTAATTTTTCACAATCAAAATCGCGAAATGAAATAAAATTTGCCGAGAATATGTTTTTTAAACAATATCAGTTATTCAATGGTACGTTGTCCTACTTTGCAATAGTATACCGGTTTATATCAAAAACTGTACTACAGTGAAATGTTTTACAACGAATTGTGTGAAATGGTTTTAAACAGAATAAACTACTTCATATGTTCCAAATACAATAGTTAGTAATAATTAAACAAGTATTATCGCAAGCGCTACAAATAATCCACCACCTCAAATGCACATACATATGTTATTAACTGTACAAAATTATACTTGTTGTATTGTTGTTGTTGTTGTTGTTGTTGTTGTTGTTGTTGTTGTTGTTGTTGTTGTTGTTGTTGTTGTTGTTGTTGTTGTAACAGATGTATATTCACTTTCTTGATTATTTATATATATTTTTTAATCAAAGAGACTTTCAAAGAATTGCGTAAAAATCAAAACAAAAGTATACATGTGGTTATCATGTTTCATGTACAATCAATTTGCTTACATTGCTTAAAATGTTTTTATTATGTTTTGCTATTGTATTTTGTAAATAACATGTAATTGTATCATAAGAGGGCTCCAACAAATATTGGTTTCAAACTAATTGGGCTACCCTCTTTAAATAAATACTTTCTTTCATTCGTGTGTTCGTTCGTTCGTTCGTTCGTTCGTTCGTTCGTTCATTCGTTCGTTCGTTCGTTCGTTCGTTCGTTCGTTCGTTCGTTCATTCATTCATCATATGTACGTTATTAGTTAAGACTTTCTCGGATATGTTTTGGATATGTCAATATACAGCAAACCGAACGAATTAATCCTGTTTTTTTACAAAATTATAATCATCAAAGTCACGTGGACCATGACTACGGCATACCTTTAACTTTTATACTTTAACTTTGGTTTTATTGATAGTGTCCAGACTAATTACAGGAGTTGCTATGTAGACTATATATATACGTACGGATAAGCGTGGAAGAGACCCGCATGAACTAAGCGGCAATGGTCTCCGCTGAATATGGCGGTGTCACCATCCTGCTTTCCTGCATTGCTTTTGTTGTTTTATTCATTTGCTTATTCCAGAGGTGTATTAACATGTCCCTGCTTAATCCACAGACAATAGTAGTAGTAGTTTATTTTAAAAAGCCCAAAAGGGATACACATACAAGCATATTTCATGACGAACAGTAAAAGTAACAATTTTTGTATATACAAGTACAATTTCCACAATGTTTGATTTATATACGAGAATATAATTATCTAATTCATAGATATAAACCCAAAGCTAGTTACACATAATTTTGGAGAAGGTGTCACAATAGTATGATGCACAGTATTTGACCTTTACAATATATTAAATACATGCATTGAATTTGAAAAGTTCAAAACATCAAAATTAGACTTTTAGCGCATCGTTAAGTCATACAGATGTTATTTCATGTAAACAAACTTTAGGCATGGATATCATTTCATATTATAATTTGTGGTAAAATATCACCATCATTCCATTAACTAAAAAAGCTTTCCTCACTGAAAGATCAACAATTTGGTACACACACACACACACACACACACACACACACACACACACACACACACACACATATATATATATATATATATATACTAGCGGAAAAAAGAAACTGTGCATGTGTAAAATGTTCATGTATCGCTCAATTTTATAAATTAAAGCTTGAAACTTTACACAGGTAAGTTGTGTATCCCTCTCGGTCATTTACACTGGTCAGTGCATGAGTTGCACGGGTAGTTTGTTTGTCTGTCTGGCCAACGTCTTCGTTTTCACGTTTTTTTTTCGGCCAGCAGTCAACTGCAAACACGTTTGTCGCCTAAAACAGTGTAAACGTATAGTGTTGATACCTGTAAGACACAAAACCAGCATAATTTTGATAAGCCATGCCAAGGTTGAATGAAACTGACAGATGCCGCGCCGTAGGCATAATTGAAACTGGTGTACGTCATACTGACGTTGCAAGACAATTTGGTGTGCACCGAAGTACTGTAAACGCCTTGTGGGGATGGTACCAACAGTTTGGGACCACCAGAGACCGGCCTCGGTCAGGACGTCCACGCGTAACGTCTAATTGCCAGGATACGTACATCCGGGTCGTTCATTTCCGTGAACGACTCAGAACTGCTACTTTGACGGCTAGAAGTATTCCTGGCCTTAGAAGAATTAGTCCCCGAACGGTACGTTATCGATTGCTTGAACGAGGCATACGTCCACGACGTCCAGCCATACGTCCTGTTCTCCAGCAACGTCATCGTGAAGCACGTTTTGCCTGGTGTAGACGACATATACACTTCGAGCAACAGGACTGGGTACGTGTTCTTTTCACGGATGAGTCCAGGTTTCATCTCAACAGCAGCGACGGTCGTTCTAGAATGTACCGTCGTGTTGGTGAACGTTTCCATGACAGTTGTGTGATTCAACGACGTCCATTCGGCGGAGGTAGTGTCATGGTGTGGGGTGGCATCTCATCCCGTGGCAGAACAGCTCTTATGGTTGTGGACGGCACACTCACAGGCATCAGATACCGTGACGAAATCATACGGTCTCACGTCCTTCCATTTGTGCAGCAACGTAACGCCACGCTGCAACAGGATAACGTTCGCCCGCACGTCACACTGGTCGTCACCGACTTCTTGATCGAGAACAATATGAATTTGCTGTCCTGTCACGTGTGAGATGAGATGCAGCGTCGCTTACGTCGCCTCCAAAATCAGCCGTTGACGTTACCTGACCTGTCACGTGCGCTTGTGAGAATCTGGAATGGTATTCCACAGGCATTTTTCAGCACACTTTTCGCATCAATGAAGCGTCGTTGCCAAGCATGCATCGATTCCAATGGTGGACATACACGGTATTGATGAGATGAACTTTAGAGAACGTCCCTGAAAACTGATCTCTATCCAAGACGCTGCTGATGCAATAACCATATCAATTGAGCTGGCGTTAAATAGTTTCTTTTTTCCGCTTATATATATATATGTGTGTGTGTGTGTGTGTGTGTGTGTGTGTGTGTGTGTGTGTGTGTGTGTGTGTGTGTGTGTGTGTGTGTGTGTGTGTGTGTGTGTGTGTGTGTGTGTGTGTGTGTGTGTTTGTGTGTGTGTATGTGTGTATACCTTACTGACCGAGGTATTTTTAGGGGTGCAAAAATAGAGGGCTTCATCGTCATACCGAAGTATACCTCGGTAATTTTGTAGATGTTACTGCATATAAAGTGCGGTATAGTTTATACAGGAAAACCTCGGTAAGATAGGTATACAAACATGCGTGCGTGCGTGCGTTCGTGCGTGCGTGCGTGCGTGTGTGCGTGCTTGCGCGCGTGTGTGTGTGTACCGAAAATATATACTGAGCTAAAATGTTATGAAGAGGAACGATTGGCCGAAAATGATTATTGACATAGGCCGCAGCCATGGTGGGGTATAAACTGATTACTTTAATAAATAAATAAAAAAGATGTGGAGCACGAATGTCAGTCTACGTAATATTAATGTTTTGCCAACAGAATGCTATAAATAGCACGTTGCTGAAAAGCCGAAACAACTATGGTGAAATTTTAATACAACAATGGCGACATATCAAAACAACTATGATGAAAAGTAAAAAAAAAAAAAAAAAAAATACACTTATCAACGGTTTTTAAAAGTCGATATTTGACTGTCGAAACATTGTGAAAAGTCGAAAGAACTAGTTGTTGTTGTGTGGTGTTTAACGTCGCTTCAACAATTGTTCTGTCATATCGCGACGATGTCTACTTAAGACAGTATTCTCAGCGCTGCCACAGGAGTATTATGACGCAGACACATGATATTATGCTGAGCGCCAAGCGAGGAAGCCTCTAGTACTATTTCCAAGTCTTAAATATGAATTCATCGGTAATCGAACTCACGGCCTTCCACATGCTAGACGGACGCTCTATCACTCGACCACTCTGTGATAAAAGAACTAGTACATAGTACTCGACGGTATTCGCACACACGACATTACGCTAGGATCTAGGTATTCCACATAACAATATTGGATTGATTTATTTATTAAATATGTAGCGCCATTTTATGCCATCGAGAGCTAACAGACGATCAGTTTACCTAACCACTGTTTCCTGGGATCCTGAAAGGTTAACCAGTACTCAGATACCGCCCATCTCCGCAAGTAACTGGTAACTTTCCTACTTGAATCATTGGTGAGTGACGAATGATAATGAGACACAATGTCATATATCAATCATCACGGAGAATGTTGCCGGGCGGGGATTCGAACTCACGAACCTGGATTGATAGTCAGACGGGTAACAATATTGGAAAAAGTAATTTTAGGTATTCTAATAGCAATACAGCCCGTGTGGTTTCGGTAGAATCACTGTGGAGCTCTGCAGGAGGTGTGGGGGCGGGGGGGGGGGGGGTAAGAATCCTACGAATGGGTGTCATGTTCATGTTATCATTATTTGTCATGTTCATTATTGTGGTTAAATTACCAACCCCTGTGTGGTCCCAGGGAGCCATATAAGTGATTGCAAGATTAGGATCACTGTGTAGCAAGCGACAATTTGAGTAATACGATAGAATTTGCTGAAACACTGCAGTTCTGCAGGTATCAAGGTTCTAGGTTCATTCTGCATATTCATTTGTTGGTGTATTTTTTAATACGTATGTTAATTAGTTGTTTTTGTACATGCAGAGTGAACCTGGAATCTTCCTTCCTGATGGCGTCAAATAACCTATAATGTGTTGGTACGCCGTAAAACCCCACTCATTCATTCATTCGTTCATTCATTATAATAGTAATACCTAATAAGATACATGATATAGTTCCACAGATGACATTTGTAATGTATATAACTAAATGTAATATCGTGTTTTCACATGTATACATATATGTACGTGTGTGCGTATGTACGTGTAGTATATGTGTATATATGTTTTACTATACATGTGTACTAAGTTTGTTATTCAGATTGTCAAAAGTATAATTACTTTTTTCACCATCATATTTATTAGCTGCTCATATAACTATATGAATGTATGTTATTAATACACTTGTATACAACATGTATATATAATAACCGTCACTTTAACGTGTTCTTTGTACATGCGCAAATAAAGCAATTTGTCAACATCAACGTGAAATAAAATAATTTATTCTTATCATGATTATAAAACAGATTTATGAATGATTGAACTCTCTTTTATAATGAAACTTAAAGCTTTATCATCAATAAATTCAGTTTTAAAAGTATACGCAATATTCGTTGTAATAAATAATGTTTTTTCTGCCATCTACAATAGAATAGCGGTTAAATCTGATACACTTGAACGAATGTCTAAACCGTGGTCTTTGTTAAGCTACTGGAATAAATCGCTCCAATGCGGAAAAACAAAATGTGTACGCAGTATTAAATGGCATTTGATATACGCAAACATAAACTTGAAATTGTTAATGTGCACAGTAAGTGACATTTTAGATGAACAAACATTAAAATGGTTTAGGTAATGTGATAATAGCAGCTCAACGACTCCCAATTATTGTGTTAAATTGAGTTTCGGTTATAGAAAGTGTTGAAGGACTCGTGTTTGTATGAAATTTGTTAAGAAAAGACGTTGACTTTTTGTATTATTTTCAACATTTAATACAGCATGATTATGCAACGTCAAATTACGTATCTATATTTATTACGGTTATGTAACAACAGCTTTAGAAAATATGCATGTAGTGGTTATCCGGAAGTGTCCGACGTCAATTTATTGCATGACGTCGGCCAAATAATATCTTGTCAAAGTACCCATCGGACTCTTGGAATGGAATGGAATGGAAATTTTAATTAAAAAAGGGTAGCCCAATTAGTCAAGTTGAAACTAATCTTCCTCGGGGCCCTCTTATGATATATATACAAAATTAATCAAGAAAGTGAATACCACTACATTTGTTATAAGCAACAACAACAAGCAAACAGGTATAATTATGTACAGTTAATAATATACAGATGTGTGTACATTGGAGGTGGTGGCTTATTTGTAGCACTTGCGATTATAATTGTTTATTTTTTACTTAATAATACTTTTAAAATGGTACTCGAAGCTTCCTCGCTTGACGCTCAGCATTCAGAGGAGAGTTCTAGGTCTGGTCGGCCCAGTGACAGTATAATGTGACTGGGTGGGGTATCATACCATGTGTCTGCGGCATGATACTCCAGTGTGACAGCGCTTAGAATACTGTCTCAAGTAGACACCATCGCGATATGACTGAAAAATTGTTGAAAGCGACGCTAAACACCATACAACATTTTTACTTAATATTATCTTCGGGGCATATGAAGTAGTTCATTCTGTTTGTAACTATTTAACATAATTTGTTGTAAAGACTGTAGTACAGTTTCCGATGTTAACCGGTATACTATTCCAGATTAAAGTTCCAGAGCTGGCTTCCATGTTGGGTTTTAGAGTGATAAAGTTTAATTCATTTGTTTAACGTATATTTCCATGAACGTTATCATAGGTATTAAACATATCTGTTAAATACGAAGGTGCATTGTTTTTTTAAACTATGTACACCAATTTTTATTTTAGGGATATATTCTTTGATCAATGAAAAGTACATTTATTCATTTCATAGCGTCTGCAAATGTTGAATATTGATCACCAAAGATAATACGGCATGCTCTCTTTTGCAATAATAGGAGACGGTTTATGTTTATCTCTTTTGTATAACCCCAAATTACGTTACAATAATCTAGATAAATGCAAATCATAAATGTATTTTCGCCCCTTTTTTATCACACATATCTGTAGATCACTCTCCCTTGAACTGTGCAACGATGCAATGAGTTGGAAACTGAAGTTCATGTATATTCGGCAGATTAAACATTGTGCAACTACCCGTCGAGGTTATCAGATTCTCCGGCTAGTCGCTACATGCACATTTTCTAGCACTGTCGTTACATAGCGGTACCCAATATCAATATGCAATTTGGCAATTGCATAGAGGAAAAATTACTTCGTGTGGCAATATAATTTTATTTTTGTGCTAAATAAAAAGTCCATGTATGTTTAACACACCTCTTATGTGTTACACTTCTTCTATGTGTATTTGTTACACTTCGAGAGATAATAGAATTGTACCAACTCATAGGTCTACATTTGAACGAGTGAATACAAAATCACGTATATCAAATGTAGTGATGATGATAATTTTATTTATCATCGCCACCGGTTTCTAATGTGGACAACGCCTCTAGAAGAGTTTTAGTAGTTTAGTAATTTGTGTATTTCTGGTTTCACACATGGTGTGTCACAGGATCGTACAAATGGTCCTCAACGTTCGTGGTGCACATTTGCGCAGTTCTGGTATCACATGTATCAAATGTTCAAAATGCATCAATAATGTCATTCAAATAAAAACATGAGCATTACAATAAGGATAACGCATTTCTAAAGAAGAAGAAACAAGGATTATTTATAACCGTCATCATGCCACTACCCCACGAAAGCACTTCCTTTTTTCAATGGTGGTACTATACCTAAAGTTTTAAGCATGACATATACGTAGCTAACAAATCTCTGTATCGCAAAACATTACAAATGTTAAACTTTCCGTGGGGCGTATTGAATCAAATAAAACATTTTGTATAGTGTCCTTTAAACACGAAATGAAAATAATCGCTGACACTGTTAAATCTTACTGTGAGCACCTTCATTATATAAAGTATAAAATTACCAAATCATAAAAACTTTGGAAATGTCTATGAAAATGTAGTTAAACTTGTTACAGAGCCAAGTGTTTCTTGCAAATTAGGTTGGCATTGATGGTGAGGGTATGATTATACCCGACAACATGAACGCAAGCGCTAACTCGCTGTCAACAACACCAAATGTTACGATGCCCATTGTTCAGATTAGACCACCAAGCAATGCAGGCCATGAGTCAGTCGCTAATTTTAAGCCACCCGCTATTGGCGTGTTAGCCAGTGTGGAAGAGTCCACACTACCAAATTGCATTCAGGGAAACGATTCTGTTTTTATCACTATCATAGTGTACTTTGGAACCCCATCAGCACCCAAGTTTGCAAATAGGCAGTAGTCTCGGGGATCCATAGGAGAAATTGTACTAAACGATTTTATGTTGGTTGATTTAACGTAATGTATTACAAAATAAGGTTGCTTCCCATGTTCGAGGAAATGACCCAAAGGTGGAAATGTTCGATTTTTTTTCAAAAGTAAATTCAAACTAGTTGTCGTCCGTGTTAATGGGTGTGTGTGTGTGTGTGGGGGGGGGGGGGGGGGGGGGGGGGTATCAGTAGTCCATATCTCCATAGTACGTATATACATGATATAAATGGTTGCATTAATGACATTGAACGTTTTGCTTATGTTTATCTTATATCAATAATAACTGCATCACAGCTGATACATGACTACATGCTTTTAAAGAATATGGACATAACTATTCAATACGCACTCATCAAACATGGAGACAACTGTACAGTGTCACTATTATACATGCTCGGTTACTTGTATTGTATTTAATGATACCAAATCACAACATGAAAATACTACACGGAAATGGAAATGAGATAGTTAATATGTCGAATAGACGACAATATATATATATCTGGGTGTGATATGCAATAAATATGTGTTTTGGGCGGAAAAAGTAGTATGTGCATTTGCTCTAAACTTAAAAAGGTATAATTCTATGCCTTCAGAATTGTGGTATTCATGAAGATGATCTCTATTCTGTACTTTCAAAGACATTTAAGCGGGCTGACAGTGCAGTAGACAGAGCGTTGGTCGCTCACGCCAGAGGTTGCGGATACATCCCCAACTCGATTAGATGCCTCTAAAACAGACTGGTTCTACCCAGAAACCGGACGCGGGAGCAGTTCAGCTCTTAGCTTCCATCGCAATCGAGCTAAAAATGATTTAGTATAAACAAAAGGAAATTAATTTTACTAGTCTGTTGTATTGCCTAAGGCTTTGTGAATAATAAACGAAATATCAAAAGTTGATGTGTTTTCACTTGAAAAATCACATCGGTTTTGTTGGGTAAGATAATGCAATCTGTACCGGCCAGTGTATAACTAGGTCAGTTTAGTTGATAAGCGAATAAATATTATTATCATCATCATCATCATTTTTCATTTTCCTTTGATAGACGGATTTACATAATATTATACAAGAAAATATAAGGATAGTAAATTTAGCATAATAACATGAAATAAACAACGTGGACTGTTATGTGGATTGTTATGAACCATAACATGATCACATGACAGTTTTATAAATATGACATGGGATACGGATTGAACATGAAACATGGCATGATATAGATCTGGAATCTGATACATATAAATATGAACTATTACGTACATGATTTGTATTTATAATCATTATGCGGATCTGTGAGACACTCAATGGCTATTAGAAATTTCTTAATTTATATATAATTGTCATGAACTATTTTGTATCAATATGTCTGTTTTCGTGCAACTAAATTGAAATAAAGTTACAAAAAAAAAATGTTATGATCTTATTATTATTTTTTTTTTGATTGGGGTTTAACGTCATTTTCAACACATTCCAGGTTATGTATGGCATATCTAGTTTTATTTGTGGAGGAAGTCCGAGTAGAAACACCGTCCTTCCATAATTAAACGACAAACTTTATAACGTAAAGTTTATAGAGTGAGCGGGACTCGAACCTACGACCTTAGCGATGCGAGGCAAGTGATCTTCAGACGAGCTAGAGACCACTCGGCCACGGAGGATTCAGTTATGATATTAATGGCGGCATTAGATGATAATATGGCCAGAACTGATCGTTGTTAAATAGTGTGTATGTGAAATTTGGCAGCTGTCATGCAGTACTATACCCTAGTCATTCAACTGAAAGTCATTTGAAACGGCTTATAAATTATTTCACTAGTATGCCTAATGACAAGGGTTTATTAATTATTTCTTTGATTAGGCCAAGAAGTTGTGTATAGTTCCTCGGTTAGGCTATAGAAGTGTTTATTTCTGTATAATTCCAACCTCACTTTTATCAAGGAATTTAAGATGAAATTCTTTGCTTTCATATAATAATGTATCGATAGCAATTGTTTTATAGACTTCCATTTTTCGATAAAAACCCTTGGAACTTAACTATTAAAAAACAGACTGTGTTATCCTGTATAGATGTTTTCTTTTAAACTTTAATTTACTATTGATAAATCAACTTTTAGTCAGGGCCTTATTTCATATTAACAAGCACTAGATCGTGTTAAAAAATGTGTTAAATTGATTAAATTTATTTCGTTCAGCTGAATCCGCACTTGACACACGTTTACAAGCGAAGACGGACACGTTATCACACAATTTCTCGGGCATAGAAAATACATATAGGTCTTCCAGAACATAGCAAAACATATCCAACTGACAAATATTCACCAATCAGGTCAGAACACGAAAATTCCCGATTAAAATACGCATGCGCATACAAATACCGGCCTCTTTGCCACGTTGAATACACAACATCAGAGTGTCTGTCAAATATCCTGCAGAACATATTTTTAAAAATGAAGGTTATTTTAATTTTATTGTTGGTTTCGTTTTCTGGCATTATTGCTACAGAATACACTGAAGAAGATGGAGTGCTTGTTCTTACAGATGACACAATCGATGATGCTTTACAAGAGTTTGAACACATCCTGGTAGAGTTCTGTAAGTATTATGGGTGGGTGGAGTATTGCTAATTCTATGCTTAGTCTTCTTCCAAATAATATGTTGGTGTCTTTCCAGATCGTAAATTAACGTTTGTTGTCACGATTTTTGATTTTATTGATAATCTAGAAGTATTGTTCTTTTATTAAATGAAATTTTGAATATTGTGTTATATTGGAAACAGACAACAAACAGAACTTGAAAGAAGTAGAAGAAACATTTTTGTTTGTTTGGAGGTGATATATGTTATGTGTTGCTATATAATTTACAAGGTCTTGCGTCAGTTTGGTTCATACCTTCTTTAGATGCTGAACATTGAACAAAAACTGACAGTTGTCTGTGCCAGGTAAATAAATCGATACAATTTATTAAGTATTTGGTTGGACACAGCAAAAGATGTATAATTAATTAACTGTCGAGGCATGTATCACATAACATAGATCTGTCCTTTTTTCATTGACCAGCTGGAGATGTCAAAGGCATTTCAAAGCATAGTTTTTGACTGATGCTTCAGTCTTAATTGCCCTGCCTCATAAATGCGCTACAGTTGTTATTTCCACACATTTAAAATGATATCTGGCTTCTGTTTCACCAACATTTTATTTAATGACTTAATAACTTAACTAAGTTTTGACTGGTTATTTATCTATTATATAATCAATATCATTGAAACAATATGCAGTTTAACTGGAACCAATCTAAAATCATGACCACCTGGCTGCTTTTCTTACATTTACGTTTTTAAGTACTTAAGTATATGTTGGTGAAACAGGAGCCTGTAGATAAGAATGAAGCCACTCAAGGTGTTGTTGGACTGATGCTTCAGCCTATAGTTCCTTGTGTCAAAACTACATGTCGACCATAATTTTCATGCATTGAAAACAGGTCATCTACACATCTCTGGGGGGTCAAAACAAGAGGATAGGCGTCTATTGCATTCCCTGATTAACTGATGCATAATAAGAAAACTTAAAACTATTGTAGTACATTTAACGTTCTTCAGTATTATTTTGAAAGATTATTGTTATGACAGTAAACGCATATGGACTCCCTTGTGACTGTGTTTACATCCTGGATAGAACCAGTACTGAGTGTTGCTTTTGATATGCCAACAGGTTGAGTTGGGGATCAAACCTGCAAACTCTGGCATTAGTGGTCAACAAATTATCCACTGTACTACTACCGTGCTTTTGAAGTTCACAATCCTAAGCTTAAAAAATTCATGGGCCCCTTTTTTTAACCTTTTTATTTTACATCAGTTGTGAAACTAGATAAGTCCTGCTCCAAGTCTTCCTGGGTAGAACCAGTACTAAGCATGCAGATGAAAAATGTCTTGATCAAGAACAAACACATAACCATGGTGGAAAATAGAACCCATGTTCTCCCTGATCCACAGTAAGATGCTTTAGCAATGGACCCCGCGCTCCACAAATATTAATGTAAAATGTGTGATTTTTTTTTTTATAACCATTTATACTTTTTTTATAATTTTTGCCATGCTCTTTTTGTAGAAACTTTTAATACTGAGGACTATCATTTTTTAAAATTGCAGTAATAAAGTTATTTCTGTGGCATTAAGTGCCTTTACAGGTTTCAAGACATTATTTTCTTTATATTAATCCATGTTAAAAACTTGAACGGGTATGCAACATTGCTCTGGTAAGAGAAACCTATATACATACCATACATGTGTTATTGAATGTGCCAACTTGCTGGTGTTTCCCCAAAGCGTGACCTGACCAACATGAATGATCAAACATTGTTATTTTATTAACTATTACAAGTGAATGACGTCATTGACATGGTTCACTTAGTGAATTTACACCGCTGACTACCGCACATTGTGTTTCGGTGTATAACTTAACTAGATTGATTCACAATTGGGTTATCAACTTCTCATGATATCCATGAATTAGTTGCAACTCATTTGGTTCAGTGATCACCATATGCATATGTACAGTTATTTACAAACATACTGCCTTTTGATATATATACATATGTAAAAATGTAGCAGTCACCTAATTCAGCCTGAGCATCATTAAATTGAGAAAGAATTAAAAAGCGGATAATGAAGAGATATTGGATTGTACATTTGTACACCTATAACTGTAACAAATGTCAGTTTGTATTGTTGTATGACAGTGAAGCAATGTTATTATGCATCTCATTAATTACTGGTACCTGTCACATGCTGGTTTTTCATACGTCATTATCGTAAAACAGTATACGTGTAAATCATTCATGTAAACATTCCATATCCTGTTTTATTTTTTTTAATTTGTCCTGCTTGGCTCGTGGCAATTTATTGACATGGTGACGTATATACAGTGAGAAGATATAATGCTTTTGTAATAATTTCTGTTTTAGCCTCGAGGCAGAATGGTAATAAATGTCATTTATAAAAAAACATTCACCTATGTTAAGAGCTTAAGTAATGCAGACTTACTTTTTTTTTTTACATATCAAAACATTATTTTTCATAGATTAATAAATGACATTCAAATTTATGTGACTGGCAATTAAAATGTATGCCTCATGGGTAGTTTGTACCCTCGTGGAAAGTATATACAAAACAGATTTTAATGTTTTTGGCTCGTCTTTTTGTTACCAACCCTTGACCCTACCACACTACCCCCACACGCACCATCCTCTGCCATTTTTTTTTTTTAATTTGTTTTGCATTAAATTAAATACTCTGCCCTATTTCAACTTTGTTACCGACCCAAAGACCCTCCCCCCACCCCATTCCCGCCCATTTTTTTTTTTGCATTTAATCAAATATTCTGCCCTATTTCAAATTTGTTACTGGCCCAAAGACCTCCCACTACCCCCCACCGACACATCCCATCCCCGCCCCCTTTTTTTTATTCTTTTTTTTTTAATTTAATTTGTTTGGCATTAAATCAGATACTCTGTCCAAATTTCAACTTTGTTACTAACTCAAAGACCCTCACCCCTCATGTGTCTGTGGCATGATACTTCAATGTGGCAGCGCTAAGAATACTGTCTCAAATAGGCAACATCGTGATGACTGAAAAATTGTTGAAATCAATGCTATACACCATACAACAAATGTAAGCATACATGGAAATTGCAGTGTCCGTCCATCCAACATTTCATTCCAGTCCGTAACGTTGTCATACATTGGTTGATTTTAGAATAACTAAGCTAAAATAGCTACCATGATATGACATTTGTCATATTATGCAAGACTTGGTCCGTAGCTCTAAAACCAAGCTCACACTTGGAAGTTAAACTAATATATATATATGAATCTTTTACATTCACAAACCACTTTCAGAGCATAAAAAAATTGTCAATTAACATTCCTTATAATTTCAATGTTTTGTGTTTGTTCTACAACGAATATGATTTATGTATGTTTATTTCAGATGCCCCATGGTGCGGACATTGCAAAGCATTGACCCCTGAATATGTGAAGGCAGCTAAAGCCCTTGCAGATGAGCAATCTCCAATCAAATTAGCCAAAGTTGATGCTACCATACAAACAAAATGTGCCAAGAAATACGAGGTTCAGGGATACCCAACAATTAAATTTTTCAGGAACAATAAGCCAAGTGACTACCAAGGTAGATATAATAGTTTAGTATATATGTATAATAGTTACGTGATGTTGCAGCAATTTTAATATTTCATCTTATACATTGAATGTTGCCCTTTCAATTTTGTTCATTTTGTTAAATTCCCATGTCCACTGTGGCCACAGCTAATAGTAGAAACAATAATATATACCAGATATAATATGTGCCATATATATTGAACAGAACAGCTAAACTGCCACCTGGCATTGTGTGTACCTAAATTTTAATGTCATGTTTTATTCTCAATTTCCTTGAAATTTGAACTTTAATAAGTAAGGTCATGTTAATGTTGTATTACTCGTATTCAAATTTTAATAGCGCAACTCAATATTTTATACAGGAAATACAAAAGTGGTGGGTTTGCTGTTCTGTTCAATATATATTGTATACCAGGTATAATAATACCAGAAAATCCTGTGTTTTTTCACAAATGAGGCTTTAAAAAAATCCAAAATTAAAAAATATTATTTTTTTTAGAAATTGATTGATTTAATTTCCAGTTTGCTAATGCCTAAAAAAAACAATTTCCCCTAAATTGTGCTGTGTTTTTCCCCCCAATATCGAAGGCTTGGGCCTCTTCCCAATTTCATGAAAGCTCTGCTAGATAAATATATATAACAGATAGTAGATGTGTTGGCTATATATAATATGTGCCAGATACTTTATGTAAGAAGAACAACATAAACAGAATGATTTGAGAAACTAATGAATGAATGCTGACTGACATTGTGATGATGTTACAGGTGGCAGACAAGCAGCTGATATTGTCAACTGGTTGAAGAAGAAGACTGGACCAGCAGCTGTTACACTTACATCAGTTGAGCAATGTAACACCATGATTGAAAAAGATAATGTTGTAGTTATTGGATTTTTCAAGGTATGTTTATCTTATTAGCTCACCTGAGCAAACCGTGCACTGCTAGCCAGACGTATTTGTTTAAAGTGCCTTGATGGCAAATCTCATTACACACAATTGATTAATTCTGTCTGTTTCCCCTGAGGGTCAATCTTGATGGAGATACTTGTGTCATTAATTCCAATTCACAGCTTTCGATTTGATGACACTTGACCCCATTAGCTAGGTTTTTGTAGCCATTGGAATGCAAGGGTTGACATTAGAGCTCGTCCAAATTTCAAGGACAAGTAAAAAGAAAGGTATGGGGAAGTGATATATAAGGCTGCTTGTCCATTTATGCAAGTTAAGTTTCTGAAATTGAACACATGCAAAACGGAACAAAAGGCTTCTTTTGTATAAAAAATATAAATACAATGATCTGGAAAAGGATCGTAAAGTAAAATTCACAAAAGAAATCTTGCCACATGAACAATAATTTATTTCACCCATTCTATGCAAAACTGGATTTGTCTAAAAACTGTTGCACATTAAATTTATTAAAATAATAAATAAGTATTGTGGATAAAACTATTGATACTGTAAAAAAAAATAGTGGTATGGATATATAAATTAAAAACTTTTTGAGCAACTGTCTATGATGTTTTGTGATTTTGTTACAGGCAGTTGGTTAGACAAGTAGCTTTCTGGTCAGGACAAGTAGCTTTCTAGTCAGAGCAAGTAGCTTTCTGGTCAGGACAAGTAGCTTTCTTGGTCAGGACAAGAAGTTTTCTAGTCAGAGCAAGTAGCTTTCTGAGTCTGGACAAGTAGCTTTCTGGGTCAGGACAAGAAGCTTTCTGAGTCGGAACAAGTAGTTTTCTGGTCAGGACAAGTGGCTTTCTTGGTCAGGACAAGAAGTTTTTTAGTCAGAGCAAGTAGCTTTCTGAGTCAGGACAAGTAGCTTTCTGGGTCGGGACAAGTAGCTTTCTGAGTCAGGAAAAGTAGCTTTCTGAGTCGGGACTAGTAGCTTTCTGGATCGGGACAAGTAGCTTTCTGGGTCAGAACAAGAAGCTTTCTAGTCAGAGCAAGTAGCTGTCTGAGTCGGGACAAGTAGCTTTCTGGGCCATGAAAAAAAGCTTTCTGAGTTGGGACAAGTAGTTTTTTGGTCATGACACATATAGCTTATTATAATCATGTATCATCAATTAATAAACAATCTTTGTTTTGATTACAGGATGTTGATAGTGATGGTGCCAAGGCATTTTTAGAAGCAGCTGCAGGTATTGATGACATTCCATTTGGTGTTACCTCAGATTCTGCTCTGTTTAAGGAAAACGAAATGGACTCTGATGGTGTTATGTTATTCAAAAAGGTACACAGCTTCTAAACCTTTTATGTTTTATATATGCTTTTTTACAGAAAAAAATTCAACGTTTTTATATGTCATTAAAGGTTAGGATTTATACTTGCAACTACAGTGAAAGGAATAAGAAAGTATACCCTGTATATCAACATTGATTTATAGTTTTAAGTACAATAAATTTATTGCACAGGAATTTTGTACGATTATTGTTTCATCATATTGTTGAATAGCAAAACAAAAATTTGATTAATCAATTTGATTAATTTCATAGCAAAACAATGTGAAAAAGTCTAAACATCTTTTTCTCATTGACTGTATTATTGACAATAATTTCTCATAATCAGTGTTGTCTTTTGTGATCACCAGGTGTCCGTCGTTAACTTTTAGCTTCTAACAACTTCTCCTCTGAAACCACTGGGCCAGTTTTGATATAACTTTACAGAAATGTTCCTTGGGTGACCCTCTACCAAGTTTGTTCAAGCCATCTTGTTTTGTCAAATAACATGGCTGCCAGGGGGGGGAAGTTTAATTAGTAAAAAATTAAATAAATCTTCTTGTCAGAAACTACTAGCTCGATTTTAAAATAATTTAACAGAAATGTTCCTTGGAGGACCCTTCACCAGGTTTGTTCAAACTGTAGTGATTCATCAAAAAACATTGCGGCCAGGGAGTGGGGTTAGTATACTATATAAGCTAAAGTAAAAACTTAAAAAGTCTTCTTGTCATAAACCACTGGTCCAATATTTATATAACTTCACAGAAATGTTCCTTGGGTGACCCTCTACCAAGTTTGTTGAAGCCATGTGATTCGTCCAAAAAAATGGCCGCTAGGGGTTTGGGCAAGTTTAATTAGTAAAAAATTTAAAAAATCTTCTTGTCAGAAACTACTTGCTTGATTTTAAAATAATTTCACAGAAATATTCCTTGGAGGACCCTTCACCAAGTTTGTTCAAACTGTAGTGATTCATCAAAAAACATTGCGGCCAGGGAGTGGGGTTAGTTTACTATATAAGCTAAAGTAAAAACTTAAAAAGTCTTCTTGTCATAAACCACTGGTCCAATATTTATATAACTTCACAGAAATGTTCCTTGGGTGACCCTCTACCAAGTTTGTTGAAGCCATGTGATTCGTCAAAAAACATGGCCGCAAGGGGTTTGGGCAAGTTTAATTATGAAAAAATTTAAAAAACCTTCTTGTCAGAAACTACTATTTTAAAATAATTTCACAGAAATATTCCTTGGAGGACCCTTCACCAAGTTTGTTCAAACTGTAGTGATTAGTAAAAAAACTTTCTTGTCAGAAACCACTGGGCCAATTTTTATATAACTTCACAGAAATGTTCCTTGTGTGATACTCTACCAAGTTTGTTCAAGCCATCTTGATTCGTCAAAAAACATGGCAGCCAGGGAGCGGGGCAAGTAATTAATAACAACTTAAAAAATATTCTTGTCAGAAATTACTGGCTCGATTTTAAAATAGTAGTGATTTTCAAACAGTAGTGATTTGTCAAAAAAAACATGGCAGTCTACTATATAAGCTATAGTAAAAACTTGAAAAATCTTCTTGTCAGAAATCACCAGATCGATTTTAAGACAATTTCGCAGAAATGTTCCTTAGGTGACCCTTTACCAAGTTTGTTCAAGCCATTGAGATTTGTTGAAAAACATGACCGCCACAGTGAGGTGCTAGTTTACTATATAGGCAGCTTTAGTAAAAACTTAAAAGCCTTCTTGTCAGAATCTACTGACTTGATTTCAATGTAATTTCACTGACATTTACCATGCATGAACTTCTACCAAGTTTGTTCGAGCCATTGCGATTCGTCGAAAAAAATAGTCGCCAGGAGTGGAGGCTGGTTTTCGTTATATGAATATATAGTGAAAACTTTCTTTCGATATCTAGATATCCGCACAAGGATACTATTGTTATTGCATAACTCTTCTACACATCTGTTACATCTCCAAAACAAATCAAAATTCTAACTCCTCGCCCATCTCGGTTTTCTGGAATTTATAGTGTACATGTATTATATAATCTACTTAAGTTGGGCGGCTCAAGGTCACTCAGGTGAGCGATATAGGGCCAACTTGGCCCTCTTGTTAATTCATTTAAGTGTATTTCTTTGCTGGGCTAAACTCAATCTGTAAAGCAACATTTCAGTTGAATTTGACGGGTCAATTGATGTCCGTTGCTAAATGCATATTTCATGGAACACATACTGTACGTACCAAATTAACAAATAAGTTATGGGTCCATTTTGCCCAAGTGGTCTAAGATACCGTCTCAAAGTCACTTACTTCTCACTGTTAAGGTTGTAGGTTCGAGTTCTGCACCCTCCAAAAACTCTGTGAGAAAGTTTGCCAGTTGCTAGGGAAGGCCAGTGGTCACTCAGATTCATTCTCAGGTTTTCCTCCACCAATAAAATTGGATTTGCCATATATAACCTGAAAGGTGTTGAAAATGGCTTTAAACCCCATTAAAACACACACAAAAAAACAACAAATGACTATTCAGTTTCTAACAATACCATGATGCATGTAGTTGTCTTATATTCAAGGTTTTATTTACAGTTTGATGAAGGAAAGAACAGGTTAGATGGAGAAGTTACAGCTGCCAGTGTGAAGGCGTTTATTGCAGAAAACAGCTTGCCCCTGGTTATTGAGTTTACACAAGAGGTACTGTTATAAACATCTTCAAGACATGTCAAACAAACATCTGTAAAATCACTCAGTTTCTGTTAGCCAGCGAATACCAGAAATCACAAATGCAGAGATTTCGCAAAATTTCTTGAATGGATTATGAGTAAACTTTGAACCTCATTTCAATTGTTTTAGCCAAATTTACTATATTGTGTATACTGTCATTTCATTCCGCATGCACAAACACACACACACACTGGACAAATGGGTAATTAATGTCTCAGTTGCGGCCCTTGAAGCATTGAAAATTGCACTTTTAACCTTGTGCTCACTTTGTGGCCCTTGAATCATCAAACATTGCATTATTAGTTGTGTGGACTGCAGTACTTACAGTTTTCATTTGATCTTCACCAAACTTAACAGTTGTTACATAACGAAACAAGCTATAGTTTTTTAATTGGCCGAATTGCATAATTAATGTCATAGTTATGACCCTAAAATCTTCAGAAGTGTGATAGTTGGCATTGTGTACACTTAATACCTGCAGTTTTTAATTGATCCTCATTAATCGTAATCGACGTTCTCATAAACAAGTTGTTGAACTGACCATATTTGATCATTTTTGTCACTTGGACTGTTAAAAATAAGGGTTGTTTAATATGTGCACTCTAGCACCCAAAGTTTTCATTAGCCTCTCCAAATTTACGTGGTCGTTAAATATCGCAATAATAAGAAAAAAATGTATGTTTTATTTATTGCCCTAATGTTTAATCCATTGAACTACTTTATTAGAGTGCACAGAAGATCTTTGGCGGTGAGGTGAAGACACACATTCTCCTGTTCACAGATAACGTAGAACAGGACAGTGCCAACATGGTTGCATACAAGGAGGTTGCTGCAGGCTTTAAAGGAAAGGTAAATAAGTTGTTTATGTATGCATGTTTTCACGGTTCTTGGCTCAGAGCTTTTTCAGTAATATATACCTTAGACGTTTGGGGAGTGGGGGGAGAGAGGACAACATCTCTGTCTTTCATTGTTGTAAACTGTTAAACTGTTGTTAAACCCCATTAAAATACATTGAGGGGAATTTATATTGGAGTTTGGGCGTGGGGAAGGGGATGGACATGTTTTGGGGAAGAAATGGGGACAAATTTTGGCCCCATAACCTGCATGTATACAGTAGTCAGGGCCATCCTTAACAAAAATATTTGTTTGCTGTGCTCTGACCCAGCATTTTCATGTGGGTAAAAAAATGGACAGAAATCATGAAAAAAAAAAGTTTTAAAGTTAATAAAAAAAGTTTGGGTAGCTGCAATATTGAATGAGTAGGTAGGAGCATGGCAAACAATTTTTTTGAAGACGGCTTAGTCTACGTATCTATAACGCGACTCCATGCTTCAATTGGCGTCCATTTCCGTAGGGTATACTATAATATTTGATGCATGTATTAATCTTTTAGCACATTTTTAAAAAGTTAATGTTTGTCTTATTTTTAAAAAATACTTTAATAAAAACATGTAGTTTGTTTAAGAATGTCAATATTTGGGCCAGAAATTCAGCCTGTATGATTTTCATTGAAGTAAATCTGTTGCATTTTTTTGTCATTTTTGCTCCTCCTCAGCTGCTCTACTGATTTTCACCCAGATTTGTAAGAAAGTCTTGGTATGAAATCTGTTTGGTCATATCGTCATTCCGGTCATTTAACTTTTGTCAAAGTTGGGGCCATTTATTAGCTTATCTGAGTCAAAGCCTCAAGGGTAAGGGCCATTTATTAGCTTATCCGAGTCAAAGCCTCAAGTGTAAGGGCCATTTATTAGCTTATATGAGTCAAAGCCTCAAGTGTAAGGGTCATTTATTAGCTTATATGAGTCAAAGCCTCAGGTGTAAGGGCCATTTATTAGCTTATATTAGTCAAAGCCTCAAGTGTAAGGGTCATTTATTAGCTTATCTGAGTCAAAGCCTTAAGTGTTAGTGCCATTTATTAGCTTATCTGAGTCAAAGCCTCAAGGGTAAGGGCCATTTATTAGCTTATCTGAGTCAAAGTCTCAAGTGTAAGGGTCATTTATTAGCTTATCTGAGTCAAAGTCTTAAGTGTTAGGGCCATTTATTAGCTAATCTGAGTTAAAGCCTCAAGTCTAAGGGCTATTTATTAGCTAATCTGAGTTAAAGCCTCAAGTGTAAGGGTCATTTATTAGCTTATCTGAGTCAAAGCCTTAAGTGTTAGGGACATTTATTAGCTAATCTGAGTTAAAGCCTCAGGTGTAAGGGTCATTTATTAGCTTATCTGAGTCAAAGCCTCGAGTGTTTGGGCCATTTATTAGCTTATACGAGTCGAAGTGAGCTATTTCAATCACTTTTTATCCTTTGTCTGTCCGTCTGTAAATAATTTCTTTTACACAACTACTATGTAACCATTTGACAGATTTCTACCAAATTTAGTGTGAAGCATTCTTGCATTGAGCTCTTTTTAAGTTTGTTCCAAGTCATGACACTGGGGTCATTATGTTATGTTGTTGTTTTTCTTCAAAATTTAAAAATGTCTTTGCAAGTGCAAGGCCAGGGGAGCTTGATGTTTTGCATGTTGTACCAACTAAAAGGTTTTACTCTCATGGTTTAGTGAAACACTTCTTGGTCTTAAAAAATGGGTTTAATTATACTACTACTAAATAGACTTTGATATAATCTAAGTTGAAATGCACAATGTAATAATTGGGTAGAAGAGAACAATAGGATAATTTCTTTTCTTCATCCACAATTTCTAGTTGGTATTGTTATTTCTTTAGGTTCTCTTTATTTACATCAACGTCGGTCAAGAAGACAATGAAAGAATCTTGGAATTCTTTGGTCTGAAGAAAATAGAGTGTCCAGCCGTCCGTCTAATCCAATTGGAAGAGGACATGACCAAGTTCAAGCCCGAGGTTCAGGAGATCACCGTTGATTCTTTGAAAACATTTGTCAGCAGTGTACTGGATGGTAGCCTCAAGGTAAATATTCAGAAACCTTTATCTAAAACGTTGAGAAATAAGTGTGTTCAGCATTTGTTAGCTCGCCGCGGCGAAGTCCAAGGAGAGCTATTGTCATGACCCCGGCGGCGTCGGCGTCTGTAGACACCCAGATTAAACTTTTGTGTGTAAGTTTAAGATATCTATGCAACCACTCATTGGATATGAATGAAACTTCACATGTGTGTTCACCATCATCAATGGAACACACAGAGACAAAAACCATAACTCTGGGTTGCATTTTGGCACAGTTATGGCCCTTTTTCAACTTAATTTTTCAGGTTTAAGTTTTTTATCAGGTAAAATATCTATGCAACCACTCATTGGATATGAGTGAAACTTTGCATATGTGTACACCATCATCATTGAAACACACAGAGACAAAAAACATTACTCTGGGTTGCATTTTGGCAGAGTTATGACCCTTTAAGACTTAACAAAAAATAACAGGCATAGATTTTCACATGATGTGGAAAAAACAATGTTTTATCAACAAATATTGTATTGAGACAAACATACAATTAAAGGTGTGACATGATAAATCAGGAACTAAAATTGGGATCAAGATATGTGAAATATCAACACAGACAATATCGAGCAAAAAGGAATATATTTACATACACAAAGAAGGGGAAAAGTTCGGGATGGCAAACAAATACAGAAACTACCGGAATAGCGACTCGAGGGATATCGAGATAACGAGTTTCAACTAGGTTAAAATTATGTTGGTACATCACATCACTGTTTTGTCTAAAACTTAACAAAAGGTTAAAAATAATACCTGTTTTGTCTAAAACTTAATAAAAGGTTAAAAATAATTTGGTACATCACAGAACTGTTTTGTCAACAACTTAATACTAGGTTAAAAAAATAAGTTAGTACATCGCGTAACTGTTTTGTCTAAAACTTAATAAAAGGTTAAAAATAAGTTGGTACATCGCATAACTGTTTTGTCTACAACTTAATACTAGGCTTAACATAAGGGCTATATATGTATACAGCTTAACATCTTTCCTTTTGTTTTTCTCCCCGGTCATATTTCAGAAATTCTTTCATTCACACATACAATTTATTTACTTTTTCAGGCACATTTGATGTCCGAGGATGTGCCAGAAGATTGGGATGCTAAACCAGTGAAAGTGCTTGTCAGCAAAAACTTCGCAGAAGTAGCAAAAAACAAAGATAAAGATGTTTTAGTTGAATTTTGTAAGTGCAAATTTTTATGCAAAATATAAAAGAATTGTATTAAAGTGATTTAAGGGTCTTACATTGGTGAGTGGCCTAAGGTGCCATCTCAAGTTCACTTACCTCTCACTTCGTTTCTCACAGCTAGTTAAAGTGAGGAAATTAACATTTACATACAAAGATGGCTGTGCTTGAGTACTGGTTGATCTTCAAGGATCCCAGAAATGGTTAATTGCCAAACAGATGGTTTGAAGCGATGACTGTTGTTAAATAACTAAAATATTGTAAAAAAAAAAAATGAAAGTCCCATACAAAAGAAAAGTTTTAGTATCAAATACTTAATATTAAATCTATTGCAGCAATAACAAAAAAAGAACAGTGTGAGTGAATCTTGTAAAAAGATAGTTTTACATCTTCCAATATAAATTTCAGGGTACTGAAACATGAATGCTTATTGTGCAGTATTGTTTTAACTAGTTTATATCTTAAGTGTATACATATTTCTTGCAGATGCTCCATGGTGTGGTCATTGCAAACAGTTGGCACCTATCTGGGATGAGCTCGGTGAGAAATTTGCAGATTCTGATTCCGTTGTTGTTGCCAAGATGGATTCAACTGCTAATGAAGTAGAAGATGTGAAAGTTCAAAGTTTCCCTACTATTAAATGTTTCCCTAAGGACGGTAAAGATGTAAGTTGTAGTGATTACTTTTAACGTAAATGAAAACACTAGTTCCATAGTGATAATCACAGTACAGTGATTTTGTAGATAAGTAGGATATTGATATGCATTACAGATTGAATTGGTGTATCGGTTGATCATGCTCATTTTGTTGATATTTTGATTTAAGGCAACTGTAATTTCTCAGAAATTTGCAAATGATACAAATTTAAATAAAATTTAATGTTTCATATTCCTGGAATTTTGTACAAACCAGAGTCCCAGATAATTTTTCAAGCCAGATTAGATGATTATTGAGAACATGACATTCAACCAGTGCAGAGTTGACACTTTAATGTTAAATTGGTATAAAACTCCTTCCGTATGCATAATTTATTTATATGCACGTAAAACAAATTTGATGCAGGGCTCAGGTTCAAACACATAACAATAACCTAAAGAAGCCACAACAACTTGTATGTACAGTGGAAACTCGTTATCTCGATATTGAAGGGACTGCCAAAAAAAACTCGAAATATCCAAATATCGACATGGATTTTGTCTCAAAATCAATATTTATTTTCATCACCTGGGCTGCGTTCAGCACGGTTAAACATGTTTACTTACTTTATAAACGCAAACGGTGAGCTAACGAACGAAAAGTAAATGGAAATCGGTCTACTCAGCTTTGTCCCTTCACTTCCCATTAAAGTCACGTGATTAAACATGCGCAAACAGCTTGCGGTCAGCTAACGATAAAAGCGAACATGTCGTTCAGTTCAGTTCACTTCTGTAATCTGTAATCAAACGTTTACAAACAAATTAACGCAGACCATATAAGTGTCGCACGTCAATTGTACTTTCATATTACGGTCCGTGCAGTAGAATTACATTGTCGTGATATATGATTATATCCGGGTCCTTCTTCGAATTTCTCGGCAGTGTAAGATATAAGTTTAGACTGATTGATTGAATCAAATGATATTTAAACCAAATTAACATGCAATCACCCAATTTGATGACACGATGTTTGCAACGTTCTGTAAGTCATTAAAACTGACATCTTTGTGTTGACCGGTAATTGTGTTGCGTCATAAACAAACTGAAAAAAGGCACGCGGCATTGAAAAACACACACTATTATGTCAACAATAAATATATCGAGACAAACAATCAATTAAAGGAGTTAAATGATCAATCGGGGACTAAAACTGGGATCGTGATATCCGGAGTAACGACACAGACATTATCGAGGTAAAAGGTATTTTTTATATAAGCAAAGAAGGGGAAAATTTGGGACTGTCAAAAAATATCGACATTACCGGAATATCAACCTAAGCGATATCGAGATAACGAGTTTCGACTGTATGTGTATATAATGTTGATATTGAATAAAACTTTGTCATTGCTAACGATTAAAGTGCATATTTTGTTTAACTATTTGTTTCTGTTTGGTCTGTATAGCATGCATATTTTGGTCAGTGTTGTTTACATATGAGGTTTTCTTCTTTAGGCTATCGATTATAATGGTGAGAGAAATTTAGCCGGTTTTGAGGCGTTTCTGAAAGCTGGCTGCAGTAAAGAAGCTGCAGGCACTCCTATGGATGAGGTAAGTAAATACATACCTTGTTTTGTATGGTCCCTTAACCATTTCTCAGAAAGAGAAATCTCATTTAAAGATGCATCACCTAAAAATTTCTATTCAGTTCAGCCAGGCGCGATTAGCTCAGTCGTTAGCACGTCTGACTGTCAATCTAGGGTTCGTGAATTAGAATCCATGCTCAGCCACAATCTCCTTGATGTTTGATAAAGGACATTGAGTCTCGTTATCATTCGTCTCTCACTGCTGATTCAAGTGGGGAAGTTATCTGTGACTTGCAGAGATGGGGATTGCTCGAGTACTGGTTTACCTTCCAGGATCCCAGGAACCAGTGGTTAGGTTAACTGATCATCTGTTAGCCCTTGATGGCATAAAAATGATGCTAACTATTCAATCAATCAACTATTCAGTTAATGATGGAAAATTGATTGAATCACAAAGGGGAAGGGATTTGAAGACAATGGTTGATTCATCCTTGTAGTTTATCTTATTAATGAGAAATTCATTAAAACACAGGTCTGCATTTTTAGCTCGCTGGGACGAAGTCCATAGAGAGCTACATGTATTGTCATGATCCTGGTGTCGTCGTCTGTAGACACCCAGGTTTAACTTTTTTGTTTAAGTGTCAGTTATCTATGCAACCACTCATTGGATGTGAATGAAACTTCACATGTGTGTTCACCATCATCAAAGGAACACACAGAGACAAGAACCATAACTCTGGATTGCATTTTGGCACAGTAATGGCCCTTTTTGAACTTAGACACCAAGAGGCAAGCTTTGTTGTCTTCTGACAACTCTTGTCTAAAGGTGCAGTTTGATTGCTATGTTCAAAAAAAATATTGACAATATATCTGAGGGCTCTAATGTAAATAAGGGAAAAAAAATGTTAAGAGAACAAAAGAGCAAGAATTGGATGAATTTTTTAGCCCACTTTGGTGATATTTAGAATAAAAATGCCGACATCAACAATTCGAAATGATTTGGGTGATTTGCAACATCCTTTAATTGGCCTGATGTGCATTACCACCAGGAGTGACTACCGTTAAATTATTCCACATTTGACACTGCACAAGTAAACCAGAGGTGCATATGTTTTCTAAGTTGATAAATTGACCCTCCATCACTCAAAAGCCTCCAAACTTGACTGAGTGTTAAAAACATGTCCGATTACAAGTAATAAATTTGGTCAAGACAAAGTAACAGGCTGTAGTATTGCCATGGGCTTCAAACCAAGTTTAATAAAGCTGTGATAAATTGTTTGAAAATAAGTTTTTTACTCTGACAGCAAAGATATGTTTCTAGAAAACTGCCTCTTTTTTTTTAGTCATTGCGCTGTCCATGCTTTTTTGCAATGAAGGGACATTTAAAGGTTCATGGATAGAAAAACCATAAAAGTCCACTATATTTATTTTGAAAAACACAAATGTTAAAAAGAATATTGAACACACTTTGAGAAATGAAGATACTGCCCTTCAATAACAAATTTAAAAAATAACAAAAACATATACTATTATAACTGTTATAGATTACAACTTTTTCATTAAAAAAATAAATTAAATCTCTATATTTTAAAGGCTCATTAAACTTCCGAAACGGTATATATATATATATTACAAAAAGAAAACTCAATAACTATACATATTATTAGTGAAGCCATAACTTTTCTAATCTTTTTTAATGAACCCCTTCTTAATCCGCATACTACCGCTGCAGTATTCATTTGTGTACTTCCGAACACCAGCGGAGGAACAATCGGAAAGCAATGAGTCATTACGGAATTACAAAAACGTAAACAAAAGTTAAAAGTTTGATCTGCTCGTCTAAGAAACACATTTCGATCCAAGTTATTTATTTTCTTGCTTTCTTAACAGTCACTTAGGGGTCTACAGGAATGGTTTTAGCAATACTATAAACACATTTAATTACAATCATTTTTGTTATTATCAAAAAGTGATGTTTAATGAGGCTTAAAGGCAATATTATTCTAACATAGAATTTGGCCCAGAAGAGAATTTCTAAAAATTGAGGAGGAATCATTAATCTTTATTTTGATTTTATTGTTATCCAGGACGAGATGGATGAAGATGAAGAAGGTGAGGAGGGTGAGGAAGAAGAGGAGGAGGAGGAGGAAGGTGGCCCTCACGACGAGTTGTAAACCATTCAACACACATATAACATCAGCAAACATTACTCCGCTAATCTCGCCATCAATAAACCAGTCTTATCCATCACTGGGATATATTTAAGATATTGATATTACACTTGACCAATTATTCTATTTGAATTCTTAATTTGTTGATATCTTCTGCGGATGAAGTCAGTTGTGTAATTTTTAGTAATTGCACGATTACAGTGGATTTAATATTCTTTTGAGTTTTAATAAGCAATATTTCAAATGGTCTGTTAGACCTAACATTTGTCTGTATTCTTTTAAGGTTATTTCTGTTTTATAATTTCAAAAAATGGAAAAAATTACTCCCATCCTTCTGATATTGAAATATTTGTTTTGGTAATATTCACAGCCCATTAAAATTGATAGAAAAAATTATGCTGTATATAGGCATTTCAAACCTTGGTTTGAAATAGAATGATTTATACAACGGAAACTTACATCAGTTAAAGCATGCTTTTGATGTGAATAAAAACACATTGACCATGGAGAAGTGGCATAATAGCATTATTTGTAAACAACTTTTCTTTCGGCTAAGGTTGGACTCGTAACCGTTTTAATACCTAAAGAAGCATGCTAATTTTGTTTTGAAAATGTTATCTTTAACAATAGCAAGTTGAGTCTTATTTGGTCTTGTTCAAGTTGTCGAACTTGAGGTCATTAGCGCTGATATAGTGTGAAAGAGTCATTTCATTACTAGGTCATTGTTTAAAACAACATTTACGGCCACTTCGAACATTAAATGGAAGGTAGCCGCAATTCAGGTATGTCTGAGGTAACGAGGGAACCTTGCAAATACTAGCTTGTATATCTTCTAGGCTCTAAATGAGTTTCAATATCTTATTTTCCCGTCATGTTCAATGAATCGGGTAGATAAAGATTTAATCAGTTCAAAGCTGACAGATGGAATTTGACCAGTGTGTTTAATGACGCTATAGGCTTTTTAATAAAAAAAAATGTGGAAATATTTCTGCAAACGTAAATGTTTTAGACAGTGTCGCTACATTATGTACATGTATTAAGTGAAGATTGGTTTGGGTGCCATATAAACATTTGTACTATTGTTACACTAGTCAATTCTTTCTTGAATTCCCTTTTACGCAGACATAATTTCGTTGCAGTTGTCGCCTTTCATTACATGTTAGGTATTGACATATAAAGAAGTGCTATCAATTCATGTATAAAATGAAAATAAGAGTGAATATATGATGCAGTGAATGAGTATAAATGTGGATGTTGCCAACGGTGCCGAGTCTAAATGTATGTCGGTACAGTTGTGTTGTATGTTTGTTGTGAGAAATGTCACTTCATGTATACTTGTTGTTTATTTGAATTTTGGGATCAGGGTTTTGCTAGTCTATTCTTTTGCAAAACAATCTTAAAACGTCAGCATTTCAGATATAAGCCAAGTGTTGTAATCACAAAGATTTGAATCTCTCTCTGTGACTTTCTTCTTGGTTGGTTAATGTGTATTATCAGTGCAATCATTACTAAGAGCAATATTGTCATCTTTTAGTATACCATTGTAACGATTTGTGCAATGTTTACTTTGTACTGGTTCTATAACAATCATTGTTTAGTTCTTCATCAATCTGAATAAATGTTGGACATTTTAAGTTTGAATTGCTAGGTTTTTATAGTTTTATTCACATATTTATAATTGCCATGTTACGATTATTTAGAAAAATATCTATTAAACGCTACCACCTACCAAACTTTATTTATTTATTTTTTTTTTTAAAAACCTGTATGTAACACTTCCATAGTTGAATGACAAATTCCCACAGCTGATGGGTCAGCATAAAATTGCGCCATACACTTGCTATTCAGACGTGCCCGATTCATATTGCTGTCCAAGGTCTTTATTAAAAAAAAAAAAACTTTAATAAATAATTAGCTTTTTCTTCTTTTTTTTCTTTGCTTAATGGTGCTATATTGAAGTTGATGTACAAAAGACAACCATGAAGTTTTATATCTCTACTTGTATTAATTACAGTATTGTTTCTTCATTGTATTTATGATAACCTTTTTGAACTAGTTATTGACATATTTTGTGTTACTTTATTTTCATTTGCAATTTTACTTTTTTCATTTCTTTTTTTTTCAATTAGACTGTTTAAGGAAATACTTTTTAAAATTCAAACGGACATGTTTTATATAATTCTACATTTATTGGTACACAATTGCTGTACATAAATAAAAGGGACATCGGTTGTAACTGGAATGCAATACTAAATTGAAGAGATAGATGCAATTCTCCAGTGCCTGCTACAAGTTGTGTTTAAATTGTGTATGTTGTATCACTGGACCAATTGAAGGATGGTTCAGTAATACAGAGAAAGGCAGCCAGAACTGTGAAACCACGGCATTCCCTATATTGAATGGGAGAATGAGATATTTTTCATTTTCATCCTTTCCAAGGATTTGAATATACAGACGTGGAAACACATAATCATGTTGTCCATTTAGCATGCTAGAAAGCTTGTTGAATGTAGCCTAGAACATTGTAGATACGACCTGATATCATGTAGGCCCTCTATGCGTGTTTTATTATGCTAATTTGGCAATATGATGGATATGTGATTTATTTAAGAATTCATATTTTGTATGAAAAGTTGAACAGTAAAGGATTAAAATCTTGAAATGAGTAGTGTTTTTTCTTGTGAGCATTCCAGGCCAAGTTTTGTAATCTCCACAAACATAATGTATCTCCACAAACATGATATACCTCCACAAACTTAATATATCTCAACAAACGTAATATACTTTCACCAACGTAATATACTTCCACAAACATAATATATCTCCACAAACGTAATATACTTTCACCAACGTAATATACCTCCACAAACATAATATATCTCAATAAACGTAATATACTTTCACCAACGTAATATACCTCCAAACATAATATACCTCCGCAAACATTATATCTCCACAAATATAATATATCCACAAACATAATGTATCTCCAAAACATATACTGCCACAAACATAATATACCACCACAAACATTATATACCTCCACAAACATAATATATCTCCACAAATATAATATATCCATAAACATAATTTATCTCCAAAAACATATACCTCCACAAACAATACAAACATGATATACCTCCACAAACATAATGTATCTCCAAAACGGAGTATACCTCCACAAACAATACATCTCTACAAACATAATGTACCTCCACAAAAATAATATGTACCTCCACAAAAATAATACATCTCCACAAACATAATATACCTCTACAAACCTTATATATCTCCACAAACATATCTCCATAAACATAATATACCTCCACAAACATAATATATCTCCTCAACCATATATTTACACAAACGTAATATAACTCCACAAACATAATATACCTCCACACAAACATAATATACCTCCACAAACATAATATGTGAAATATAACTCCACAAACATAATGTATCTCCACAAACATAATATATCTCCATAAACATAATATACCTCCTCAAACATTCTATACCTCCATAACATAATATACCTCCACAAACATAATGTACCTCCACAAACATAATATACCTCCACAAACACAATGTACCTCCATTAACATAATATACCTCCACAAACATATATCTCCACAAACTGAATGTACCTCCATAAACATTATATACCTCCACAGAAAAAAAGTCAGCCATGCCTATTGGATGCCACTCAATGGTATGATGAATTGCTATATGAATTATACAGGGCAGTGTTCAGTTACTGTGAATATTTGCTAATATTATCAAGTTCATTTTTTTTTGGACACTGGCTCAACCTCAAATTTGCAAATACACACTACAAGATCAATTTAATGTACCAGACAGCAATTCTGTATGAAATTTTATGTTATTGAATGACGCCAAAGAAACAACATATTTGAATAATAATAAGTCATTTTGGCACAATGCATGCAAACATGTATTCTACTACCGTATGATATACTAGGTTAACTATGAACCAAAATTAAAACAAATATGTAAGGCCATTATAAATAAATTGCTAGATTATCATCCACATTTTTCTTAAGAATGAGGAGGGCGGGAGGATTTTATTTTTTATTTTCATTTTTAAATTTTTTTATTTTATTTTTTTTATTTATGGAAATAAAAAGGGTCGGGGCAGCAAGAAAAATAAGGGGTGGGCGGGGATGATAATCTAGCAATTAATCAATTATGGCCTAAATGTAATTAAAATGCTGAAAGGGGATATGAAGTTTATTTTCAAAATTTAATATTTCATTCCTTCCACATTGAATAACAAACAACCACACACAATAGATAAAAACGATTTGTCCTTGACAATTTATAGTGGAAGATGAGGGCAATAATGAAAAACAGAAGTTTATGGTATTGGCTGTAATGGCCTCATTGCACCTGATTATAAAAGCTGAAATGGGGAGACTTCACAAAATCGCACTCTGTTGATGGTTGTTATTTGAAGAGATGTTGGTCTGGATCCGTCTGAACTAAAACTTTCTCCTGTCTGTAAATGTCTGTATCACTCCAACAACTTTGTTTACAAGAGAATATATACACACAACCAAACTCCAGGGCTGGACCTGAAAAAAGACGATAAATTGAAGGATAACTTCAAAAAAAACAACAACTAAAAATAAAAATTGTATTGACCTATTTGTGATATAAGTAGCAAACTACATGTTTAAACTCGATGTTAATTTTCCATTTAACAGTTTTAACAATATTTGCCACTCATTTGTTCTCCAAGTTTTTCATTCATTAACACATGTCCATTAAAAAATTCAATATTTTTCACCAAATTTATGTCCCAAGTTTTTCAATCATAATCGCATGTCCATCTAAAGATTTTAACAATATTGCCACCAAATTTATATCCAAGTTTTTCAATCATAAAAACCTACACACAAACGATATTGCAACCAAATTGATATCCAAGTTTTTCTATTAGTTCACCTCAGGCCTTCTAAAATTCCAAAATGCAAATCGGTCCAGGTTTTTTACTACCGTAAAAATCATACTTATTTTGAAAAAAATCACTATATGATATATGCATACCCCACCCATCATATCAGCTGCATCATGTATTTTCTCCATTTATTCATTAAAAGGGAACTATTCCAAGTTTATTTGTGTATTATTTATAACATACTTTATCACATTGTGTACATTTTAATGACTAACATTATGTTTCCGCTTTACTGAATACTTTTTATTATATTAAAAACGCTCGATCTAACCGGAAGTGACGCAAGTTCCGGAAGCTGCGTGAAATAATTACTGTGAAAACCAAAGTAACTGTTCATTCAACTTTTTATTTTTGATATGCGTTGTGCTGTAGCTAGCCACTACGTACAACTACCAAAACCAGCTTGTATATATAATTAAAGTTATTTTTAAAAAAAATGAAACAAACAAGTAACACTGCACGTTTTATCAAATATTTTAACGACGCAAACAATATTCGGTCCGACCGTCCCAGCTTTGGCTAACGGTATATCAAAGAAATTATGGACGCAAACACAGTCTTTTGATGAACTGACAGAACGCTATGGGTTACTGATCACACATTGAAGGCATGCTACATAGCGATAGACTCTTCCAATAAACTCCCCCTAATATTGTTAATGGTTTAGTCAAAATTGACATCATTTTGCAAAGCAAGTGACAAAATCAGATTATTGGGCCAAATGATATTGCCCCAAGGCGTATTTCACAGGTCAGTATGGCATGGTAAGAGCAATTTATGAGATTTTATACGACCGATAGAAAATATCTGGACCGATTTTTAGCTCTACTGGCCAAAGGCCAGAAGTGCTTATGCGATGGCGCGTTGTCTGTCATCCGTCGTCTGTCATCTGACGTCTGTCGTCTGTTAGCAGCACTTTCTCTGAAACCACTAGGCCAATTAAACTGAAACTTCACATGGATGTTTCTATTGCATAGGAGACTATACAGAAGATTTTTTTTTTTCGATCTGAAATTCAAGGTGGATGCCGTTACTAAAAATAGTCCAAAACTTAAAAAATCTTCTTCTCATGAACGGCCTAACAGATTTTCAAAATGTTTATGTAGTGATGATGACCAACTATAGTTTTGTTAGATTTATTCAAATGGTGTTCCTAGGGTTAAATATGACCTCACCCCGAGGGATCAATTAGGAGACACATGTCATTATAATATTTTTTTTTTTTTTTTTTTTAAAATAGAAATGATTTTGCCTTTATCTTTACAGAAGCATTGTTTGGTGAAGGAGGTTCAGATTTGTAAAAATGACTGGGTTCCACTGTCTTAAGGGGTCAGGAGGGGCCTCAAAAGGATAAAAATTGGGAATTACTAAATTTGTTTTCTTAAGAACCGGTATGTCAGATTTGTTCATATTTTGCATAAATTATCCCTATGTGTAGGGGTTTGATTGCAGATAAGAATTTAGGGGCTAAAATTTATAGGGGCCCTGTAAGGGGACTTAGAATTTTACATAGGGATACTATGGGAAAACAGAAAATTCTCTTTTTCTTTCATTTGTTTTGAAACCACTAGGCCAATTAAACTGAAATTTCACAGGGATGTTTCTATTGCATAGGAGACTATACAGAAGATTTTTTTTTTATCTGAAATTCAAGATGGCCGCTGTTACTAAAAATAGTCCAAAACTTACAAAATCTTCTTCTCATGAACGGCCCAACAGATTTTCAAAATGTTTATGTTGTAATGATGAACAACTATAGTTTTGTTATATTTGTTCAAATGGTGTCCCTAGGGTTAAATATGACCCCGCACCGAGGGTTCAATTAGGGGACACATGTCATTATAATAATTTTTTTTTTTTTTTTTAAAATGGAAATGATTTTGCCTATATCTTCACAGAAGCATTGTTTGGTGAAAGAGGTTAAGATTTGTAAAAATGACTGGGTTCCACTGTCTTAAGGGGTCAGGAGGGGCTCCTAAAGGGTACAAATTGGGAATTACTAAATTTGTTTTCTTAAGAACCGGTATGTCAGATTTGTTCATATTTGGATAAATTATCCCTAAGTGTAGGGGTTTGATTGCAGATAAGAATTTAGGAGCTAAAATATATAGGGGCCCTGTAAGGGGACTTAGAATTTTACATAGGGATACTGTGGGAAAACAGAAAATTTTCTATTTTTTTCATTTATTCTGAAACCACTACGCCAATTAAATTGAAACTTCACATGGATGTTTCTATTGCATAGGAGACTATACAAAAGATTAATTTTTTCTATCTAAAATTCATGATGGCTGATGTTTCTATTGCATAGTAGAATTTCAAAAAGTGCTATGGCCACTATGAGTCAGTAGAGCGTCCTCAGGCCCTCTTGGGCCTCTTGTTTATTAAACTTTGAAAATATCTGGACCGATTTTTTTATTAAACTTTGAAACGAAAATCTGTTTTGAACTTCAGAAATTGGTCCAAAAACCGAAATACCGGCAATTTTAGAAGGCCTGGCTCACCTGTGTCTGTTGTGCACTCTAATACTCGAATTTTTTAATTTGATGCTCTCATAACTTAACAGTAATTATATAACGATAACATCTCGGAAAAGTTTTTGAACTGGCAAAATTGGATAAATAATGTCTGAGGCCAAGGAATTATATAGACAAGGAAAGGCATCTAATTGAGATTTTATGAACGCTCACGTATTCACGCAAAATCTTGCAATATCTCGTTTTCTTAACGTACATTCATCTCAAGAACACAAATCAAAATTTTTACATTGCATAATGAAATTCTCATTGAAACAATCCCATTCCCAGTAAATTATGTTAAAAATTGTTGAAGAACTTTTGATTACAAAATGTGTATAATGCAGCTAAACTAACGACAAATTACGAGAAATTTCCTTCAAACCTCATTATCTTTAATTCAAGATCATTTTGTGTGATCGAAACATGTTTGAACATTTAAGATTACATATAACTTACAGTTTATGTACAATGACCTGATAATTATGAATGATTAATTTGCCAAAATATTAATTCTTTGTGTGCTGTTTTATCAACATTTAGTCGGGCGGTGCCAGTTTCCTATCCTTGTATACAAGTTCTTGCTGAGGTGTCACCCTTGAAACATCACAAATTAATTGCAGTATTTGACCATGTGTGCACTCTAGTACCAGAATTGTATATATTTTATTTTGTGTGCACTCTAGCACTCTCAGTTTTAATTAGCTCTTAATCAAACTTACACAGTAGTTATATAACCAAAATATCTCAGAAATGTTTTTGAACTGGCTAAATTGGATAATTTTCTCCGGAGTTATGACCCTTGAATCATCACAAATTATGCTATAATTTGATTTTATTTGTGCTCTAACATGTGCAGTTATCATTTGATCTTCGTCAAACTTACACAGTAGTTATATAACCAAAAGATCTCAGACAAGTTTTTGAACTGACTAAATCAGCCAATTGTTGTCGAAGTTATGACATTTTAATTGTTAAAAATTGCATTGTTTGAAGTCATGTGCACTCTAGCAACTGCAGTTTTCAGAGTAGTAACATATTCATAATAACTCTACTGACCAAATTTAAATGTCTGCATGGTATGGCCTTTCAAATATAAAAAATTGCATTCTTTGGCATTACAAGTCTCCTCTGTCACAGGTGAACACCTAAGAGCCAATCTGGCCCACTTGTTCATAAACACATACCCATTATAAAGTTCTAATAAGATTCGCGACAAAATTGATGTCCCAGTTTTCCATTCATAAACACATGTTACCATACCAACATGACCCATGATTAACATTTTTGTTACATACAGGTACCCATAACTGTTGCCATGGTGTCATGTGTTTATAATTAATGTAATATCAGTCCATTCAGATTTCATTGACTTTTTTAAAAAAAATTTAAGACATTATAGTTCCATAGGATTTCTGGTTAAAATCCAGTTGAAAATATGATGTCAGATTGTAAAAAAAAACACCTAGAGGTCAACCATATTGATGTGAATGCTAGAATGTACAAACATAACTAGTATTCCATCATCTTGATGGTGGTGAGAGGGAACAATACACACATCTCCACTCCTAGAAAGTTTCATAAAATTCCAACCAGAGGTTGTAGAGAAAAAGCACAGATTTGGATTAAAAAACAGAGATATGGTAATGGACAGAATGAAATGGTCATTCCTCTGTAAAACCAGAAACACCTAGACAATATGCACATCTCAACTCGGAAGCGATGCATCACTGTAAGGTTCATAAACTTCCAACAATTTTTTTTAAGAAATAGTGTGGACAATGATTTGGTAATGGACAGAATCAAAGGGCCATCATTGAAACGGAACACGTTTTGACGAAGACAATATGTGCTCAACCGTTTGGTAGTGATGCATCCTAGCAAGTGTCATAAAACTCTAACCAGTGGTTATAGAGAAATAGCACTGACAAGGATTTGGTGATACATGCATGGGTGATGTTGCAACTATATGCTTCAAAGTAATTTTTGGAGAGGCATAAAAATGATATTTACCATTTTGGCTAAACATAAAAGAGTTTAAGAGAATGTAGTATACCTATATCCTACACAACAACTCTAAACTTGAACAGAACTATATAATATGTACTTTATCACTGCCACATTCTGATATTGCTGCATATTCAATACTATAGATAACTGATACATACATGGATTGTTGGGCACCTGGAGGTAATTGACGAGTGTGGGCATCAGCTGTAGTTCAAACACAAGTTCTCCATGACAGTGCTCACACCTGGCACTTAAATCATCACAGGGTTGCCTGATGTACAGTGGTGAACCATTCAACTGGTATCTGGAAATAACAGAACAATAAAGTTTCCCTTTGTACAGGAAAAGTTAAATATTGCATAAAAACGATCAATTGAACAATAGATTGCCACCTATTTTGCGAATTTCTTCTTGTTCAATTGTTCGTCTTTAAAGCAAAAAGTTTTTCATTTATTTTTACATTAGAAATGTCAGATTTAAAGAAAGCAATTTTGTAGTCTTTTAAAAAAATGTTTTTATTTAATTTTAAAAATTTCTAAATAATGATGATCAAAAAAGAGTGTCAGGATTGGCGGTAATTGCTCACCTGCGGCATCAGAGCCTTTTTCAAGGAAAGTCACTTTTGATAAATATTTCAGGCATTTATTATCAAAGTGGGCAAGTTCAAAACATTATCTTTAAGGCCATATGGTATCTGGACCTAAATTCATCAATACTTTGAGTCCAAGATTTTAATGATTATTTAGTAGAAAATATTACAGGATTACACTGATTACCCATAATTGTTTGTTTACACGATTTTACAAAAATATAAAAAAAACGTCCAAATTTGCTTCTCAGACTCAAATTATTGTTGATTTAGGTCCTGATAACAACTGTGTAAGTTTGGTGATGATCAGATGATAAATTCTGGTGTTTGAGTGCACATGATGATGTAAAGGACTTTTTTTGATAATGCATCGGCCATAACTCTGACATTCATTACCTGTTGAATTTCAAGTTGAATCCAAGAAACGTGATATTGAAATGCCCTTTATATAAAATATTAGACAACATATAACTGAAAAAGCTGTTCAAATTGATATGCAATACAGAAAGCTATCAGATGAAAACAAACTTACTTTGTTTTTCACCCACCACGATCTTATACGCATAGTTGCCAAAACCTGCTTTCTAATTCTTGAAAGAAGATCTCTCTTTTTAAGCAAATAGACAGCATTTATAATCTATTTAATGTTATCTTAAAATGTATATAATGACTGGTCTTGTTTTATTTGTTTTAGGAAATTTTAGTAGTGAATGCACAGTCATTGTTAATCAGGTCGTCCCAAATCTGATTTGAGGCGATAAATGATTTTAAAATATTTTTTAATTCTGCCCTTTTGCTAATGTTTATAAAAGTAGTGGATTAATAGAACTTATTTTAATACTGTTTTAGACAAATGAATAAAATGAAGATTCATGTTCTTCTTTTGTCCAGATTAACAATGGCTGTACACCTTTTAACTAGTAAGTGTGATTGTATGTGTTGTTTTAGTATTGTATAATTACTGTGATATTAAAATATTGCCAAGGTGTCTCTTACAATTCTGTAGATAATGACATAGTATGTTACAGTAATAGCTGTGTAAATTGTATTTTAAATATTATGTTCCTTATTGTATGTACTATGATGAGACTCTAATAAACGAATATATACACCTGATTTTGCCATTTGTCTGAATATTACGATTATAAAACATCTGTGTAAGTGTGGTGAAGATATGTTAAGAGTGCACACAAACTGGAGACACAAACACTTGACAATAAAATAAACAATGAAAGAGCTGTCATAAAATGATTGCTTGATAACAAGAGTGCAAAGCAATCAATATTTGTTCAAGTTATAAAGGAAACAATTAATGGAAAATAAAATTTTGTTTAAATGGGACAGAACTCATTCAAATTAACACAAGGAGTGCTAAGGCAGGCAATATAAGCCCTTCAGTCAGCAAGAAGCATTGTAATAATGTTTGTAACTGCAGTGTTTTGAAGGAAACTAGTTATTACAGAGAAACCTAAGGTAATGAGTGGAAACCATTTTTCTATTTTTTAGTCACACATGTATTGACATTGATCAATTATCTTTAGCTACCATTTAATGTTAAGAAACTGAAACTACTGAGCAGAAGCCATTTTTTTATTTTAAAAGAAATATATCAGGAAAATTGCTATAAATGTCTTAAAAAAATTAAATTACTTTTAAAATGGATTTTTTATCTTCATAAAAATCCGACTGGTTTGGTTTATCAAATCCTTACGTGACAAAATCAATATTTAAATTGGATTGGTAAACTTGAAACAAAATCTGCATTCTAAAAATGACATCACTTAAATATGGCTTGACAACCTTTTGACTCTTTCTAAGATGAAATAATTTTTACTATGTGTAAACCTTTATAACAGATCAAAGTGAAATCAAACTTCCTTAAGTCAAAAAATATATTGCAATTTTAAGAGAGAAATCTATTGAAGTCTAACCTACATGTAGGTGCGTAGTCCAAGTTAAGAAATCCCTTTTCAATATATCATTTGGGCATGTTTGAACAGATATCCTTTCGGCAATATGGGATCAGTCAGTATATTTAGGCATGATATATAGAAAAAAATGTTTTAAGCAAATTTTTTAAATTCTGATATATTCCCTTTTAAGGAAACTTCTATTTTTAATAACAGTGACCTAGACCAGATTAACCTCCAAATCCCAAGCTTCCATTTCATGTTAGGAAACACTTTACTATTTCAAGGACATTATACAATCACAGTCATGATTAGAACAAGGCTCTACTTTTGAACCTCAAGGACATTATACAACAACAGTCATGATTAGAACAAGGTTCTACTTTTGAACCTCAAGGACATTATACAACAAGTCATGATTAGAACAAGGCTCTATTTTTAACCTTGATCCACCTCTAAACCATGTGCCTATAAAGACTAGCTGCTCATGAATGTCAAACCAAAGTTAAACTATTAAACTTAAATAAAGCATTTACCTGACACATTGTTCTGGACAGTAAGCAATCACCTTCCTGAACTTATGAAACATTTTATCTTTGTGCACCAATGCTGTTTTTTCATATTTCTCAGTAGCACCTCCAGATGATGCTGGACTAAAGGCATAAATATAACAATGAAATGGTCAGTAAACAAGGTGGGTTAATTAATAGCGGACAATTAACAAAATATATACATGTATAAACAAGCGAGAGCACCAAAGTATACCAAAGTAATAAATTTATAAAATCCCATCAGTGGTTACTAAGAAACAAAAACCTAACCAAAAAATCTAATAAGGACTGTAACTCTGCCAAAATGGAAGAGTTGTAAAACATATGCATTTCTGCATGACATTTAACATTACGTAAAGTTTAAATTCATTCCTCCTGAATGTAACAAACAAGAGTCCTGTCAGTGCCTATATCGCTTTACAGGACCGGTTTTACGATATGAGAGAAACTAGATTTTACAGACACTATATTATTTGTATCTTTGTTATTATTATCTTTATATTTTACATAAAATCTTTTATTGAACATAGAAATAAACCAAACATAGTATGTTTGATTACTCAAGGGACAGGTTAGCTCAGTGGGTAGCTCATCTGACTATCAGTCCAGAGGTTGTGAACTCAAATCCCGTCCTGGGCAGTCTCCAGGATGATTGATATACGATATTGCATATCATTATCATTCATCTCTCGATGCTGATTAAAGTCAGAAAGTTATCAGTTACTTACAGTGCTCAAGAAGTGGTCAACCTTCCAGGATCCCGAGAAAGAGTGGTTAGGGTTATCTGATTGTCTGTTAGCCCTCATTGGCATAAAAATGACACTAAATATTCAAACAGGAAAATAATCTACCATGTACGTGGGTCATTTCAAAAGGATATCATAGGATACATACCATAATTCTGACACTATTTCCTCAATACTGTAGCCTTCCCTTTTCTGATACTCAATTAACAACTTGGTCACATGTCTATCATCATGACTCTGATTGGCTGGTTCTTCTATTACATTTAGGAAGTAAGATGTTAATTCATTATCTGTATGTTCAGCCACACAACTGTTAGTTTGTAAAGACTTTAAGATTTCTGATGGTTTGTCAAGCACAGGTAGCTCCTCTTGGATTACATGTGAATATTCCTGTGTTGTATCATCGTCATCGATGTCTCCAGCAGCTATACACAGCTGATGCACTGGCAGA
The DNA here is from genome assembly GCA_029582155.1 of Panopea generosa. Lineage (NCBI taxonomy): Eukaryota > Metazoa > Mollusca > Bivalvia > Adapedonta > Hiatellidae > Panopea > Panopea generosa. Next base: position 14,115,883 of record CM055895.1, on the reverse strand, counting down.
TCAAGGTCACCTGCTGGGTTTACAGGGTCAGCTATTTCCTGAAAGATAGCAATAGTTTTATAATGATCTAGATTTAATGGCCTCCCTGCTCAGGACTGTCGATGGCCAATGACCCGACACACTCAAACACAGAAACCGTATAATCCATGTTGCAATATAAACTTTAGATTTTAACTATGTTTGTAAATATTTTATATTTCATGTACACATTGTATATTATCAGGGCAATGTTCTAGCTTATATCTTGTTAATATTTTTATTCAAAATATAGATTTTAAAATATAATAATTTAGGCCCACAATATGATATATCGTAAAACATATAACAAGATGGCAATTTGAACTAAAAATCTCAAACTTGTACTTCTGAAATTGTTTAACTATACCATTAGGTACAATTCAATTCTTAGATAAAACAACTGAAAATATCAAAGATGATTTAAAACAAAAAGAAACCATGTGGAGTTATTGAGCAGATGTTACGTTGAAATGCCGATGAATTGGTGATTCCAAAATCTTATCTATTGATAGAATAGTTGTGCTAACAATATGTATATACATGTACCCATACTTTCCATGTCAGACCTATAGACGATTGCAAACTTGATCCAATTAGGCAAATGTGTACAAAAATAAAAACAGAAACTATGTATGTACTTACAATCTTACTACCTGTGGAATTATTGTTAAACAATTCATTATTGCTTGGAGTTGCTCTTGTGTCATTTCCTTGTACACACACGTCATCTGAATCCTTTTCCAAATCTCGTTCTTCACATACATCATCTGAATCTATTCCCCAATCCTCTCCTCCAAAATCATTGTCTGCATCTGTCCCCCAGTCATTTGCATCCATACCCCAATTATCTCCACTGGCCCCCCAATCATCAATGGGTTTTTTGATTGGGACAGAGTCTTTTGGTTTATCCAATCTCTGGCATCTGTAGATTAACCAACTACAAAGAAAACAAGAGCACTTCATAAGACAGTGCGCTCAACTACTTAAATCATTTGCCACAAAAGTAAAAACTTTGATTGAGACTGATGACCAATCCAAGTAAGCAAGAGTTATCTCACTTACTAAATTGAGTAGGTCAACTGCAAAACCTTGTATGAAGTACACACAGTGATTGTTGAGATATAAACTTTAATATAAACCGGAATTTCTAAGTCAAAAAAGAGCCACAATTTTCAAAAACATCTGGCAAGAGTTATCCCACTTTGGTTTTATAAAGTTCTACAAATTTAGCCGTATACCAAGTTTCAACCAAGTACAGTGAGTGACCTGTGAGATAATGACTTGATGGTACTTGCACCCAAAACTTTAACCAGAATTTCTAAATCAAACAAGGTCCATAATTTGCATTATATTCATGCAAGAGTTATCTAACTTGGTTATTGTTATCAGTTTTATGAATGTTTTTCTTATAAATGAGTTTTAATGCAATTTTCAACACATTTCAGGTTATATATATTTCTCATATAACGGTTTTGTAATGAACGGGAGTCGGACCTACAACCATAACAGTGAGAGGTAAGTGATCTTGAGATGGTGCCTTAGACCACTCAGACATGAAGGGCCCCTTATTCTTTGAATAGGGTAGCTAAAAAGTATCCTGAAAATCAAACAATTTGTTAGCTAGTATCATCAGTGGAAATTCACAATTTATATGTTCATGGTTCACAATTTATGGGATGAATAACATGACTTATTAAACGCCCCTCATACATCAGTCAAATATTGAATCAGTGTTCTGTGAATTAGAATGTATTGTTAGTGAACAATTCTTATACAATAGTGGAATATTGAAGCATTGTTCTGTGAAATAGTATATGTTGTTGGGGACAGAGAAACTCCCCAGTCTTATACATCAGTCAAATATTGAACTGGTGTTCTGTGTAATAGTATATGTTGTTGGGGACAGAGAAACTCCCCAGTCTTATACATCAGTCAAATATAGAACTGGTGTTTTGTGTAATAGTGTATGTTGTTGGGGACAGAGAAACTCCGGTCTTATACATCAGTCAAATATTGAACCGCTGTTCTGTGTAATAGTATATGTTATAGTGGACAGAGAAACTCCTCATTCTTATACATCAGTCAAATATTGAACCAGTGTTCTGTGAAATAGTATATGTTGTTGGGGACAGAGAAAATCACCAGTCTTATACATCAGTCAAATATTGAACCAGTGTTCTGTGTAATAGTATATGTTGTTGTGGACAGAGAAACTCCCCAGTCTCATACATCAGTCAAATATAGAACTGGTGTTCTGTGTAATAGTATATGTTGTTGGGGACAGAGAAACTCCAAAGTCTTATACATCAGTCAAATATTGAACCAGTGCTCTGTGTAATAGCATATGTTGTTGGGGACAGAGAAATTCCCCAGTCTTATACATCAGTCAAATATTGAACCGGTGTTCTGTGTAATAGTATGTTGTTGGGGACAGAGAAACTCCCCCCGTCTTATACATCAGTCAAATATTGAACCAGTGTTCTGTGTAATAGTATATGTTGTAGTGGACAGAGAAACTCCCCAGTCTCATACATCAGTCAAATATAGAACCGGTGTTCTGTGTAATAGTATATGTTGTTGGGGACAGAGAAACTCCCAAGTCTTATACATCAGTCAAATATTGAACCAGTGTTCTGTGTAATAGTATATGTTGTATGGGACAGAGGAACTCCCAAGTCTTATACATCAGTCAAATATTGAACCAGTGTTCTGTGTAATAGTATATGTTGTTGGGGACAGAGAAACTCCCCAGTCTCATACATCAGTCAAATATAGAACTGGTGTTCTGTGTAATAGTATATGTTGTAGTGGACAGAGAAACTCCCCAGTCTTATACATCAGTCAAATATAGAACTGGTGTTCTGTGTAATAGTATATGTTGTAGTGGACAGAGAAACTCCCCAGTCTTATACATCAGTCAAATATAGAACTGGTGTTCTGTGTAATAGTATATGTTGTTGGGGACAGAGAAACTCCCCAGTCTCATACATCAGTCAAATATAGAACTGGTGTTCTGTGTAATATTATATGTTGTTGGGGACAGAGAAACTCCCCAGTCTTGTACATCAGTCAAATATAGAACTGGTGTTCTGTGTAATAGTATATGTTGTAGTGGACAGAGAAACTCCCCAGTCTTATACATCAGTCAAATATAGAACTGGTGTTCTGTGTAATAGTATATGTTGTTGGGGACAGAGAAACACCCCGGTCTTGTACATCAGTCAAATATAGAACTGGTGTTCTGTGTAATAGTATATGTTGTTGGGGACAGAGAAACTCCCCAGTCTTATACATCAGTCAAATATAGAACTGGTGTTCTGTGTAATAGTATATGTTGTAGTGGACAGAGAAACTCCCCAGTCTTATACATCAGTCAAATATAGAACTGGTGTTCTGTGTAATAGTATATGTTGTTGGGGACAGAGAAACTCCCCAGTCTCATACATCAGTCAAATATAGAACTGGTGTTCTGTGTAATAGTATATGTTGTTGGGGACAGAGAAACTCCCCAGTCTTGTACATCAGTCAAATATAGAACTGGTGTTCTGTGTAATAGTATATGTTGTTGGGGACAGAGAAACTCCCCAGTCTTGTACATCAGTCAAATATAGAACTGGTGTTCTGTGTAATAGTATATGTTGTTGGGGACAGAGAAACTCCCCAGTCTTGTACATCAGTCAAATATAGAACTGGTGTTCTGTGTAATAGTATATGTTGTAGTGGACAGAGAAACTCCCCAGTCTTTTACATCAGTCAAATATACAACTGGTGTTCTGTGTAATAGTATATGTTGTTGGGGACAGAGAAACACCCCAGTCTTGTACATCAGTCAAATATAGAACTGGTGTTCTGTGTAATAGTATATGTTGTTGGGGACAGAGAAACTCCCCAGTCTTATACATCAGTCAAATATAGAACTGGTGTTCTGTGTAAAAGTATATGTTGTAGTGGACAGAGAAACTCCCCAGTCTTGTACATCAGTCAAATATAGAACTGGTGTTCTGTGTAATAGTATATGTTGTTGGGGACAGAGAAACTCCCCAGTCTTGTACATCAGTCAAATATAGAACTGGTGTTCTGTGTAATAGTATATGTTGTAGTGGACAGAGAAACTCCCCAGTCTTGTACATCAGTCAAATATAGAACTGGTGTTCTGTGTAATAGTATATGTTGTTGGGGACAGAGAAACTCCCCAGTCTCATACATCAGTCAAATATAGAACTGGTGTTCTGTGTAATAGTATATGTTGTTGGGGACAGAGAAACTCCCCAGTCTTGTACATCAGTCAAATATAGAACTGGTGTTCTGTGTAATAGAATATGTTGTAGTGGACAGAGAAACTCCCCAGTCTTATACATCAGTCAAATATAGAACTGGTGTTCTGTGTAATAGTATATGTTGTTGGGGACAGAGAAACACCCCAGTCTTGTACATCAGTCAAATATAGAACTGGTGTTCTGTGTAATAGTATATGTTGTTGGGGACAGAGAAACTCCCCAGTCTTATACATCAGTCAAATATAGAACTGGTGTTCTGTGTAATAGTATATGTTGTTGGGGACAGAGAAACTCCCCAGTCTTGTACATCAGTCAAATATAGAACTGGTGTTCTGTGTAATAGTATATGTTGTAGTGGACAGAGAAACTCCCCAGTCTTGTACATCAGTCAAATATAGAACTGGTGTTCTGTGTAATAGTATATGTTGTTGGGGACAGATAAAACTCCCCAGTCTTGTACATCAGTCAAATATAGAACTGGTGTTCTGTGTAATAGTATATGTTGTTGGGGACAGAGAAACTCCCCAGTCTTATACATCAGTCAAATATTGAAATATTATATATGTTGTTGGGGACAGAGAAACTCCCCAGTCTTGTACATCAGTCAAATATAGAACTGGTGTTCTGTGTAATAGTAAATGTTGTTGGGGACAGAGAAACACCCCAGTCTTATACATCAGTCAAATATTGAAATATTATATATGTTGTTGGGGACAGAGAAACTCCCCAGTCTTGTACATCAGTCAAATATAGAACTGGTGTTCTGTGTAATAGTATATGTTGTAGTGGACAGAGAAACTCCCCAGTCTTGTACATCAGTCAAATATAGAACTGGTGTTCTGTGTAATAGTATATGTTGTTGGGGACAGAGAAACTCCCCAGTCTCATACATCAGTCAAATATAGAACTGGTGTTCTGTGTAATAGTATATGTTGTTGGGGACAGAGAAACTCCCCAGTCTTGTACATCAGTCAAATATAGAACTGGTGTTCTGTGTAATAGTATATGTTGTAGTGGACAGAGAAAATCCCCAGTCTTATACATCAGTCAAATATAGAACTGGTGTTCTGTGTAATAGTATATGTTGTTGGGGACAGAGAAACACCCCAGTCTTGTACATCAGTCAAATATAGAACTGGTGTTCTGTGTAATAGTATATGTTGTTGGGGACAGAGAAACTCCCCAGTCTTATACATCAGTCAAATATAGAACTGGTGTTCTGTGTAATAGTATATATTGTTGGGGACAGAGAAACTCCCCAGTCTTGTACATCAGTCAAATATAGAACTGGTGTTCTGTGTAATAGTATATGTTGTAGTGGACAGAGAAACTCCCCAGTCTTGTACATCAGTCAAATATAGAACTGGTGTTCTGTGTAATAGTATATGTTGTTGGGGACAGAGAAACTCCCCAGTCTTATACATCAGTCAAATATTGAAATATTGTATATGTTGTTGGGGACAGAGAAACTCCCCAGTCTTGTACATCAGTCAAATATAGAACTGGTGTTCTGTGTAATAGTATATGTTGTTGGGGACAGAGAAACTCCCCAGTCTTATACATCAGTCAAATATTGAAATATTATATATGTTGTTGGGGACAGAGAAATTCCCCAGTCTTGTACATCAGTCAAATATAGAACTGGTGTTCTGTGTAATAGTATATGTTGTAGTGGACAGAGAAACTCCCCAGTCTTATACATCAGTCAAATATAGAACTGGTGTTCTGTGTAATAGTATATGTTGTTGGGGACAGAGAAACACCCCAGTCTTGTACATCAGTCAAATATAGAACTGGTGTTCTGTGTAATAGTATATGTTGTTGGGGACAGAGAAACTCCCCAGTCTTATACATCAGTCAAATATAGAACTGGTGTTCTGTGTAATAGTATATATTGTTGGGGACAGAGAAACTCCCCAGTCTTGTACATCAGTCAAATATAGAACTGGTGTTCTGTGTAATAGTATATGTTGTAGTGGACAGAGAAACTCCCCAGTCTTGTACATCAGTCAAATATAGAACTGGTGTTCTATGTAATAGTATATGTTGTTGGGGACAGAGAAACTCCCCAGTCTTATACATCAGTCAAATATTGAAATATTATATATGTTGTTGGGGACAGAGAAATTCCCCAGTCTTGTACATCAGTCAAATATAGAACTGGTGTTCTGTGTAATAGTATATGTTGTTGGGGACAGAGAAACACCCCAGTCTTGTACATCAGTCAAATAAAGAACTGGTGTTCTGTGTAATAGTATATGTTGTAGTGGACAGAGAAACTCCCCAGTCTTGTACATCAGTCAAATATAGAACTGGTGTTCTGTGTAATAGTATATGTTGTTGGGGACAGAGAAACTCCCAAGTCTTATACATCAGTCAAATATAGAACTGGTGTTCTGTGTAATAGTATATGTTGTTGGGGACAGAGAAACTCCCCAGTCTTGTACATCAGTCAAATATAGAACTGGTGTTCTGTCTAATAGTATATGTTGTAGTGGACAGAGAAACTCCCCAGTCTTGTACATCAGTCAAATATAGAACTGGTGTTCTGTGTAATAGTATATGTTGTTGGGGACAGAGAAACTCCCCAGTCTTATACATCAGTCAAATATTGAAATATTGTATATGTTGTTGGGGACAGTTGTTGTTGTTGTATGGTGTTTAGCGTCGCTTTCAACAATTTTTCAGTCATATCGCGAAGGTGTCTACTTGAGACAGTATTTTGAGCACTGTCACACTCGAGTATCATGCCGCAGACACATGGTATGATACCCCACCCAGCCACATTATACTGACACCGGACCGACCAGACCTAGAACTGTCCTCTAAATGCTGAGCGCCAAGCGAGGAAGCTTCTAGTACCATTTTTTAAGTCTTTGGTATGACCCTGCCGGGGATCGAACCCACGACCTTCCGCATGCGAGGCGGACGCTCTACCACTAGACCACGCTGCGGTCTGTTGGGGACAGAGAAACTCCCCGGTTTTATACATCAGTCAAATATTGAACCGCTGTTCTGTGTAATAGTATATGTTGTAGTGGACAGAGAAATTCCCAAGTCTTGTACATCAGTGAAATATTGAACCGGTGTTCTGTGTAATAGTATATGTTGTTGGGGACAGAGAAACTCCCCAGTCTTATACATCAGTCAAATATTGAACCAGTGTTCTGTGTAATAGAATATGTTGTAGTGGACAGAGAAACTCCCCTGTCTTATACATCAGTGAAATATTGAACCAGTGTTCTGTGTAATAGAATATGTTGTTGGGGACAGAGAAACTCCCCAGTCTTATACATCAGTCAAATATTGAACCGGTGTTCTGTGTAATAGTATATGTTGTTGGGGACAGAGAAACTCCTCAGTCTTATACATCAGTCAAATATTAATCCAGTGTTCTGTGTAATAGTATATGTTGTTTGGGACAGAGAAACTCCCAAGTCTTATACATCAGTCAAATATTGAACTGGTGTTCTGTGTAATAGTATGCATTGTAGTGGACAGAGTAACACATCTGCCTGTTTTGAAATATTCTGTCCAAAATTTGGTATCACTGTTCTATTAGGGCATATACTGATAATTCATGTCTTATATTTAATCACTGTCCTGTGAAACATTATACAAAACTTCACCTGTCTGAGGTATTCCAACATGAAGGGCTGGTGCAGCCAAACACATACAGTGTTCTGTGATAATCGGAGTGTTCTAGAGGACAATATAGCTGGACAACCAGAGACATATGTCGACAACATACTGGGCAGCTTGGTTTTATATCGCACAAACCATACCAGTCCTGAAACAATAAACATTATCTTAGATGTCAGAGTTACATACACTGTTACATATTTTTTATATAGCAGAATGTCTATAGATGCAAAGAGCAAGAGAGTTACAGCTGACAGTTGGAACCACCCTCTCCATTATTATATTTATAGATACCAACTCAGTTTATGAGTGTAAAATGTCTTAATATTTAAACATCAGGTTAGAACAATGGTTAACAATAATTGAAATATGTTGTATGTACAGGGCTAGAAATTTCTTATAAAAGCTACTCGTCCTCCCCATTCCAACATTTTTAACTGAATGCTTAAAAATCAATGAAATATTAAGGTCGTTGTCTTAAATCTTACTCCTAACCAAATGTTCACTCATTAGGTGAGCGGATGAGTGGAATTTTCTAGCCATGATGTAATTATAACGATTACACAAGCAGTGTCATTCAAATACTTTAGATGATCTTAACTGGAAATCTCTTGAGTAATGGTATAGTAATTCATCACTAATAATGATTTACACAATAAGATGTAATCTCATTTCAGTTATTCAAACAAGAAACTATTTGATCCCACAGTCCTGTACACAGTATGTTTATTTATATGTACTATACCATTCTTCAACAGAACCCCAACCTAACTGAAGTACACGACCTTCCTAAATGTAAGATTTGATGATGACCTATTCAAATTCTGGATTTCTAATATTGCTATTTTAAGCTATTTTTATTTCAACCAATGAGAATACTTGTTTCAACAGCCATTCAGCATAATCTTCAATGTTGGTGTGGATTCGGCCATAGCAATCTTCAAACGTTGGTGCATAATAAAAAATTCCAGTATCATTTCAAAAAACGAGAAAATATTAACAAGTATTTTAAATATTATGGCTGCAACCATTATGGAATTTTCGTCTTAACAGTTATACACAGGTGATGATTGAACATTACCAAAGCTAAATTATAAAATACATTTTTCTTTGGTTAAAATAGACTTCTACTTTCACTTTCAAAACCTTGAAAGCAAACCTCTGATTGGCTGGCAGAAAGGTTATCTAAACAGAACTTTCTACAGGTCATCGTCAGATCCTATAGTGAAGTGTTCTTGAGGATATGATTTTAATAAACTGGCCCAGAACCACATGTCTATGAAATGGTATCCACTTGACATACAGTCCATCAACAGCTTAGTCTTATCCACTGAGCAACTGCTTACTCTATACCAAATATAGGATAAATACATTCTTGTTACTCTTAACACTGAAGCTCTTTGAACATTGAAATAATGAACCTGCTGTCTTTTGATTTTACAATACTGAGTCTGCAGTCTTTTACCTTGCAATAATGAGCCTGCTGTCTTCCCCCCCCCCCCCCCCCCCCCCCCACACACACACACACCCCACCCCCCTTAAATGAGCCTACTGTCTTTAAGCCTCACAATAATGAGTCTGCTGTCTTTTAACCTTGCAATAAGTAGTGTGCTTCTTTTGACCTTGCAATAATAAATCTGCTGTCTTTTAACTTTGTGATAATGAGCTTGCTGTCTTTTAACCTTGCAATAATGGGCCTGCTATCTTTTAACCTTGCAATAATGAGCCTGCTGTCTTTTAACCTTGCAATAATGAATATGCTGTATTTCAATCATGCAATATGAGTCTGACGTCTTTTCTCCTTACAATAATGAATCTGCTGTCTGTTATCCTCGTAATAATGAATATACTGTCTTTTAACCTTGCAATAATGAGTCTGCTGTCTTTTAGCCTTGTATTAATGAGCCTGCTGTCTTTGAACCTTACAATAATGAGTGCCATCTTATAACCTTGCAATACTGAGCCTGCTGACTTTTATCCTTGCAATAATGAGTCTGATGTCTTTTCTCCTTACAATAATGAATCTGTTGTCTTTTATCCTCATATTAATGAATATGCTGTCTTTTAACCTTGCAATAATGAGCCTACTGTCTTTTATAGTCACAATAATGAGTCTGCTGTCTTTTAAACTTGCAATAATGAGCCTGCTGTCTTTTAGCCTTGTATTACTGACCCTGCTGTCTTTGATTACAATACAAGCCTGTCATCTTTTATCCTTGCAATAATGAGCCTGCTGTCTTTTATCCTTGCAGTAAGTATATATTAAGCCTTTCATCTTTTATTCCAGACAAATAGTCTCCAGTAATAATCCACTTATTGGCTAGGTCTGGTTAGCCCGTTCAATGGAGTGTTTGACTCAATCAAGAGGTCTTGAGTTTGAATACCTGCCTGGCCATTGTGATGAGTAATTGGTATACAACATTCTGACTCGTCTCCCCCTGATGATTCAAGTGGGAAAGTTATCAGTTACATGTGGCCATTGCTGATCCAGTAGACCATGATGAGCTTGGCATGTTCTCATCTCTATTACAGAGATAGCCACGGGAGTCTGCAAATCATTTTGCTGGTGCTGCTTGTGGTCCTCTATGCATGAATTGCACTGCCCTTCTTTGGACTGCCTCCAGTTTCTTGATGTTGGTTGTGGTTTTGGGGCGACTGACTGGAGAGGCATACTAAAGGATTGGGTAAACCAGTGTCTTGTAAGATTGGACCTTCACACTGGTGGGGCAGCTGGCTACATGTGTATGTTCATTTTTATCTCCCTCCTCAATCAAAGTTAGAAGGTCTTGAATGGTGATTATGTGTTGACTCTCCATTGAATATCGCTTGTGGAATTCATGCTGTTAGTCAGCAAGGATGTTATAGTGATCAAGATGACATATCATCTGGCTCTGGATGATATAATCCATCAGTTGGCTGTACACCGAGGTCTAGGATATGGGCCTTTAGTAACAGCTAAGGCTCTGTACCCTTTTACTGAAAAGTAGTGATACGTTGTGGCCTTCTTCCTGTCTGCTTGAACATAAAAGTTTTGATATCAAGGAACAAGAACAAGAAAGGCATCTAGATATAATATTTCTACCTCTGACTGACACAACTCCCTGCGTCAGTCACATTAAATGGGACTGGAAATAGGAATATGCGTTTCTCTATTGAAACCACAGGGGCTATGTATAGGGATATAGATGGATAAAATGTGTATTGACCTATTGAACCTAAGAAGCAGCTGTGACTTAACAGCTAAAGGGCAGAATAGTAGTCTTGATCAATGCGATGCTTACTTTTCAAAAAGACGAAGTTTGTCTCTTAGAAAAGCAAGCGTCATATATTATCAAGACTAACATATCTGTCGACTATTCTTAAATAATCAAACACAACAGTGCAAAAAAATCAATTATATGAAAATAATAGAGTGGTACACCATTTAATACGAATATGAAAGGGGCGAACAATGCAGGGAACGAAACGATCATGACACATGTGTCCCAGTGTAACACCAGCTTACAGGTTTTCCACCTATTTTGTTTGTCTGCCACGATACATCGTGCCTGTCCGATATCTTCAGGTCTGCGAGTCCTAACAATAAAGACATCTGTATATTTATAGTGAAATATTAAATATTGAACATGAGTACTCTTAATCTCCGGGGCGCTCGATGGCTATACATACGACAGTCGTGCATACAATCTTTTCCTCAGATCCCAACTCCCGGGTTGGGAATGGAATTGAACGGCACACAAGTTGCACGTGTTCAAATAGCAAGTAAATTGCGCTAGTGGGAGATTTTTTTGTATTTTAACATATTTATATAATTCGCTCTGACAAGAATTACAAAGAGTTCCTTATTTAGGGCACGGTGTTAAACGCTGACGCTTAAACTGACACTAAAGGTAAAGAAGGAAAACGCTGACGACACGTTTTGAAATTGTTAATTTAATATTGTAGCTCTGTTAGAAGTGTTAATAACACGGCTATTGATATTAATAATAATAGATGTAATAATAAAAAATAATAATTTTAATAAATAAATCTAATAACAGCTCTAGTTTCTAGTGTGACCACCGAATTATGTGAGCGAGAGGCACGTGAATTTCACATTTTGACAGAAAAGTAGTGAAAAACACATACCTTCTAAAAATCGTAAAAATAGTTGTTTTAACTGAAAAATCGGACAATTTGTCATTTTCCTCCAATAACAGATTATAAAGAGATTCCTTTAATACCATAAATTTCTTTTTGGGAAACATATTTAACAATGCTATACACCGCGTCAATAGAATCTAAAGTCCACAATTTTCACCTTAAATTTTACTTTTAAACAAAATGATTTTAAAAATATTGGTCCTTATAGCGAGAAAAAATCTGAAAACATCACCAGGAAGATCACCATCTCCTCCAGCGACAGGCAAATTTTTAAAATAATAACGAAAAACCATTTGTTTTTGCAAAAAACAGATTCATTACTATTGCACTTGAGAATTGTTAATCGAGCAATTATTGAAACATCGACTCGCCCTATAATAAATTATCAAACTTTTTTAAAAATACAATTATTCATTTAATATTTTTTGCTTTTGGATTGTGCACAAATTTTCAGTTCCGCCAATATAGACATTGAAAGTGATTATATCAAGGCTTGATCTTCTGGATCGAATAAAGTTGTAGTTTGCACGAGACATTTAGAAAAAAATGACGATTTTTATAATGGCTAAAAAATGTCCAAAAGTCAAAATTGGATAAAATGTTTGTTTTAACAGCTAGAGGGCCAAAAATCAGCTAAAAAGGTTCAGTAAACATCCTGAAACAATAAGCAAAATTTTAGGAAAATCAGGAAAAACCTTTTTTTTGCCAAAATTCAGTTTTGTTACCGTCGTGGCTACAATAAGTTTGCATTGAAATAGGTATTAAGAAATAATGAGTCGATGTGAAAAATCCTTTTTTTTATAATTTTTAATAGAAAAAAATCACATATTATACATTATCCTATTGTTATTAACTTAAAACAAGTTTTCAAATAAACATAAAACAGTTAAAAAAACGGTATTATTCGAATGTTTACGGAAATGGTCGATTGCTCAAGCTTAAAGGGAGTGTATCAGGAAAATCGCAATAAAAGTCTCTGAAAATTAAATTACTTTTTAAATCGACGAAAGCATAATTATAATAAATAAAAAATCTGAATGGTTTAGTATGTCAAATCCACCAAAATGTGTATTTAAATTGGTAAGCTCGAAACAAAATCCAGTTCTAAAAATAGACAGCATTTAAAGACTGTTTGATGACCTTCTTCTGGACGTTTGCATTATCATTCAGACTCTTTCTGAGAGGAAACAAATGATTGACAACGTAAACCTGTATAACGGATCAAATTGAAAAATGAAATCACGTTACTCTTTTAATACGTCACAAAATATATACTTTTAACGGGAAATATTTTACAATTTAACACATCATTATAGAAACTGAACCCAAAACTTTGAATTTAAAATTAAAATAGAAACAACAGTGCCAATGTGTTGATGTGTTTATTCTTCATGTAATTGTGAGCCGGGCCCGATTAGCTCAGTCGGTTACGCGTCTGACAATCAATCCAGGGGTCGTGAGTTCGAATCCCCTCCTGGTAACAGTCTCCGTGATGATTGATATACGACATTGTGTCTCATTATCATTCGTCTCTCACCACTGATTCAAGTGGGAAAGTTATCAGTTACTTGCAGAGACGGGGTGTGCGCGAGTACTGGTTAATCCCAGGAAACAGTGGTTAGGTTAACTGATCGTCTGTTAGCCCTTGATGGCATAAAAATGACACGAAATATTCAATCAATCAATCAATCATATAATTGTTAATGAAATACTCATATACAATTTTACATGAATCAATAGCACGTGCCAAATTTATAGGAACCATTTGTTTGTTTAAATTACATCCTCTTTTAATGAGGCCCTCCAAAGGAATTTAGAGATCTGGGAAACATGGCCAATTATTTTTAGGGATCTGTGGTATTATGGTGTATTCAGCGAAGGTTAGCCATGTCGTTTATATATACAGATGACGGGCTTATTGAGATAAATTATAGCCTTAGGCTTATCATGTTGTATAGTTGACAGTAAGTTCTGTCATATGATATGGATGGGATTTTAAGGTCCATAAATAAGAAACTGACCAATTGAAAGGTAGAAATGAATTGACCAATTATAGCATAGTTGGTTATTCAGTCAGAGACAGATTTTAGAGAAGACAGGTCAGTCAGTTAGAAAGTAGATGCGAATCCGGTAACATGTCAGTTTAGGCTAGGTTCAGTTTATAGTGAAAACGAGTTTAAAATGTTAGCTTTGTGACTTTGAACTTGTATGCAAACTAAATAAATATGTGAATAAAATTACTTATACAAAACAATGGTGTTGAGTCGGTTATGTTACAGATCTGAGGAACTTTTGCCATTACTTTCAGAGATCCAGGGATCAAAGGCCTAATTTTAGAGATCTGAGGGAAATAATTTCGGGAACTATGGCAAATCCTTTTGGGTATCTGGGGAACAATGGCCATGACTTTAAAAGAACAGGGACCCCACCTGGGAGGGCCTCTTTAATACTGCCACGAAGTCTTCATCCAATATCAAGTCATAAAAATGTAACCAGCGTAGTAAACGATAAAATATAGCTAAATATCATCGCCTCTTTAGATAAGTAGCACAACTAAGCAACTTCGATGGACCATGTCTCGGACAGAAAAAGCAAGATCAATTTATTTTTCAAAGGTCAGTAGTTCTATATACATTAGACTATTGTGAAAGTTTAGTTGAAGGTCCATTGAAGGTGCTAGAACCCCCCTCCCCCTCCCCACCCCACTTCACCAGAAATTTCAACAACAATAAAAAATAACTTTGCTAAAAAAAGGGAGCTATCTTCCGTAGTCATGGCAACTTACGATATTTTAAGATTTGAGAGACAGGAGGATGCAAGAAACATTAACTGTCAACCAGCTTTCGACAATATATCAAATCTGTGGCCAAACACCCCTGTTGTATTTTCCAGAATGCTTCCCCGTGTGAGGAAAAACTCCTTTGGTGAACGTAAATTGAACGAGGACATCTCTGCTTGAATGATACTAAAAGCAAAAAGTATGTACATTATATTGACAATGACATTTCAAAACAGAATGGGAATATTGTTAAGAATTTGTTTAATATGTCAGATCCGAAATGAATCCATGTCTCAGATATTTGGTTTAAACAATATTTTTTTCAAAATAATATTCATTACACAGCGATACATAACAACATACTTGAGAAGAAAGATATTTCTAGTGTGTACAAAGTCTCTCTTCTGAATCATAATGCTACTTGTCTGCTTTCTTCTTGGATAACATTTCCGATGAACAGGAAATAATCACTGCATTGAAAAAGTGCACTAGGAGCACCCTCCCTCTTCATAGGTGACTAGAAATACGAAACATCAAAGAAAAAACCTTTCTTGTCTGTCTCCGTGCATGCTGTGTACCAGTAGAAATAGTATAGATATATGTAGTATATATATACATTTACATTTTTATATGTGCAGCATTTGCAGAATTGGATTGTAATGTGCATCAAAAATATTTAATGAAATGTGTGTAAATTATGTTATTCCATAGTATATAAGTCATGGTCGACACCAATTATTTTGGTTTGACAGAGGCCTTGATATTGTATTTATGGTTTGCATTGTAGCTAGGCACACTCGCCGTAGTCTGGTTTGTACATTTATGTCTTGGTTATTCACAAAAAATTATCTCCATATATATATTTATTTTTTATTCAATTAAAGATACCGGTAGCAATAATCTGGCCAAGAATGCTTCTAAATTCTGTCTAATCTATTCGCATATAACATACTAGGGGTCGCAGGCACTTTGTAGAAAACTACGGAAACCAAAGATGTCTCGCTGAACCTATAGTTTATACTTAAAACGACATACAGTTTAAACATATTTTATTACCAATAAGTATACATGTATATAGCAAATTGGTCCACAAGTTCTCCTAACTTACATTCGGTCTTTCCCTCATCGTATCATAAATAGTATTTGACAATGGCTTACGAATAAGCAAGAATATTCGCAATACTAGCAATAACTTTTGATGTGAATATAACAGATGCCATGAAACAGTTCATCAAATAATGAGATGTATAGCGAGAGAATTATAATAAGAAGAAGCAGTTAAAGAAGATGACAAATTTATAGACAGATAGTAGCAAAGTTTCGTAAGTTTCGCAAGATAGTGGCGATGTTTCGAAACGTATCACTTAAGGAAAGTTTTAGTAAATCAGCATGATGAAATAATTTTAATCAGAACTGTTGAGTGCTAATCTAAGCCTCTTTGAAACAGTTAGATGAATTTATGTAGTCATGAACTACTTTGGAAACTGCAATATTGGAATCTGTGAAGAAATCAGATTTTCCAAATACTTGAAAAGTTAATCATTAGTAATTACAGCGGCATAACAAGTATCTGGAGATATTTCTTTAATAAAGAAAGAATGACAAACATGTTTCGAAAATTATCATGAAATTTGATGTATTTAATAATATATTGGTCGAAACCTCTCTTAAACGTGTATGATCAGTAATTTTAATGTGTAAATTGGCTGCTCCTAAGAGGAAATTATATCAGTAAATATCCGATTTCATCGTAAATACTCGGCTAATTCCGTCATCCTTCAGTATTATCTCTAACCGCCGGTCGCTAAATATGTGCAAAGGTATAATTTAATGCATATATGGGCAATTATTTTTTTCTATTTTGTAAGAACCTTCTTTTTGGATATGAAAAGCTGTTTACGGAGCACTGTAGCAACAAATAATATTGCTATGGAAATTAACCAAAAATTACACTTTTTCTAACGGGGGATTCGAATCTAGACTGCCTGAGCCATAAATGCGGAGTAACCCAACACTTTCTTCACCAGACATGACTACTGTATATAATTTAAAAAAAAATAACATTTGAGACTTCTGTGCACCACCAACAAGCCTAGTTTCGTTGAGCTACGTATTTTCTTTCAAGAACCCAGCTCTGTATATGGAAGAAGAAGAATCTGAAGATCTAACCATTGCCAGCGTGGGACTGCAATATTATTATAGCTAGTGTAGTTATTTGCATTAAAATGAATCTATTTTGATATGAAATTCAGCAAAATAATAAGTAAGAATATATTAAGATTATATGTTTTAATAATTGATCATACCGGTATTAGTGATATAGAAAGTTTGTGTTGTCTGCATTTTCATTATAGTTCTATAGCGTCAGCGTTTCTCTTCTTTCTACATATCGTCAGCAAAGCAGGGTACTGGTATCTAATTAAACATGTAAATAAACACAATAATTTGAAAATGAAACTTTGCGAAATTATGCATGCATGTTTCATTTAATGCTCTTTTCAATAAAATAATTAAACTATATATTATATTAAAGAATATTGATTTAATAGACCCTTTTCTTAAAAAAAAGTCCTGATGACCAATAAATGTAAACAAGAGTTGTTTCACTTACTAAATTGAGTAGGTCTTATAATTGTAAATCCTTGCATGAAGTTTATATCCAAAACATGCAGCAGCTGCTGAGATTTTAACTTTAACATCAAACAAGGGCCACCATTAGCCAAACAATATCTGGCAAGAGTTATCCCACTTTGATTTTACTGCAAATAAAGTCTTACATAAAGTTTCAATAAAATACATCGAGTGGTTGGCGAGATATGGACTTGATGGTACTTGCATGCAAAACTTAAACCAGAATTTCCAAATCAAACAAGGGCCATAATTTGCATTATATTCAATCAAGAGTTATCCAACTTAGTTATTGTAGTAGGCATGATGACTGGGAAGTCTTGTGTAACGTTTCAATCAAATACATTAAGTGGTTGGTGATATATGGACTTGATGGTACTTGCACACCAACAGGACATTCTGTGTGAAGTTTCAATGCAATATATGAAATGGTTACGGAGATAAGCCTTCCTCCAAAACTTTAGCCAAGGTAGGACAACGTCAACGGCGACACTTGGGTGAGTAGTATAGCCCTCCTTATTCTTGGAACAGTCGAGTTTCAGAATCAGAATTTTATGTGTACTTCAAGTAATATTATTCCAGAATGAAGGTCTGGGCCCCCCCATTTCACTAATGTTCATAAGATAACAAACTTCTCAACATAAGTTAGGATAAAAAGACACGAAACTCATTTAGTGCTTTACTAACAACTTTCGAAATTCATTTAAATAAGTTTCCATTTAAATATTCACAATACCTTTGTGTTATTGATAAATCTGTAGGTGTCAACTTTTCTTCATACGGAAATCTTAAGACTTACGAGGGTCAGTAAATTATGCCTGGGGAACATACCCCGATAGTGCCGATACGACTTCACATCAATATACATGTATGGTTTACATAAATAACAAGATAAACACTGTTTCTGACATGAAATGTATATTTTATTTAAGGTTGAGAATATGAAGGGTGATAATCTCTTATATAATTATTTACAAATGGAAAATGCACTTAAAACAATGTCCTGCATTATAACTTAATCGCTTATGAACACATAAATTGCTAACTGTCATTCCATGACGTACATCGTAACATAAGACTAACCTAGAAGTTGTGAATATTTATAATTCATCTTAGTGATCCATACAATTGAATCAAGTTTTGTTTATACATTAAGTTAAATATAGCATCTCGAATTACACCACACATCTGTAAACAGCTAAACAAGTTGGATAACAAAGTGCTTGGTTCACGAATAGCCAACATTGGCCCTGTTTACTGTAAACTCTATTAAAACTTGGCACCAAACAAATTCAATTTAGCGTGTGGCTTGTTACCAGATCCCAGCTTCACAAAAATATTGAAGTCCGTTATTTTACCTTAACTCAAATAGTGAGCTCAATTTTGGTATGAACTATTTCAGTTTAAGTTAAATAATGGACTAAAGTATTTTCTTGAAACTGGGACCAGGCTACCAATATTTTCATATTTTATGTTACCGTTGTTGTAAATGGATTGAGTATAGTGAAAGATTTATAAACAAGAGGACCACAATGGCTACAATAAGCTCACCTGTGGAGTAAGAAGCACTGTTACATAAAGAAATTATTTTCAGTAATTCAAGGTCCGGAGCTCATACATAAATTTACAGGTTTAGCAAGTTCAAGAATTGGTGAACATCCAATGAAAAAAGTAGTTGCTGAAGTGCACAAACAGCCAAATGATGCAATTTTTAATGCTCCAAGGGCCACAACTAGAAGAAAATATCTCATTAAATATGTAGGTGAACAAAAAGTAAAAAAAAATTTGTAATTTTTAGTGATTCAAGGGCCATGAAATAGATAACAATATCTTATTCAGCCATTTCAAGAAATTGCGCGACTATTCTGCGCATTTACTGAAAATCCAGTTTAATAGGAATGTGGGTGATAAAATGTAAACAAAAAGAGTAAAATATGTAATTTTGATGTATCCATATAAATATCTCTAACACAAATTATGTGCTTTGATTCAAACTTTTTCTTGATCTTCTAGTTATACAACAGTAGCGTTAGTTTGACTAAGATCCAATGAAAACAGCAGGTGCACAAGACTAAATGCAAAAATTGACACATAAATTATTTTTCTTTTAATTTTTTGCATATGATACAGAATAGTAGAACAAATTCATAATTTAACAGAGCTTCATCTAGGGTCCTTTGACAGATTAAGAACAACATCCAAGATCTTTATTTTCTCTAAGTTTAGTTAAATAATATAAAAAAAGTTTTTGTAATTGGCCAAGTAAAACAACAATAAAATGATAACTAGATCTATTACTGAAGGTGACTGATTCATATTCCCATTTCACAGAGTTAAAAATCAAGAATCAAACCGAAGATGATATAGATACCTTGTACTTTGGAACTCGTCCTATGATTTAAAAAAAACAACAACATATTTATTTAAATTAAATTCCAATAAAAATATCTCCAAGAAAAGGTCGTATTTTTTCCCCTCAATTCAAGGACACATAATTCTGCTTATGAAAATGAAAAGGACTAGTTTTTTCAAGTCATCTTGCAAAAACTCGACTAAAATCCAATAAAAAAATAAAACTTGAGTTCTATCATATCTAAGTTTGATTAAAATCCAATAAAAAATGACTTCTGGATAAATCATACCAAACGATACATGAAAGTGTTATGTTCAAAATTCAAGAGAAGATTACTCTATGACAGTTGCATGACCTGTCTTATGTATGGTTATATAAAAAAACTGATTAAAATACAATAAACAAAAGATCCCGAGGATGCTCTGCTGGCTTATAGTGGCCATAATATTTCTTGTCTTGGCCCCTAATGGAACAAAAACCACCTCCACTCTTACTAGACTATTTACTATGAAAAGGAAATGTTTTAAATTGGAATTTTCAGTTTCAAAATAGCATTTGTACAAATCTGACAGAACTTCATTCGGTGATTATTTCCAATTAAATATTTCTAAGATCTGTTTTGGTGGTTAATAGAAGGTATTTATTTTGTTTTTACTTTTTCAAGTAATGGCAGCAATCTTAAATTATAGATAGAAAAAAAATCTTGTGTACAGTCTCAAATACATGAGAAACATCCATGTAAAGTTTGAGTATAAAAGGCCAGGTAGTCTCAAAGAAAGTGCTAATGGATGAAGATGGACAATGGACAAAGTGCCATTGTATAAGCACTGCTAGAAATAAAATTGATCAGGACTGTCACATTTACACATGTACTGTGTGTTTCACGGTATTAATAATCATTATGACTGTGGAGTTAGATTCACGGAGCCAGACTCATTTCAAAACTGCAATGTCATGAGCGACATCTCAGCCTTTTGTTTGGCGAGTTATATATATACTGTTGTATACTAGTAATTAGTTGTAAATACAACTTAGAAAATGCACATACAAAACACCCAGGTTTGAACATCGTGTAAACGGAGGTGTGTTGTTTATTAGCATTCGTGTAAACGTTTACAGAAATCTGTAAATGTGTCAGCCCTAAAACTGATATGTAATAGATAAGATCATTAGACAAAAAATTGTATTTTTGATGATCTCAGAGCACATAACTCTGTCCATGACAGTTCAAACTTGTCCAAGGTCTTACTGTGATATAGTTTAAAATAAAATTAAAAATAAAACTTCTATTTGATGAACAAGATGAAAAGTTTATGGGAAGATGAGGAAAGCTAAGGACATTAAGCCTTACTGACACTGACGAGGTTAGTGGAGCTAAAATAATTTAACACACTGTGAGGGCCTCGTGGAAGATTGAATTTATTAAAACGAGTTCTCTCGTTAATAAATGTCTTTATCATTATTATTATTATAAACAAAGGACATTTCATTTGTAATTCATTTTGCCAAAAACAAGTTCAATTTGAGAAATACAATAAATTATGTTCCCTGACAAAGAAAATTACTACTATTTTGGCATACAAGGGGCCATGGGACCATTTTACATATATCGTCAAAATTGCATAATGCAAAGAGATTAAAACTAACACTACGCACAACAGCTGGAAATCACTCACATGCTGCGTAAGAGATGGTCTTTGATATTTCACTAGGATATTTTGCATCCAAAAATGGTCATACTGCACTAAATAAGGCTACACGGGCATCATTATATGACCATTATTCATGCCATACTGAACAATATTGTCTTATAAAAAATGTTATTGAGCAATGATTAAAGGGCAGTAACTTGAAATGTTAATTATCACTTTGGCCAGTTCAAGTATATTTCAAAGATCATATTTTTGTGCATATTTAAGATCCAATGATAAAAAACAACTGTTTGATCCAAAGCACACAAAGTTAAACAAAGCAAATGTTCACAATTCATGCGACCCAACCCGAACACTGATTCTCGGAGTTGACTACTTTAAGATTTTGTCCAATATCCAAGGGTTACATATCCATTTTGTAAAGTCGGTAAATCAATGCCCTTTTCTAAAAAAAAAATACCCGTTATATTAAAATGGCAGATAGAGGAAGATAACCACTATAATTCTGAGTAGAGTAGAATCATCATCCTTTGGCAAATACCTAGTAAACTTTCTCATTTTTTTTCTTTATTAAGACAGTGCCACAAACCACTCAACTTTGGAGGGCTCTGTAAATTGGTGAAGATCCTACAGTAAATACCAGTGCATGCATGGACAAATAACTCATTTTTGAAAACAAGGGCCATAACTCATATATTATATATCTGATATTACCTGCTGAAGAATCTTAGAGAAATGCTATGGTTATTTAACCCTTTACTCCATAGATACACATTTTCCTGCACCAATCACTGAAGGCCTTTGAAAACTTCCTGCACTGTTTTCCACTCTGTCAGTTAATATAAACATAGTTCACCCAATAATTCAAAAACTTTCTATATTAGGTGTCCAACGACGTCTATATTAGAGGTGTCCAATGGCGTCTATATGAAGTAAAGGGTTAATAACAGTGAAAAAATAAAATGCTGGTGAGTATACAAAAGTGGTGAACATTTAGGAATCTCAGACACGTTCTTTGGCCTTTTTATCAGGTGAGCTAACAAAACTGCCAAGATAGAGTAACAACATTTGACAGACACACAGTGATCATAAAATCTCACAGCGAGCTATATACTGATCAGAAAAACTCACAGCGAGCTATATATTTATATTGATCACAAAAACTCACAGTGAGCTATACACTGATCACAATAACTAACAGCGAGCTAGATACTGATCACAAAAACTCACAGCCATATATATAATGATCACAAAAACCCAAAGCGAGCTATATGCTGATCACAAAAACTCAAAGCGAGCTATATACTGATAACAAAAACTCACAGAGAGTTATATACTGACCACAAAAACTCACAGCAAGCTATATTCTGATCACAAGAACTCGCAGCAAGCCATATACTGATCACAAAAACTCACAGCGAGCTATATACTGATCACAAAAACTCACAGTGAGCTGTATACTGTTCATAAAAACCCAAGGCGAGCTATATACTGATCACAAAAACTCACAGCGAGCTATATACTGATCACAAAAACTCACAGCGAGCTTTATACTGATCACAAAAACTCACAGTGAGCGATATACTGATCACAATAACTCGCAGTGAGCTATATACTGATCACAAAAACACACAGTGAGCTATATTCTGATCATAAAAATTCACAGAGAGCTATATATGATCACAAAAACTCACAGCGAGCTAGATACTGATCACAAAAACTCACAGCGAGCTATATACTGATCATAAAAACTCACAGAGAGCTATATATTGATCACAAAAACTCACAGCGAGCTATATATTATGTACCATTAAGATGAAAAAGCGTTTACCAGAATAAAAGTGTTTATATAATATATATGTATATGAGTACAATAATAAACACTTTTGTGCAAATTAAGTTTTATACTACACTTAAGTTTGGCCTCTATGAATTAAGTAAATGTAGAAAATAGTTCTGTTTTTTTTTTAAAGTTAACACAGAATGAATTTTATTTGAGACTATTTACATACAACATGATTTCTATTGCACACATGCAACTGTTCTTGTCAGTTAAAAACAGTATTCTAGCTACAACTAGACAGCGTAATATAAAAGCAGTATAAAATGTTCATAAAGTCATACTAAAATTTACATCTTGTATATAAAATAGAAATATACAAATTGATTTAAGTGATAGTATACTTTTATTACTTGAACTGCCCTCAATTCATTAAACATGCACTTTACTAATCATGAGATGTATCTCATCACAATATTTATCTTCAGTTGTCTTTAATGTAAGTAACACCTCAAGCATTATAAGAATTTTATATGGCTTTGGTTTGAGTATCGAATAGAAATTTCCGTCATTATCTTTTTTTACAATGATCGCTTGTAAGGTGTTTATTAAATGATTTACGTCATATATTTTACACGTTACATCATAGATGGCTCCAACGTCAAAGTGTGAGAGTTTTATCTCGGCCCGAGGGTGAGATAAAAATATCTGACACTAGTAAAATAGCAGATATCCCTATCCACTATGCGAGAAATCTTTTATACATATAAGCTTTGTTCAATCTTGTAATTCATTTAATATAAAATCCTGGATAATATAATTTTACCATATCTCTTCCATCTATCTTGTATATGTAGCACATGCTGATAATAAGGTAATGTTTAAAAATTTACATAATTACTGTTAAAACACAATATAACGTGACCACTGCTTCTGTTTACAGCGACAATCAGTCTAAAATTGACAGTTTCTGTCTCTAGTGATCATGGCAACCAGCAGTCTAAAAATAGCTCTGCTTCTGTCTCTAGCGATCATGGTGACACAACAGTCTAAAATAGTACTGTTTCTGCCTCTAGTTTGGCATGACAACCAGAAGTCTAAAACTTAAAACTTCACATTTGATTGTGTACACGAAGCCTTGTTTAACAGTCCTGGAATAACTTGTACTATTATTGTTATATATCTAAACACAACAAGAGGACCAAGATCACCCTGGAAAGCTCATCTGGGGTAAAGTTTCAGAGAGTGATTTAAATCTTATTTTTAGCAACAGTCATTACTCTTTATTAAAACTAATCTCACGGAATTAGTTTAAATGTCTTGTAAAAGCCGTAATGGATTCTAAAAAGCACAATGTGGTCCACTTTTATTAAAATATGAATCGTGAAAAAAAGGTATTTTTTTACAGATGGAAGTGATTTTCATACATTTTCACAAATTACTAAATTTATATTAATATTTTTGTCAAGTTAATGTTAATTTCATGGTCTGTGGCAGGCATTACGAATACTTTACAATGCTTAAAAACACAACCTTGCAAGAGGGGAGCTCAAGGGTCATGCACATGAAATTTGACCAACATTGAAATCGAGATAGTAGTTTTGAAGATGCCAATCAAACTTGAAGAAGGCAGACAAAAGACAGCTGGCTACAGGAGTAGTTCAGCTTAGTTTTGCTTTTAAGAGCTAACAAGATGGTGAAAATGTCCCTTAATCGCTCACCTGTAGCACAGGAGACCTTGATTAATGCAAGAACATAACAAAAAATTATTTAATGCATTCTGTCCGTTGTTCTTCATTCAATGTTGTTCAGACAGTTCAAAATCAATTTTTTGACACATGTCTTATATATCAGCTTTTTTTTCCCCACACAGAACAAATCAGATATGATCAACAAAGGAGATGTTTTAAGATAAAGAAAAAAACTTATTTGGTCAGTTAAAGAATTAAATTTGTTCTTGCAGTTATAAAACTACACTGAACTTTAGGCAAGATCTATAAATAACATTTATCAGCCCTCAAGTGCAAACAAGTTAAAATAAAGCGACTTAAGCTTAACAATTTATACCAGACTGGGCTAGTCCAAGAACTTTTCTAAGATGCTTTGGCCCTATTCCTACAGTGTAAATGATCAAAGGATAAAGACTCATTTATGGAGAAGAACTTTATTTATCTTCTGTTCTAATCCATATATCTATACTGACTGATTTGTATGTATGTAAATTTGGATGAATAAATATGTTTAAACTAAATGAAAATGGGCAATAAATGAGAGAACTATCAGGTCTTAAAAGTTCTATATCTAATGTGTTAAAAATTAGGGCGCTAGTGTTCACAAAATAATCTATGCTTAAATACATTTCAAGGGCACATAAAATGTCTATAAGAACTTGGCCAAGATATTTTGTTTTCTTTAATCATCATACAGATGAGATGAAAAATAACGGCTATGTTGTGATGATAAGATAAAATTGTACAAAGTGTGATTATTCAAGGGCTCTAACTTCATCATTTTTATTTATGATCTTAAGATTATTAAAGTTTGAATGAAAGGTGCAGATGCCACATCATATACACAAGATAATTTTTGACAATGGACACAAGGTGACCAGAAAAGCTTACATTGAGCTATTAACTCATGTGAGCTAACAAAATACTGACCAATTAATTTATCAGTACCAGTGTGTTCCTGCATACATGCTTCTCGTTTTATTAAAATAAAACATTATTTTGCCAGATCCTAGAGATCACCTTACTGTCTGACATGTGTACAACAGAGATAACAAGATACAATATTCATGCTGATTGACTCATTCACCGCTTCAGCAACTTTAACAGAATCCATATATCTTTCAGCAAGATAATTGTTCCATCATCTCACTTTTCAACAACACTGGAAGCGCATCACATATACACTATTGCTACTTTGATGGTGACATTCAGAGTTCTGTTGCTACCTCACTGAGTGTTTTGAAAAACGATTTCTTTAATGGAATCGACGTCTTGCTACTTGCTGAATAGCAAGCGAACTGCTTGTGAAGTGGATCTTTCTGATCACAAAAAGTACACAAAATGTTAAACTCCCTTTTGTAAACAAACAACACTTCACACTTTGTGGTTTCCACTTTACTCCCATGATGCACTTGTAAGCAATATCCTTTTTTACCAGTTTCTATACCCGTTACTGTATCAATAAGCTTTCCACTGTTTCAAATATTTGCTTTACATAGGTGTGGAATCCTAAAACTCCATCTGTGTACATACATGTGGCTGTATCCTGTATTTACATGCTGTTACACAGCTATCACAGATAAGTTGCCGAGGTATCATCACTATGGCAACACCTTATACAGTAGATGTAAAATCACCATAGTTACACCTCATGCGGTAGATGTACAATCTCCATGGTAATGCCTCATAAAGCAGATTTATTATCTCCATGGTAATACCTCAAACTGCAGAAACTTGTTCTTCATCGTCATCCTGAACATCTGAAATAACAAATTCCAAACTTTATCATATACATCTATAATAATCAAACCTTCATTCAAAAGTATTCATAAGGATAATTATTTTTTTGAGGTTTTAAAGTTTTTTATATTATTTTTATTTAAAAAAAATGAAATTTCTGTTATAACACTAAGGTCATTATAAATCAATTGCTAGATCATCATTCAAACTTTTCTTAGAAAGGCGGAACAGGACGGGATTTGATTAAATCTGTGTTATTTTTATAATGAAAATAAAAAGGGTAAAGGGGCATGAAAATTAGGGGGTGGAAGAGATGATAATCTAGCAATTAATTCATTACGGCCTAATTCTTGTAACATACATAAATTACATAAAACATGGCAACCCTGATTTTGATACATTCAAGTTCTATAAATGTGTGTTTGATGTACAACCTGGTTTGTCTTTGTTTATTTGATACTTTTACATTATAATTCATCACCAAACTAATATCACATAATAGAAAACACATAATGCTCATAATAACTCGAAATCGCTTACCTACGACATAAGACAACTAGCCAAACTTAAAAGGAATACTTGATGATTTATTGGTCGAATTCAGATATTGAATATCAAATTACACCTGCTTAAGGATTTATTCAAGATAGTAGAGATATATATATAATTACGGTGTCACCCATGACAAAATTTCATACAAATGCAAACAAGGTCCAATAAATCAATTTTTGATTACGTAAGGAACATTGATTGATTGTTTGAATATTTAGCGTCATTTTTATGCCATCGAGGGCTAATAGACCATCAGTTAACCTAACCACTGTTTCCTGGGATTAACAAGTACACGAGCACACCCCATTTCCGCAAGTAACTGATAACTTTCCCACTTGAATCAGTGGTGAGAGACAAATGATAATGAGACACAATGTTGTATAACAATCATCATGAAGACTGTTGCTGGGTGACGTAAGGAACATAACTCATATATCAATTATCCAACTTGGCCATTTCCAGAATCTGTCTAATATCTTATGTACAATAATAACAATAATAATAAAGACTTTTATTAATGAGATAACTCATTTGAATAAATTCAATCTTCCATGAGGCCCTTATGTCATTACTGAGAAAGTTTGATTAAGATCCAACTTTAAAAAATGTACAGGTAACTGGAGGGCTGATGGCCACCGGATGATCACAAAAACTCACAGCACAGATGGGTTAAACATTGAACATGACGAAGTCATTATCATTAATAACAATTTGTATTAGCCCCTTTTTTATCATCATAATGATTAATATATGCTACATCATTTATTATTATTTTTTAAAACTGTGCCAAGAATAATAAAAAAAAAAAGAGAAAAAAAAAGAGTTTTATTTTACAGACACACATGCCCCACACAGTTAGCTTAAACTATATTTGTAGTTTCACACATTCCTAGTAAAACAATAGCTTCATGCATGTACAATCACAATTTTTCATTTTTGAAAATTGTCAAAATGTTTCTTCTTAATGTCAAATTAAACAAGTAGTTATTACCAATACTAAGTTTTCACATTCACTATTAGTTTTGAAAACAAACACATGTAAATGCATTCAATTACATCTAATGTTAACAACAAAAGAAATAATTGAAACAAAATTAGCCAAAAGCCTTCTTACTAAAGAAATAAAATATTAAAATCACCATTCCCTTCAGTTTTGTCAGAAATGTTTAAACGTAACATTAGTAAAACAAAGTCTATTAGTTGAACATAGACAACAAGGACAATTTTCGTAAGCCATTCATGTTTCTCATATTTCTACAGGAACTCCCGACATATACATCCCAAAAATGCCAAACTCCACAAAATCTACACTTACTTATTTAAACTGATCATAGACTGTAAAATACATATACCAACAATGAAACTTGTACAGTTTAACAATGTGTTAATAATCATCTCTATGACAAATTTTGGGATAATTACTCTGCAAGTGACTGACTAACGAAAATAGAGTTTGGAATCATCAGGGCTGGGAAATTCCACTCATCTGCTCGCCATGACGAGTGAACATTTTGTCAGGATAAGTAAGATTTAAAAATGACCTTAATATTTCTCTGATTTTGAGCAATTCAAGTAAAATTGTTGGAAATAAGGAACAAGTAATTTTTAAAAGAAATTTTAATCTCTGCTCAAATATGGAGCTATGTTTTGTGCCACAATGTAGCAAACTGAAAGTAAGGTTACAGGTTTGCCCAAAATGTAAAGCGGGCACTTTGCATATCCTGTTGAAAATACAGATTTCCAAACACAAAGTGGTCCCCTTACATATACTGAGTACTGTTTGCATTACCATGATAACGTAGAGTGGACAGTAAGGCTACATGGTAGAGAGTTTTGCCATGCAAATTCAATGTAAGGCCATGTATTTTCCCCAACACTTAAGTTACAGATTTCTCCAAAAGGTGGTAGAGAGTTGAGAGTTCTGCCATGCAATTTCACTGTAAGGCCATGTATTTTCCCAACACTTAACTTACAGATTTCCCCAAAAGGTGGTAGAGAATTGAGAGTTCTGCCATGCAATTTCACTGTAAGGCAATATATTTTCCCAACAATTAACTTACAGATTTCCTCGCTTACTGAGTGTTGCCTTCCTCAGCAAAATAAAACCATTCTCACTTTAGTTATTTTTATGTGACACCTCAAAATAGTTACCGGTACTACTTTTTCTCTATATACAAGCAACACTGTTGATTGTGTTGTGGTGGAGAAATTTAAGACAAATTGACCGAAACCAAATTTCTAAGTCGGGTAAATGTCACCAACTATTTGATAAAATCACAAAAGCAGTAGAATATTTTCTCTACATCACATTGCTTTTAGATTCTGTGACGAAATCATTTACATATCATCAAACTGAGATGATATAAAAGAACGAATAAGTCATTTTGATTGAGCTGGTGACCTCAACATTTTTGTTTATTTTTTAATATATTTAATTTACAATGCAAACGATATAAATTCTTATAACTTGGGAAAATAATTACAGAGCCCTCGAGGACCCTAATCGTAAAACTTAAAAAAAGTTTCTTTATATACCTAAGATTAAAGCAGAAGTTTTATGTGTTGAATGAAATTATTTTTCAAGTATAATTGAACTTTATTGCCTTGGATAACTGTACATAAGGTATAACCCTAAATTGCTGTCAGGTCCAGGCAAAATGTCAATATGTTATAGAATTTAACCAAGCGAACTAGAACTCACGAACTGAGTAAGTGGTTCTGCAAGACATTTTTCTGTATGTTATTACAACTATTCACTTGACCAGCATGTGAGATAACTTATTTTAAATATGTCCATAATACTGGGCAGGTGTCAGTGAGGCAAAACCCGAACTACGTATCCAACAGTAGATATTTTTTTTACTTGAAAGGTTGATCCCTAAAACAAATTTTTTAGGGCCAAGCAAGTTCATGTCAACTATTCCTGGGAACCACATATTTTCAATGATGTCAGTACTTGAAAAACAATCAGCTTCAATGCAGGTAAGAAATGATTATATTATATTATTTTATTCTTAACCATATTTAAGTCTATAAAGGACAGACTGTTATGAAGTTTATTTCTTAATAATGATAATTCACTCTAAAGAACCAGTTAACATTTTCTATTCATGTTGGTACACTCGATTCCAACAATTTTTGGAAAGAATGGTTCAAGTGAAATGACCTCACGACAAACCTATCTCGAGTGCTCTTTGTAACATTGCAGTCTAAAAGAGGAATTAACTCCCGAAATAATTATTTAGATCAGAATGACATGAACAAATGCGCATTTCCACTTGATGATGATGAGGTCATCGTCAAATACCTAAGCGTAATCCATTCCGATACTCTCCATTCATCACCCGTGGCATATTACGCTAGCTTTGTGTCGTCTCTACCAAGTCACGATGCACCCATTTGATTGGTTCCTTCACGATTTCATGAAGGGAACGTTATCCAATAGCAACGCTAGTTCCATTGTTAATGTTCTGTTCTCATAAAATGAGGAAGAGCTAGCTTAATTTCCCAAAGGTGATGGATGTTGAGTATCAGAATTGACACCTGTGGGTATCCAATGATGTGATAAGGTATGCCAAGTTTGAATTAAATCCCATGAAAACTGTAGGAGTTGAAGTTAGGAAGAACTGAATAGTGATTTTACTGTTGATAAATTGTAAAGTCAAAAAAAGAACATTAACTTATGACAAAACCCACAAATATGACTGGAACACTATGCTCATGTCTGCTTGATGTTGATAATGTAAGCTCGAAATTTGAATGAATTTCAAGTAAACTGCACGGATGCATTGAAACTACATTGTTGTTATATTGTAAAGTACCAAAAGGGGCATTAACTCATTAAACTAGGCTCCCTGAACAAGTGCATAACTGACTACTAGTATCTATGTCATGTTTGTAAAAGGAAAGGGGGTGGAAAGAGAAGCTATTCTGAAAATATTCAAGGTAGAATTATGGGTTAAACCCTCTGCACTTAATCTCATTGCACTCTCTAGCCATGTTCCCAGTTTCATTGAATTCTCGTACATTCTTTTGAAAATATGCTCTGAACAGGCAAAATAAAGTAAATAAATTATTCAGGATAAGAGTTATGGTTCTTTCACTCTGTATTTCAACGTTTCTATTTTGAAAAGGGGCACAACTCTTGTAAACAGTTGAACAGCATCAGATTTCTTTTGCATATCTGTGGCCATTTGACAATGCTGTCATAAGGACAACATGATTGACTGTTCTAAAATACTCAATTAAAGGAGAGCAAGTTAATAAGCAAACAATTTTGTTAAAAGGGGCACAACTAATGTATACTTAAAGCAAGGAAATGCAAAGCAGTTATGTACGCCCATAACAAGCCATCAAGAAGCATTTTAAATGGAATAAAGAACTTCTGAGTTTTGAAATTGTTAAAGGGAAACTAACATTTTTGAGGGGAAGCTGTTAACACCAATCCCAAGCTTCCATTTTATATATGCAACCTATACGAATTTTTTTATATTTACACAAAATTTCAGTAAATTATCTTAAAGAAAACTAAATTTATTTTAATAGCAGAAAACATTTTTTTTATTTTTAGTAACAGTTGACCTTGACCCAATTCACCTCAAAACCAGAGACCTTTCCACAAAATTTCATCAAAATATCTTTAAAGAAATATCAATTTATTGAGCAGTAACATTTTTTTTTATATTTTCAGTGACTTTGACTTAATTGATGGGAGATAATTTTGTCATTATTTAAGACAAATTTATTGAATATTACCCCCTATTCATGTTCCAAGTCTTAATGGATTCCCATTTAAACTTTCAAAGATATACTCCAGACAATTGATTGATTGATTGAATATTTAGTGTCATTTTGCCATTGACGGCTAGCAGACAATCAGTTAACCTAACCACTCTTTCTTGGGATCCTGAAAGGTTAACCAGTACTAAAGCACATCCCATCTCCACCAGTAACTGATAACTTTCCCACTTGAATCAGCAGTAAGAAATGAATGATAATGAGACACAATGTCATGGAGATTGTGGTCAACCACAGATTCGAACTCACGACCCCTCAATTGCAATGATTATGATGTCGGACTACTATGCTTGCATTGCTTTGTCAAGCCAAGAGTTGAAAAAACTCATAATTATTTAAACGGTAGTTTGATTCTGTACAAGTTTCCTAGCATTCCAAGGATATTGCAGTTGTATGGTGTTGCCGTTGTTGTATGGTGTTGCAGTTGTTTTATTGTTGTATGGTGTTTATTGTCCCTTTCAACAATACTTCAGTCGTATTGCAATGGTGTTTACTTTAGACAGTATTTTTAGTACTGCCACTCTGGAACATCATGCTGCAGACACATGGCATGATACCCCACCCAGTTACATTATACTGACACTGGACTGACCAGACCAAACACTATCCTTTTAAAGCTGAGCGCTAATCAAGGAAGGTTCTAGTTCCATTTTTCTTTGAAATAACAATATAACTAATTTTTACCTGAATTGAAGCTTGTTCTTTTTACAAGTACAATCTTGAAAGTCACTCTATTGACATGTGGTCTTTATTACTTAATTTGTATGAGTAGTCGAATAGAACTAAAATCATAATAGACTAGATCTATGAAAGAAAAATTCATGTTCAAGATAATTTGTTTGTTTTTACTATGGTGATTATTTTACATCTGTTGGCTCTCAGTTGCGTGTTTTACACTTTCACTGTCAATTACATCATATGAAACATACCCTGTGGTTGGTCATACTCTTCCTCGTTATAATAGCTGTTAGATACATTCCACGGCTGGTGTCTCTGACGCGCTACCTGTGCCATGTAGGTGGCAGACTGATAATCAGGCAAGGGGGGGCGACGCACATTTGTATATGTGGTATGGATGAACTGACTGTTAGCTGTGGAGAACACCGGGAGAAATAAGGAAATATGCAAGGCTAAAAACAAAAGGAATATTATGAAAAGTATTAAAGCCATTCAGTAAAACAGATACCATGCTATCAGATGTTTTCTCAACCAAGAACAACTTTAGGTAAACATGTTGCAATGAAATATATATGGCAAATGTATCTAAGCCGAAATCTATTCCATAATGCCCCTTATCTTTCAGAGGGATCCACAAACCATCCCATTCCTGGTATTCCTTAAAAAATGCTAATCGACAGTATTTAGCCAAGATATTTAAATTGGTGAAAGAAAAATCGCTCTAAAATTTTTCAGAATTTTTTTTCCAGCATAATTATTATGCCTATATTAATGTATACTCATTGAGCATTTATTGTCATGAGGATGTCTATTTACACATGCCAAAATAAAGATTTTCCTCACTTGGCCTATGCACCCAGGTAAGAGTCAAATAAATTTCCTGCTTAAAATTGCAACACATTTTGTGATACAGTAAATGAATTCATATCAATTTCAATTTGATTCGTCATATTGGTTACATATTGTTGAACTTGGTTTATCTCAAAAAGAGTCTGAAAGCCAAGGTGAAGGTTGTCAAGCAGTAATTGTGTGTTATCTATTTTTAACATGGATTTCGATTCAATTTTACCTCTGATTAAAATCTTGTTTTTTTTCTCATTATTTGGTGGATTTGAAATGCCAAATAATTCATATTTTATTTATAAATAATGATGAGATTGATATGCTGTCATTTAATTTTTTTTTTGTTATTTTTTTTTTTTTTACATTTATAGCGATTTTTGCTGACACACTGCCTTTAAGAGTAGATGGAGTGGAATGAATCAAGAACTTGACAGATATTTCATTCATAAGTACATTTTTACAAAGATTAAAGAAAATGAGATATAATATAAAGGTACTGGTAAAGGTACTGTTTTGAAAAGCTAATTTTGACAGCTCAAGGACGCAACAAAAAATCAAATAAAAGGTCTACCTGTTACATTAAAAAATTCAAGTGTCTTACCAACTGAGGTATATTACCTACTGGGTTTGGTTCAATGAGACTGCTTTCATATATAAATAATTAAACTCCTTGACATTCAAATGTGAAAAAAATAAAACCGAATAAAAATTATGCCATCTAATCAGAGGATCCATGAATTGTGTTTTTCTGTATTAAAAAGTGTGTTTGGCCATACCCGAATCCATCAATATTTCCTTGCAACATGTTTTTTGTTAGAAATTAGATATTAAGATAACTAGAAACATTTTAACATTCCTGATAAAAATGTTACAATATAGATATTGTACTGTGTACAAAAACCAGGATTGCGCTCACTCACCTGAGTCACTGTTAAATTTCAAGGTTATGAACCCCATTTCCCTAAATCCCTTTCCGTATCAGAAGTCCCCTTTCACAGACCAAATCTAAACCACTGCAATAGACAGCGTTTCAGACCTCAATTAAGTGGTTTAAAAATTGTTTCAGAAAAAAAAGGAAACTTTTTTTTCATATTTCAGATAAATTATTTCCATGTGTACCAATTCTAAAAGGTTCTTAGAGGATTTTTTTTGAAAATCTACAAATTGACCATAACGAAATTAAGTCCCTTTCAATGGACAAAATGTAAAAAGCTATGATTACACAATGCTTTCCTTCCCTAGTTGAATGCTGATTCTAATGAAGATACTTTCAGAAAATTATCAACCTTTATAAGGCCCCTGTATAAAATTGTGGCCCGTTAAACAAAATCCCCTTACGCCCCCACAGTAACACAAGCCCTTTGATTTAAACAAACTTGGAGCCCTTATTCACAAGAAAACAAATTTACTTTTTTTGCATGTTCTTGAGAACAAGATTTTTGAAACAATTACATTTCAGACCCTCGTTTCCACCCCCACCCCCTCTCCCACAACCCCACCCCCTCAACACCACAGAACCTTAATCATGGTTTACAGAGGGATGGATTGATAGTCAAAAGACCCCAACTACATAAAAAACTCTAATGAGATGAAGTTTAAAGGAAGACGGACACGCGGCACAAAAATGGGCACCTGTGAACCGACTCAAGTGAGCAAATAACATAAAACATAATATAAAAAATTAAATAGTCTACGTACTACCATTTCTAAATAATGGTAAACAATATTAATATTCATCTGCTAATTTAATTTTACTAAATAAAAATTAGTCTTAATTATTCAAAGAAATAATCATAACTGAGTTATTATTACAAAGTTAAAATATTGATGAAGTTTTGATGAAAATGCGATGGCCTGATAACATTTGACAAACCTGGCTGTAAATGGTAAAGCTGAAGGTTACAAGCTATACATGACACGTGAGTATCTACAGATGATCTACACATGCACATGTAACATGCAGACAAGATGCTGCAGGTGAAGATTATACTAAACATAACACACAACATAGAATGTATCTGGCCAGTACACCACATTTATCAATCTGGGAGATTCCAGTTAAATATACCTTGTCCACATCAATTAGTGTTCTAGAACAAAATATTAAGGTCACCAATAAAAATTATCCAATATACCTTGTCCCATATAAATAAGTGTTCTAGAACAAAATATTAAGGTCACCAATAAAAATTATCCAATATACCTTGTCCCACATAAATTAGTGCACAAGAACAAAATATTAAGGTCACCAATATGTAATAATATCAAATAAACATAACTAAGTGTAACTGTGTTCTAAAACAAAATACTAAGGTCACTATACCTCTTACCACATACATTAGTGTACTAGAGCAAAACATTAAGGTCACCAGTATGTATGAATATCCAATACACAATCAAGTGTTCTAGAACACAATATTAAGGTCACCAGTAAAAAACTATCCAATACACCCCATCCCACATAAATAAGTGTACTAGAACATAATATTAAGGTCACTAGTTCATACAAATATCCAATACACATAAATAAGTGTTCTAGAACATAATATTAAGGTCACCAGAGCAAATATCCAATATATCTTGTGCCTCATAAACTAGTGTTCTAGAATTTTTGTTCAAGATTATCATTACATATACCCAATATACCTTGTAAATTAGTGTTTTTAAACATCATATTAAGGTCACCAGTACAAATATACCTTGTCCCACATTAACTAGTGTTCTAGAACGCAACATTAAAGTCACCAGTACAAATATTAGATACTTTGTCTCACATAACAAGTGTTCTAGTACATACTACTAAGGTCACCAGTACAAATATTAGATACTTTGTCTCACATAACAAGTGTTCTAGTATATACTACTAAGGTCACCAGTACAAATATTAGATACTTTGTCTCACATAACAAGTGTTCTAGTATATACTACTAAGGTCACCAGTACAAATATTAGATACTTTGTCTCACATAACAAGTGTTCTAGTATATACTACTAAGGTCACCAGTAAAAATGAACAATATTTGTTAAGTTGTTTGAATAATTCTTTAGCATCATTTTCATGCCATTAAGGGGCTACCAGGCAATAAGTCAACTGGATCACTATTTGCGAGGATTCTGGCAAGTTAGCCAGTACAAAAGTACACCTATCTCCAAAAGTAACTGATGACTTTTCCACTTGAATAAGCCGTGAGAAGAATGGCAAAGAGAGCCAATGTCTTATATAAAACATCTTAATGTAGATTGTAACAGACCAAGACAGACCAGTTGTGTTTCAACTATTTAACAGTGATCCTTTGGTATATGCTCAGTAGTTATTGACAATTCAGTATAACCATTCCTAGTGTAACTGTACATTAGCTATTAATAATTCAGAAAAAACATTCCCTTGATAACTGTACATTAGCGACAATGTGTTATAATTCACACAAAACCATTCCAAATAACCATTTCCATTAGCTATTAATAATTCAGTTTAACCATTCCCTTGGTTATTGTACATTAGTTATTGATAATTTAGAATAACCATTCCCACGGTAACTGTACATTAGCTACAATGTATTAATAATGTAAGATAACCATTTCCTTGGTATTGTACATTAGCTATTAATATTTCAGTTTAACCATTCCCATGGTAACTGTACATTAGTTATTAATAATTAGTTTAACAATTCCCATGGTAACTGTACATTAGCTAATAATAATTCAGAATAACAATTTCTATGGTAACTGTACATTAGCTATTAATAATTCAGAATAACCATCCCTTGGTTATTGTACATTAGCTGTGACCAATTCAGAACAACTATTCCCATGGTAACTGTGCATTAGCTATTAATAATTCACGAAAAAACATTCCCTCGGTAACTAAACATTAGCTATTGATAATTCAGAATAACCATTTCCATGGTAACTGTACATTAGCTATTAATAATAATCATTCCCGTGGTAACTGTACATTAGCTATTAATAATTCGGAATAATCATCCCTTGGTAACTGAACATTATCTATGACCAATTCAGAATAACTATTCCCATGGCAACTGTACATTAGCTATTAATAATTCGGAATAACCATTCCCATTAGCTATTAATAATTCAGTTTAACCATTCCCTTGGTAAATGTACATAAGTTATTAACATTTGAGTTTAACTATTTCCTTAGAAACTGTACATAAGCTATTAATATTTAACCATTCCCTTGGTAATTATACAGTAGCTATTAACATTTCAGTTTAACCATTAGAAACTGTACATAAGCTATTAATATTTCAGCTTAACCATTACCTTGGTAACTGTACAGTAGCTATGAATACTCTAGTACAACCAATCACTTTGTAAATTGACCTCACCTTTTTGAACTACAGTGTAACCATACTTTCACAATATCTTTTATAATATAGAGTAGTCTTTTATATATCTATCTTGAAAATCTATTCAATTTTGATCAATTCATTTTCTATTTTCAGTTATCCGCCCAATCCAAGCATATCAGTTGACCAATACTTTTAACCCAACGTAACTATGTGTTGAATGATTTACAAATACGTGCAATTGTTGTTAACTCTAGTAATTGGGTTAAACAAAATGGATGGATCCGCACACCAAACATGGTTAGTGGGTAGAGCTAACAACTACAGACCACACAAGGTCTATAAACTAGTTAAGGATCTTGCGTGGAATATGTAAAAGAGGTACTGGGATCTCCGGCTGCATATCAATGAGGGGAAGGAGGGATTACGAATAATGAATGTGCATTTTAATGAGGCGATCAACACAAATGAGTGAATTTTTATGCAGGTGACTCACAAAAAAATATGAGTGAATGTTTATGGGGTGACTCAAACAAGGACAGTTATGGGTTAGACACCAGTGCACCATGGACATGTGATTAATGAATATCTACTGATAATGTGGACAAACAAACTGATACAAGATGTGATGTTGATGATGATGCTACCTTGGGAGTTTTGCATCACAACATGATACGGAGGTAGAGGGGGGCGAACTGCTGGTTGCGGAACAACTGGTACAGGAACCGGAAATGCTGCAATAGATTTACACACCATATCATTAATGCTGATAAATATTGAACCAAGATGGGCCCAGTCAGCCTTCGCACATTTGCCCATGGTAAAAACAAACTACTTCAAAGACATTGTTTGTTTAAACTATATTTCTAAGATTCCACCAATCACAAATCTGAACAAAAGTCACCACAAGATAGCATATTTGAAATACTGAAAGAGATGGAAAAGAGCTGCATTTTTTTTTACATACATTTGTGGGTATGTAATTCCTTTCAATTTGTGTACCACTTTGGTGCCCATTTTGAATAGTTTGTACAAATGAAAACACAAGAGAGCAAAAATCACATGCGGTAAAAGGAGTTTTTTAGAGGGTTTTATATCTATTTCAGTGACATACTTCATGTTGAATCAAGTTGACAACAAAAAGAGGCAATTCTGAAAGAGTGTCAAACAGGGACACAGCCATTTTTGTTCACTTGTATAGAAATAGAGGAAGAATTATGAAAGAGTTGTCAGTTTTAAACATTTCCTATCACTTGTGCATAGTTGGAGTAGTTATGTTAAATACTTGACATATATATCTAAATGGGCACCAGAGAGGGAAAGCTGGGATTGACTTTTCTTGAACTTCTTGATTTGTCATATGCACACATTTCTCTGTATAACTAATATATACTAGACATTTCTGTGTCGGACATCTTATTATTTTATGAGGACAAAACATTTTAAGATTTTATCTGTGTCCTGTACCACTTCCAAACAAAGCTTTTGGGATTAAGCATTACCTGTGTCTTGTACCACTTCCAAACAAAGGTTTGGCGATTGATTAAACATTACCTGTGTTTTGTGTCACTTCCAAACAAAGGTTTTGGGATTAAACATTACCTGTGCTTTGTACAACTTCCAAACAAAGACTTACCTGAACCATGTCCAAACAAAGGTTTGGTGATTGATTAAATATTACCTGTGTTTTGTGCCACTTCTAAACAAATACTTGATGGTATGTTGTACAACTTCCAAACAGATTTGATGTATTAAACCACTAGCCGTATCTAGTACAACTTCCAAACAAAACTTTGCGAGGAAATATAAAAAATGGTCATACCAGACTGTGGTGGATGATGATGTGGACTGCTCCTTTGTTGTTGTTGTTGCTGCTGCTGATTCATGGGAAGTGAATGATGATTAGATGATGTCACTGATGATTTTCGTGAGTTTGGTGGGGAAATAGATGATGGTATTGAACACGAGCTGTGGTTGTCGTAGGTGGTTGAACTGCTGTGACTGGAGTCTGACTCGTAGTGCGAGGGCACGCTCTGGTAGCTCTTCAAGCTGGCCGTGGAACTCTGCGACTCAGTAGAGCCTGTGATACGATAGACAATAACGTAAGATGTTTATATCTACATTTGAGTAAAGATGATGAATGAATGGAATTATGAAATAGCAGACAAACAAGTAACCAAGTACACACTCAAAGCAAACAATACTGAAATGTCAAACTATTAAAAAACAACTTACAATCAAGACATGCATGCTGATATAATACAAGCTGATTTCTTTCTCGGACCAAACATACAGAATATTGAAACATACAGATTTCTCAACTGTTCATTAAATCATTCTTGTTAATATTAAGTTAAATGTCAATTTCAAAAAGTGAATTTTCATCCACATTTTTTCATATTTGACAGAAGTTTTTTAAGGTACCAAATAAGTACACAGTAGACAGTGATTCAAAGAGATAGGGTGTGTCTAATACTGGTTAACAGCCAATCAGATCCCAGGAATGATGATTAGATGCCATTAAATAAACAAAATACTGTTTAAAAAGTTGAAAAATCCTGAACAATCAATGTGATGGGGAGACGCAATATTTTCTTATACTACCTATTTTTTTTTTTTAATTCTCACACTTACCAGTGTAGTTTTAACACTAACTCTTTAATGAATCTCAATGAAAACCTATGTTAAAGTTTGAAACCCAGGATGAATGGAGTTTGACAAAAAAAAGTAATGATTTCAACGAATTTGGTGCAGACCATAACCTTAAAATACCTGCCAAATGTGGAAGCAAAATCACCTGCAGTTGCACGAGAAAACATTTTAATTTCTATCTATAAAAAGTTGATGTCCCAGAATGAATACATGATTTAAACAAACTAAGTATATAACATATATATATATGGTATAAATATCATTTGCGGTTTCAGAGATCTACGTAATTTATTTGTAATAAGATAACAATGGATAAACAACGGATCCGTTGAGGCCTCTGTTCACGTTTTTGTCCTTTAAACTTCTCCAGCCCTTAAAGGATGTATATCAGGATTTTCAAAATTTAAATTTGGCCAAAACATTTTTTTCAAATATATATCATGATATATACTAACTGATATATACCAGTATTGACATTAGCATATATATTTAAAACATGCCAAAATATTATAATGAAAGGGATTCATGGTCCATGTGCCAAGGATAAACTAAAATAGATTTCCCACTTAAATTTGCAGCGTATCTTGTAAAGTAACACATGAGTCATGCGACTTCGTTTTGATTTCAATTTGGTTTGTCATGCTGATTTACACCGTATAGAATTTGTTTCATCACAGAAGTGTCTGAATGACGATGTGAAAGTTCTCATGCAGTATTTAAGTGCTGTCTATTTTTAGAATGGGAATTCTGTTTCAATGTTATCACTTTGAATAAAAAAAATCGAAATTTTTTTTCACACTTAGTTAGAATTTATATACCAAACCATTCGAATTTTATTTATTTGTGATAATGAAATGCTTTATATTCATTTTTTTTAAATGAATTTATTTTTTAAGATATTTATAGCAATATTTTTCTGATATACTACCTTTAAATGAACACAGAGCTTCAACCTTATGAAAAAATATAAACACTCTGGCAAAAATAACTGCAACTAATTGTTATATCTATCTAACACTTTCTAAGTTTACCCTGATTTAAGACGCTTAAATTTATTATGATAAAATCCAAGGCTACCTCAATGTGTCTTCTGCCAGTGTGCGTCCAGATCGGCGTGTGCATGGTTTGAGCCGGAGACAACTGCGGTATATGTACCTGGCTACACGCAAGAGTCCAGAGTCTAATGACAAAGGTCATTCACTGCCGTGCGCAGACCGGACTGGGTATACACTGGATGTGATAGGATCAGAGGACCAGCCAACACATTAACACTACCTGTTACAACATATGTACTTTTTCCTCATTTTTACATGTAAATGTAATGAGATTACAAATGTAATTGTTGTTGTTGTTGCCCAAGAAGTCATTTAAAGACACATGAATCTGATGGGTAGGCTGGCGACGGACAAATTCACCTGAGCCAAATAAAAGCACTGCAACTACTACTGCTGTGTAAAATACATAGTTTTGTACAGTGATCAAAATTTACCGAATTGTGATTTACAATGAAACGTTTGGGTCTTACCAGTGCGACTAGGTTTTCTATGTGCGATATTACTCAAACTGATGACAGAAGAGCTCTCAGCAGAAAGATGTACAGGCGGACGTTTATGCCTTGGAGACATTTGATGTCGTCGTCCACCAGATAAATTAGGACTAGTTAAATGTGGAAGGGGGACTTTAGAGTCGTGGGGGCGAGTTTTTCCACTGAGCGCCATGAGCTTACGAGTGTTCTCCACTGTTTCAGCACCTAAGTGGAAGACAGGAACTCGGTGTCAAAAATAAGCATGCAACATATCATAATAATCATGCAGAGAAAAATAAGTCAATATGCAAACAAAAGAAAGAAAATAATAAAATAATAAGCACCTTTATCGAAATAAACAACTGGACAGGTAGAAAAATAAATACAAACAATCAATACAAGAGATGTCGGATAATAGCACAACTCGACTATTTTCGCCTTGTCTAAGAATGGAATTTGTGTTTGGGGATGGGTGCATAGTTGAAAAAGGTAGTGTATTTATCTTTTATACAGAATGAACTTTACCAAAAACAAGAATGTGGTGGATTTTAAGTGGTTTTGGGGTGGGGTTGGTGGAAAACAATCAGAATAGCTCATTTGAAACTTCAACTCAGGCAAGCTTAAAATGGGTGGAGTTTCAGGTTTTCAACTCCGGCAGGTCCCCAAGTAGAATAACAGCAATGGGGCAAGGCATGCTCAATCAAGGCTACAAGGTTTAACCTTTGTATTGTGATCTATGGTAAATTTGATCAAACTGGGTACATTTGCAACAATTATACAAACACCCTAAGGCAGTTTTGGATTCTATAGAGTGAAGACGGTAATTAATGTATTTGGTAAAACAAATGCAAGCTTCCGGAACAAGTGCTTGATTGAGTAGTTGACTTCCTTCCATAATTGTAGATAAACTCCAAACAAGCAATAATAACTGAAAATAAGGTACACAAGGGGGGGTAATTCTGTGATGAAACAGAGTTATGG
The DNA here is from genome assembly GCA_029582155.1 of Panopea generosa. NCBI lineage: Eukaryota > Metazoa > Mollusca > Bivalvia > Adapedonta > Hiatellidae > Panopea > Panopea generosa. Next base: position 14,072,803 of record CM055895.1, on the reverse strand, counting down.
CACATTCCCCTCCATCCATATTCCTAGTCTTTGTTGAATTCCCTCATACTTATGAAAAAATATTCTGGACAAGCAAATATAACTGTAAATAAAGAACAAAAGGGGAGCTAATTCTGTCATTTTTCAAAATTATGATTTTTTCTCTCTGCACTTCCGCATACTGCCCTCCAGGTGTCCAAAGTTGCTTTCTATTCCCTTATACACATTGAAAAGTATGCTCCAGACAAGCTAAAATAACCAAAATATAATGTACAAAAGGAGAGATAATTTTATCGTTATTCCAAACATAGTTATGTTTCTTAAGTTTCCCACTTCCACACATTACCCTATATCCATGTTCCAAGTGTTGTTGGATTTGCTGCAACACTGTTGGAGTTACCTTCAAGACAAGGATTCAAGCAGATGAATGGGCTGACAAAACCACAGCCATATACTCTCCCTTCACATGCACATGTGTGCCAAATTTCATTCACATAACTGCAAGCAATGCTCATTTATGAACAGCTTGCACAAAAACTTTATCGCAAGTGGTAGACGAATGCCGATACAGACGCTGACGCCGGGATTAGTACATAGCCTCCCCTATTCATAGAATAGTCGCGTTAAAAATATCAACCAATGGGGAAGACAAATACTGAAATTAAATAATGATGTTGAATTAAAGCTCCTGAAGAAGATCATAAATTGCTCACCGATTGTGAAAAAAGCAGGCTGTGCTTCAATGAAAAACATTTATGTTATAATAAAAAAATAAATATAAAGCAAATTTCCCATTGCCAATAATCAAGATAATGTAATCATTGTATTATATAATGGAAGTAATATGTTGAAAATGCAAGTGGTGCAGATCCTAAGAAATATGTGGTTAACAACTAAACTACTGATATATTTTTACATTTTTATATCACTGATCCATTCTACGACGTTGAGAGCAAGAGGGCCACATTGATCCTGACTTGCCTACCAGTTGCAGAGGAGACAAGGCCAAAGAAGGCAATCATTTTAATTTATACTAACATTTCAGCTCAATTGGATAGAATGCTCAAACCTTATATTAACCACTCTTGAGACAACTTCCTGGGTAGAACCAGTACCAAGTGTTGTTATTTGAGAGGCACCGGATTGAGCTAGGAATCAAACATGCAATATTTGACATGAGCGACCAACACTATCCACTCCGCTACTCCACTTTCTGACAATTTAACAGCCATAAATCATTCCGTAACTATGCCAATACAAGAACTTCTCAAAGATCGGAATGTTATACAGCTTGCAAGTACAGTCAAACCTATACAAGTGGTCACCTCTACTAAGCAGCCACCTGTCTTAAACAACCATATTGTCTATTTCCCATTTCTATGCTTTCAGAATAAATTAACCTGTATCAAGCAACAACCTGTCTTTAACGGCCACTTTTGCTCCTTCCATTGACTGTCTGCTTAAGACAAGTTTGACTGTTCACAACTTACAGCCCCAGAATGCAGAATCTCCAAACATCATCTAGAGACTTTGGCCTAGGTGAGGTACACACACAACACTACTATATGTAACACCTGAACAGCCTTTTACAAGAAGATTAAATGAGAATTGTACTTTAGGTACTGGTCATGCAATGAAGTATAAATATGGCTATAAACTGTATAACAGAGATCAGAACCACATAGTAAATACTCAGTTTGTTCACTCAAACATGAATCTAGTTATCAAGTGGAAGGAGATCAAGGTACAACTGATGACATGCATTATAATTTTAACAGCCATATGAAAGAATTGCACACCAGTAAATGTGTTTCATCAGACACAGACTGCATGTCATAGAACATAAGATGTGCTTGTACAGCGACTCACCAAACTTTGGTCCAGTGTAAATGGGCCGCTTGTCATCACTTGATATACTGGACGAACTTGCGCTGAGATTCGGTGATGCATCAGGTTTTTTGGCTATAATATAAAAACAAAATTAATAGTGCAAGTCCAAGCTTCCCTAATCAATCATTTTTAGGGCTTGAAATTTGTTACAAAAACTACTCGTCCTCCCTTTGTAACATTTTTTATTGAATGCTTAAAATCAAAGGAATATTTAGGTCAGTTTTTTAAATTTTGCTTGTGTGTGATGAGTGGAATTTTCCAGCTCTGAATCTTTTTGTGTACACAAGATGCTCAAATAATGAGGAGCAACACAGCGGCCTCTGCAGTGTGTTTTACTCCTTCATTAATGAAGAAAATAGTCAGATGTGTGTCTCAAAAGTCAGGACATTGGTACAGGTTACAGAAATATATAAGAATAACTAAAAACGTTTACAGAATTTGCTGAGTGTAATTATGTAATGAAATTTTAATTCTTGAAAAGAAAAGTTTTATATGTAAATGTCTCTTTGTTAAACTGATAAGTACCAGCTGTGGGCACAATTTCTACCCAAGGGTCATGGCTTGAACAAATTCGAGAGAAAATCATTAGGTGATACTTAATGGAAAATATCAAAGCTCCAAGCCTTGCACTTTCAGAGAAGGAAGATTTTTTTAAGATTTGAAGACAAAAATTGATAAACACTTAATGCTGGTCTAAATTTGACCACAGGTCATGAATAAAACAATCACCAAGTCAAATTTTATAGATCTACCATAAATATATGTCACAAGAATAAGATATTTGCACATTTTTTTGCATCTTATTTTCATTGTTACAGCAACCAAGATATTGGTCAACTAAAATTAAAAAAAAAAGCATAATTTCCACATCAAACTCTATCACCATGTCAAGTTTCATGAGCCTAGCTTAAGTTATTTTTACATTTACAAAAGATCCTAGATATTGGAATTTTTTTACATTTTCATTGCCACAGCAACCAAAATATTTGTCAAACTGTAACATAAAAATAATTTGTGTTATCATCTCAAACCTCTCTATCAGCATATCAATTTGTATGGGTCTATTTTAAAACTTATTATAACAGGGTCCAGACATTGGCACTAGTTCTGACATTTTCTTATTTTCATTGCCATAATAACCAAAATATTTGTCCAACCTGAATGCATAATTTTCTCATTGGTCTCTAACCCATGTCAAGTTCCTTGACTCTTTCACAAGATCAAGATATTGACACTTCTTTTCACATTTCCATTGTCATGGCAACCAAAATGTTAAATAAAAAAATTATAATAACTTGCATAATGTCCTCATTGCTTTCTTTTATCATATCAAGTTTCATGACTATCTTAAGTACCTTTTAATTTATAGTAGGATCAAGAGTTTACAGATGGACATTGGATGGCCTGACAGACACATGAATAGAGAATAAACCTATAGTCCCCTCAGGTGAAACCCCACCAGCAAGTCTTCCAATGACAACACACAATTCTCAAATGTTTCTTTATTTTGTAAGTGAACCCTGCATAAGTTCCATTGACAACTGAAGATTCTCAAATGTTACTGTGTCAGAGTAAATAATTGATAATTCCACTCTACATTCACTTGTACTAGTGTATTAATAACAATATTTATTTTCATTCGACAAAGAAAACATTCAAAATTGATTTTGACCACATCAAATCAGATTAAATATTACATTAACAGACTATTACCAGGTGTTTCACATGCATTTGACATTTCAGCCAGTTTCTCCTCATCCTTTTGACTCGGTATGTTGCTCAGATATGACTTTACTCGCCGTGTCATCTGGGCTTCCTCGTACATTTTCCGTGCATTAGGTACAGTAGAAGCCCGCCGATTCTTGGGCCGTTTGATTGTGGCCACTCCAAAGATGAGGGAACTGTCATACATACTGGAAGTGCCTAGATACATCGTACTAACATCCTGTATAACAATAAACAAACAATTTACTTAAACAAGTATAACTGATAAAACTTAAGAACTTTCAGGACTGATAAAATGGGTTTAACACCATTTCCAACACATTTCAGGTTATATATTATGGCATGCCCAGTTTTATTGGTGAAAGAAAACCACCGTCCTTCCGCAGTAACTGGCAAACTTTCTCACATTAAGTTTTTGGAAAGAGCGGGACACGAACCCACGACCTTAGCGGTGAGAGATAAGTGATCTTGAGACGGGGCCTTAGACCAATTGGTTGTCGACGACCAGGAAGGATAGAAAAACTGAAATTTGCATACATTTTCCCGATTACCGGTAAGTCAAAAAAAAAGAAAAACTTGCAATTACAGATTGTAACAGTTTTTATTGCCCACAAAACCTAGGATAACAGTTATTGTAAATACTGGTTTTTAAAAAACATACAATAAATAGTGCTAGTCCAAGCCTCCCCAACTCAAAAGACAGAAATCATATTGTAAAATTGTAAATGATGACTAACAAACACCTTTTTTTATATTATCTACATGTAATATCAAAAAATTTAAAGAGTGTAATTCATCTTCGCTATTATTTGCAAAGCAACAATGATGTTTGCAGCACTTACATATTTGGCAGAGCACATGTTACATATATGCCGGATCTCCTTAGCAATCATGCGTAGTTTTTCAAAATTGACCAGGCCATCCACCTTGGAATCATTTCCCAGATCGATAAACGTTAAATCTTTCTTCACAACAGGAAAAAACGGCAACTGAAAATTGAAACATTAGAGTAATTTTATTTTACATTTCAACATATAAAAATAAATCACATAAAATGTTCTATTAAACAAAGTATCACTGCAATAGTAATCTCCACATTGATTGTTTGAATTTATTTGAATATTTAGTATCATTTTTATGTCATCAAGGGCTAACAGACAATCAGTTAACCTAACCACTCTTTCCTGGGATCCTGGAAGCTTAACCAGTACTTAGCACACCCATCTCCTCACTTGAATCAGTGGTGGGAGCTGAATTTCAATGAGACACAATGTCATATATCAATCATCACAAAGACTGTTTGGCTGGGTGGGGATTCAAACTCACAACCCCTGGATTGATAGTCAGATGTACTACCTACTGAGCTAACTGGGCCAGCCGATTCATGAAGCTTGATACTTAAATATATGACATGTAAAATAGGGTCTTACTGGTTATCAAACTGATAAAGAGATTTTTTTTATATACAACATATTCAAGTTTAACAGAGTTCAAAAATAGAACTTCTATATTTAACTAGACAAAGTGGAGCTTAGAATAATAATAAAAAAAAACATCATTTGGAATTACAGAAACATGCTTTTTAACATAATGTTGCATACAAATTAAATATTACTAAAAATAGGGTAGGTATACATGTACATAATACATTAGAATTTATATGTTACTTCTCACTGACTTAGGTATTGATCTACATTCTCGTTCCTTATGAAGCAATTTCATTGGCTGAGGAAGTAGGTCAACATCTACTGACAGTCATGACATTCTATGCAAAATGGAATGTTCAATTCTGAAAAATAAACGCCATCAAAAACTGGCTGGATATCTTACCATTGGAGGTGTAACAAACTGGCTGGATAGAAGGTTTCTGTACTTAGACATGTTTCGTGATGGATCCCTCAGCTCTTCCATGTCCTGCAGGTTATTAAAAAAAATCACATTACAATGAAATTACCTGGTACATATCATTCTGAAAGTATACAATCTTTATCAATTTTTTTTTCAGAATCCAATTTGTGAACATATCAAATAAGGGCAAATTCCAGGAATAAAGAATATTCCATAAAGGCAATTTGTTCTGTATAACAAGCTAGTTTTCCATATATGCCATTATTGCATTAATTTATCTCAATAAGATACACAATTCACACATGCAGTATGTTCTATGTTTCATAACAGCGACCTTGACCTAACCCAATTTACCTTGAATCAATTTTAAGCTTCCCTTCCTGGTCCGGATCCTATCACAGGCCCTATCTTACTATAGCTTTTGTATAGCTATATATAGTAAATAATGGAAAGGTAGGACACTTCAAAATGACCATATCTGGTTTGAAGAACAAATAGGTGTGAAGCGAGAAAACTTAAATTAAATCCAAAATTTTAGCCAAATTTTAAACCTTACATTTTGAAGGTTTGAAATTTAGTTAGAATATATAAAAAATATGACATAATAAACATGAAAACATGTCAAATGATATACCCTTAATGTCAACAATTAAATAGTTCTTGTTTTATAATGTTCAACTATAATTTAACGTTATCGTGTATGTACGGAAAGACCGAAAACGTATTTCCCGCCATCTGTCAAATGGCACCTGATAACCAATCAAAATCATACAAGATATTGGCACTGTGCAACCTGAAGTAACTAGGCAAGGCAAATGTTGGACTCATTTAAGAACATCAAATATTAATTTTATAGTCAAATCACGACCTATCTGTTGTTATTACATGATGGATATGTTTAGAATATTATTTTCTACGTACGCTATAACTTTATTTCATTGAAATCAGTCATGGATCATGGATTCAGTGATTTGGGTATTTTTGAAGTGTCTAACCTTTCCATTATTTACTATATATAGCTATCAAAAAGCTATAGTAAGATAGGGCCTGTGGATCCTATATACCAATTGTCATCAAAATATCAAAATATAAGTTATTGAGTGTTTTACCTCAAACAATTCCCAAGCTTCATTACCATGTTGAGAACCTATACACCACATTCCAGCTAAATATCTCAAGTAAATAAGAGGAAATTTTTTAAATTTTTTTTAATTATCACACGATTTTACCATCAGATTTGGTAAGCAAATAGGTCAAATATGGCGACCATGTCCGTAAAACAAGCACAGAAGAACTTCAGAAGCATAATGCTTTCAGTCTTATCCCTTTTCTATTATTGTTCACTAATGTTTTGTTTACACACTGTATACATATTCAGAAATAAAACATGTTTAAATTAAAACATGCAAACTCGTTCTGTGCATGTTTATGATTAAAACATTTAAGATTGCAGTGCGGTCTATGTGTGGAAAAACACGATATAAATCATAGAATTCAATATTTATGGCTACGTTACGTTATCAAATGACCAAACCAGTCATGCATTTAGTTTGTGTAAATGCTTATATGTACAGTCAAACCTGTCTTAAGCAGCCAGGCATGGGAAAGAGCAAAAGTGGCCTCTTAAGACAGGTGGTTGCTTAATACAGGTTAATCTGCACTGAAAGCATACAAATGGGAAATAGAAAATGTGGCTGCTTAATACACGTGGCTGCTTAATAGAGGTGACCACTTACACAGGTTTGACTGTATATTATTTCCTAATGGTTATGAAAGTACCTAATGACAATGTAAGCGGAACGTTATATGAATTTAAAGATTTGGTTTTGTATTTTCAACCTTAAACTTGAGAAATCTGTAGGATTACGAAGGTGAGTATAATGGGCCCAAGGTCCTGAAGAACGCAAAAGTTCAAGGTTAATAGACACAGAGTGGTGAGAACAGCTCATCTTAAATCTTCCACTCAGCTGAGGTGAAAAGGTTGTTTAGTATACATTAGTGATAATATGGCAATTAAATTATGTTAACTTGAGTTTACGAAGCAATTTCTCTATCATTTGTCAATTTTATTTGAGTTTTTACATACTTACTTCATACATTTTCCTGTATTTGCTGGGCAACTTTTCCCATGTGTTATGAAGTCTGGACACTGAGCTATGGCTGAGACCGCTGATTATTGCAAACATAGAGTTGAAGTTTTTACAGTCCTTACAATGTTCTGAAATATAATAAAAAGTGTTGAAGTCCTTGAAATACATCACACCAACAATATTGTGAAATACAATTGAAAGTTGTACAGCCCTAATACTGTTCTGAAATAAAATACAAAGTTGTACAGTCCCAACACTGTTCTGAAATAAAATACAAAGTTGTACAGCTCTTACCCTGTTCTGAAATACAATTCAAAGTTGTACAACTTTAACAATGTTCTGAAATACAATTCAAAGATGTACAGCTCCAACACCGTTCTCTGAAATTCAATACAAAGTTAACAGTCCTAACACTGTTCTGAAATAAAATACAAAGTTTTACAGTCCTAACACTGTTCTCAAATACAATTCAAAGTTGTATAGTCCTAACACTGTTCTCAAATACAATTCAAAGTTGTACAGTCCTAAAACTACTCTAAAATACAATACAAAGTTTTACAGTCCTAACACTGTTCTGAAATACAAAACAGTCCTAACACTGTTCTGAAATACAATACAAAGTTTTACAGTCCTAACACTGTTCTGAAATACAATACAAAGTTTTACAGTCCTAACACTGTTCTGAAATACAATACAAAGTTTTACAGTTCTAACACTATTCTGAAATACAAGACCAAGTCTACAATCACAGAACTGTTCTGAAATACAATACAAAATCTACAATCACAGAACTGTTCTGAAATACATTTACATAGCTCTACAGGCCTTACACTTTTCTGGAATACAAACATATAATCTTTGTACTAATACCCAGAACAGCTACATGTAATTGCCAAAATGGGTATTAAGTAAGATCCTTCCAGGGATCGCTCCAACAATCTCATCAAATATAAGAAAGACTAACTTACTGGCTATCTTAATGAAGTGCTTCATTGTTTTCATACGTTTGACTAGATTGATTTCATTACAGATCTCGGTCACAACCCAGAATGTCTCCTTGTTCACAAGCTGAAATAAAATAGAAACACATCTAAATATGAAAGATACATGTAACAGGATAGGTCAACACGACACCGAGACGCTCAGCTTAGGAGCATATTCTCTTTCAGAAACACTATTTAAATCCTTGTTATGGTCAACACATTTGACCATAGTTCCTTTAAACCTATAACCATTGCCCTTATGGATCATTTCTACCAAATATGAGACAGTTCAACAGTTCTTGAGAAAAAAGACTTAAAATTTTACAATTTCACCAATTTCTGGGCACCAGCTGGCCCCTTAAAGATTTTAATTCCCCTTAAAAAGATACTCTTTTAACTGTTATGACTAAATATTGCTCCAGACATCAAGTTGATGGCGTGGATTTGAACTCACAACCCCTAGATTGATAGTCAGACGCACTACTGACAGAGCTAATCGGACCAGGCTAGAGTAGTATAAAAAAATTATTTATCCACTTATAAACAATAGATATAATGGATTAATGTACTTACATCTGAGAACTTGGTGAGGTTAGGGCAGCCAAATCTGGACTTGAGTTTGAATATTTCATCCACATATTCTGTGTCCTGGATCTCCTTGAACACTTTGAAGTCCTCCAGTGTGAGCTGTGAGGCCACCTCGAGGGTATTGAGCTGGGTGAGATGGATCTGCGCCTCCTTAATCAGGTCCCCCATCAACTCATCCGGAACCAGCGGCTCGGTGCTCAAGTTGTTTTTTAAGTAATACCTGAGTACACACGGTAGAGCTCGCCTGAGTAATTAGTACATAAAACATAACATTAACCTTTGAACCCTGGACTACTGCTGGAACAAGTTTTATCTTTTATGTGTTGAACAAATAATGGAACAAGACTTCCTATTGGTTGGTTGTTAGTGTGGAGTGCTGAGTAAGTGCATTCACATTCAATCAGAAATGTTGTTATAACACTATGGATGGGGCTTACCTTGAGCAGTATTGGTACTGTTGGTTCCCACTTGGTAAACACTACTATATAATTATGGGGTTGTTAAGATGACACATGGATGGTTGGTTATTATTACATAATTTCAAGCTATATTGTTAGTTTTTGTGATATTAACCCTTTGCTCCATAAGCATTTTCTTGGGACTCTTCCAAACTGGAATCTAATTCACCACGAATCAGGTATGGGTGAATTATATTTATATTAACTGACAGAGTGGAAAACAGTGCAGGAAGTGCACTGCACTGTTTTCAAAGGCCTTCTGTGATTGGTGCAGGGAGAGCATATCTATGGAGTAAAGGGTTAAACAAGGTATATAATGGCATGGTGTTATATTGTTTATGACTGGATATTTTTTTGTAATTCTGACTAAGCAGCCGTCCCTAAAGATGTGACTATTTTAAAGGACAGTTTATAGTTAAATGAGACAACCATGGTCTAATTTTCTCATTCTAGACTATTTAGTCTAGACTATATGATGAGCTATTTATACTAGCCATGTATGTCTTAGCATTTATTCTAAAGTGTATGCTATGATTGGCTGTTTTACCAGCAATGTAAGTTTTGGCATTTGCTAGATAGAATTCAAGATTGTTTCATCCCTAAATACAGTCAAACCTGTCTTAAGCAGCCAGTCAAAGGAAGGGGCAAAAGTGGCCTTTTAAGACAGGTTGTTGTTTAATAATACAGATTAATTGCTCTTAAAGCAATGAAATGGGAAATAGCAAATGTGGCTACTTAAGGCAAGTGGCTGCTTAATAGAGGTGACCCCTTACACAGGTTTGACTGTACATGGCATAATGGTTTGTTCAAGACATAAGGAACATTTAAAAATAATTATGTTCATAAATTGTACATGTCCTACCGTCCTGTCACAGAGATGGGTAAATGGCTTGATCTGTACCAGAGGCAATCAAATGATTTAGGAAAGCCTATAGATTTGTACCAGAGGTAAGGGAATAGTAAGACCTGAACCACAGACATGGGAATGGTTAAATATATACCAGAGACAAGGCAATGGTTAGATCTGTACAAGAGACAAGGCAATGGTTATATCTGTACCAGAGACAAGGCAATGGTTATATCTGTACCAGAGACAAGGCAACTTTTAGATCTGAACCAAAGACAAGGGAATAGTCTGTGAAAGAAAGTATATAGATCTGTACCAGAGACAAGGGAATGGTTTGTGATAGTACATATATCTGTACCAGAGACAAGGGAATGGTTTGTGATAGTATATAGCTCTGTACTAGAGACAAGGGAATGGTTTGTGATAGTACATAGCTCTGTACTAGAGACAAGGGAATGGTTTGTGATAGTATATAGATCTGTATTAAAGACAAGTGAATGGTTTGTGATGGTATAAAGCTCTGTACTAGAGACAAGGGAATGGTTTGTGATAGTACATAGATCTGTACCAAAGGCAAGGGAATGGTTTGTGATAGTATACAGATTTGTACCAGAGACAAGGGAATGGTTTGTGATAGTATATAGATCTGTACTAGAGACAAGGGAATGGTTTGTGATAGTATATAGATCTGTATTAAAGACAAGTGAATGGTTTGTGATGGTATAAAGCTCTGTACTAGAGACAAGGGAATGGTTTGTGATAGTACATAGATCTGTACCAAAGGCAAGGGAATGGTTTGTGATAGTATACAGATTTGTACCAGAGACAAGGGAATGGTTTGTGATAGTATACAGATTTGTACCAGAGACAAGGGAATGGTTTGTGATAGTATATAGCTCTGTACTAGAGACAAGGGAATGGTTTGTGATAGTATACAGATTTGTACCAGAGACAAGGGAATGGTTTGTGATAGTATACAGATTTGTACCAGAGACAAGGGAATGGTTTGTGATAGTATATAGCTCTGTACTAGAGACAAGGGAATGGTTTGTGATAGTATATAGCTCTGTACTAGGGACAAAGGAATGGTTTGTGATAGTACATAGCTCTGTACTAGAGACAAGGGAATGGTTTGTGATAGTATAAAGCTCTGTACTAGAGACAAGGGAATGGTTTGTGATAGTACATAGATATGTACCAAAGACAAGGGAATGGTTTGTGATAGTACATACATCTGTACCAAAGACAAGGAAATGGTTTGTGATAGTATATAGATTTGTACTAATGACAAGGGAATCGTTTGTGATAGTATATAGATTTGTACTAGAGACAAGGGAATGGTTTGTGATAGTACATAGATCTGTACTAGAGACAAGGGAATGGTTTGTGATAGTATATAGCTCTGTACTAGAGACAAGGGAATGGTTTGTGATAGTACAAAGATCTGTACTACAGACAGGGGAAAGGTGTGTGATAGTACATAGATCTGTACCAAAAACAAGGGAATGGTTTGTGATAGTATACAGATTTGTACTAGAGACAAGGGAATGGTTTGTGATAGTATATAGATACGTACCAAAGACATGGGAATGGTTTGTGATATTATAAAGATCTGTACCAAAGACAAGGGAATGGTTTGTGATAGTATAAAGATCTGTACCAAAGACAAGGGAATGGTTTGTGATAGTATATTGATCTGTACCAAAGACAAGGGAATGGTTTGTGATAGTATATAGATCTGTACCAAAGACAAGGGAATGGTTTGTGATAGAATATTGATCTGTACCAAAGACAAGGGAATGGTTTGTGATAGTATATAGATCTGTACCAAAGACAAGGAAATGGTTTGTGATAGTATATAGATCTGTACCAAAGACAAGGGAATGGTTTGTGATAGTATATTGATCTGTACCAAAGACAAGGGAATGGTTTGTGATACTATATAGATCTGTACCAAAGACAACGGAATGGTTTGTGATAGTATATAGATCTGTACCAAAGACAAGGGAATGGTTTGTGATAGTATATAGATCTGTACCAAAGACAAGGGAATGGTTTGTGATAGTAAACAGATCTGTACCAAAGACAAGGGAATGGTTTGTGATAGTATATAGATCTGTACCAAAGACAAGGGAATGATTTGTGATAGTATATAGATCTGTACTAGAGACAAGGGAATGATTTGTGATAGTATATAGATCTGTACCAAAGACAAGGGATGGTTTGTGATAGTACATAGATCTGTACCAAAGACAAGGGATGGTTTGTGATAGTATATAGATCTAAACCAAAGACAAGGGAATGATTTGTTATAGTATATAGATATGTACTAGAGACAAGGAAATGATTTGTGATAGTATATAGATCTGTACCAAAGACAAGGGATGGTTTGTGATAGTATATAGATCTGTATCAAAGACAAGGGATGGTTTGTGATAGTATATAGATCTGTACCAAAGACAAGGGATGGTTTGTGATAGTATATAGATCTGTACCAAAGACAAGGGAATGATTTGTGATAGTATATAGATCTGTACCAAAGACAAGGGATGGTTTGTGATAGTACATAGATCTGTACCAAAGACAAGGGATGGTTTGTGATAGTATATAGATCTGAACCAAAGACAAGGGAATGATTTGTGATAGTATATAAATATGTACCAAAGACAAGGGAATGATTTGTGATAGTATATAGATCTGTACCAAAGACAAGGGAATGATTTGTGACAGTATATAGATCTGTACCAAAGACAAGGGAATGATTTGTGATAGTATATAGCTCTGTATTAAAGACAAGGGAATGGTTTGTGATAGTATATAGATCTGTACCAAAGACAAGGGAATGATTTGTGATAGTATATAGCTCTGTATCAAAGACAAGGGAATGGTTTGTGATAGTATATAGATCTGTACCAAAGACAAGGGAATGGTTTGTGATAGTATATAGATCTGTACCAAAGACAAGGGATGGTTTGTGATAGTATATAGATCTGTACCAAAGACAAAGGATGGTTTGTGATAGTATATAGATCTGTACCAAAGACAAGGGATGGTTTGTGATAGTATATAGATCTGTACCAAAGACAAGGGAATGATTTTTGATAGTATATAGATCTGTACTAGAGACAAGGGAATGATTTGTGATAGTATATAGATCTGTACCAAAGACAAGGGATGATTTGTGATAGTATATAGATCTGTACCAAAGACAAGGGAATGGTTTGTGATAGTATATAGATCTGTACCAAAGACAAGGGATGATTTGTGATAGTATATAGATCTGTACCAAAGACAAGGGATGGTTTGTGATAGTATATAGATCTGTACGAGAGACAAGGGAATGGTTTGTGATAGTATATAGCTCTGTACCAAAGACAAGGGAATGGTTTGTGATCATATATAGATCTGTTCCAGAGATAAGGAAATGGTTGAGCAAGTTGTGTATATAAATACATTCGTTCATGTCTCATGGTTACCATAGTGACGTGACATTATCTGAGACTGTAACCATCACTGTCACGCCAGACAGTCATCTAACTTATAATGCAGAATTTAATGTGACCATATAAATATTTTAAACCAACACCTGTAGCTAGGCAAAAAAACAATTTCAAACAACAAAAACAAATCCAGAAAGAAAACAAAATTAACTTATAACTAAAAATGACTAAGCAAACTCTTAAACAGGAAGTGGGTCATTGTAAGGACACTAAAGATATTGATTATACAACAGAAAGGAAGAACCTTTTCTTGACAGCCACAATTACATTTTTTTTTACATCATTATGTGTGTTACTGTTGTGATACATGCATTTTATTGATCATTTTACAAAATTATGTGTTATTCTTGTTATACATACATTTTATTAATACTTATATGTTTTATTGTTATGTTGTACATGCTTTTTATTTATTATTTAACATTTAATTTTTATTGTAGTTACATATGCAAATTATTTCTCTAACATATATGTGTTATTGTCGCTACATATCCCAATTTATTTTTATCTCAGTAACATATATATGCTATTGTTGTTACACATGCAAACTATTTCTCTAACATATATGACGTGTTAGTATTGTATTTGAGACATATTATTACTGTACACTTATAATACTTTCCCTACTCGTAATACTCGGCCCAGCCATGCCGTAAGTTAGGATTTAACAAGAAACCATGTTAGAAACCTGATGGGTGGGAACCACAGCTTTAATTTTTTTCTGTTACATTTGTGTATTATGTCTTCTTTTATATGAGTATTTCACTGTTACATTTGTATTTGTATTATAACCATCCTTCCATGTGTTACTGCTATACATGTGTATTTTAATTGCTTAACACTTTTATGGGTTTTATAATTGAATGAATAGTTCACTAACAGATCAACTAACTAATCTAGAAATGATATAAATAACAAGGTGTCTAAAAGGGGATGCATCGCTCTACTGTTTATTCTGGTTCCATTTGACCAGTTCAAGAAATAATTTACCGTTTCATGATCATCAACATCCCAGGTTTTGTTAGGTTGGACAAAAACTGAAGATCCTATGTTGTTAACTAGGCACAAGTTTACTTTATCTTGAAGTGATTTACATCAAAATTAATCCCAACCAAATTTCATCAAAATTATCTTAATTTTAATGTTGTTGAGCAGAAACCATTTTTATCTATTTTTTTGTGACAGTGACCTTAACCTTGGCCCCTTTTACCTCAAAACCAATCCTTAGATTGATTTTCACATAACAAACATTTACACAAAATTTTATCAAAGTATTCATTACTACAATGTTCATGAAACAAAAATCAGAATTTTTCAATCAAGCAAAAGAATTCTATCTATTCTGGCACAATACGACTGGTTCCAGAATTGTCATAGTCAAGAAATTCTGACCAAGTTTAGTCACAATAGGATAAAAGCTAAAAGTATCAGAGTGTTAAATAGACATAATAGGCAATATTTCAATAAATCATAGGCCATTACTACCAGGAATCCATTAATGTTCTATATAGCCTGTTCAAGAATTTGTTCAAGCTTTCCCCGTCAGCTTAACATTCTGACCACATTCAGTCACAACCTAATGAAAACTAAATATGCTGCAGCATTTACAAGGCAAAAAGCTACATTTTGCAATCAATAAAGGGCCATAACTTTGTGCATTTTAAGTCCAATATGGCTCGTTCAAGAGCACGTCTGAGTTTTACACCAAATTTAACCAACATTCCACAAAAACAGATTACAATACAGTAATTGCAAGACTAAAATCAGCATTATTATTTTTTTCAATCAATCAAGGGCCAAAACTCTTTCTGGTTCAATATGGCCACTTCCAGATATCCTCCAAGCTTTTATGAATATAAACACCCTGACCATGTTTGGTCAAGATTGGATAAAACTAACAGACGGAAAACGAACAATTTACCATGGCAAAAGCCTTTCCTGCCAGTAGGGCTAAAAATTCAACCACATCACAATACAGAATAAAGAAAACAAAATGAACATGAACAAAATTTAATGACTCACAGATTCATTATGTTACAAGAAAGAAGCAGTGCTTGATATACAATAGAATATACACTGTTATATAACGATGCAGTAAGCTGATTATGTAATCTACACTTGATCAAGCTAGCTATAGATGATTGTAAGAAAGGAATTAGTAACTTAGAGACAATTCTAACTAACAATGACACAATATTTCTGCTATATAAATGTTCTATATGCTACAAAAGAAGAGAAAGGAATGATAGTTCTAATTTGCTACCTGATAACAAGGTTTTTTAAAACAAAATTAAAAAACTAATTTTTATCATGACTTGTTTTATTTATGGCATATCCAGTTGTTTTTTTTGTGGCGAAGATCTCAGAATTTCATATTAAGAGGTGACGGCATTTGACATTTTCTCAATTTTAGTCTATTTTAAGTAATGGCAGACATAATGAATTTTAGGACAGCCACCAAAATTAAGATTTTTTGAACTGTATTACACAAGAAACATTTCTGATCAAGTTTTATAAAAAAAAATTCAGCAGTTTCAAGTCAGTCTAATTTTTTATACATTTTCGTATAATCTTATGATATCCATCTTGAAAGTTATATGAAAACAGAAAACAGAAACTTCATAAGTGTTCTCTGAAGGGTCATGCGCATGAATTCTGATCAATATTGTATGATGGGTAAATGAGCAGAAATATAAACTTATACAATTAAATACATTCATGAATTTATAAAAATCTTTTATATGACCTATAAATGCTAAGGTAACTACAGCAGTACTAATGATTCATATGATTTCTAATACAACTACCACATTCAGAACATAGCCCAAATATAGTTGGTTTTAACCAAATATGTATAGACACAGATCTAAAAGAATTAAGATTTAATATGAATCATTGACAGAGACACTTACAGTAAAGTAATACAGTAATCTTGTCTCATTGTTTGAAAAGATGAAACAAAAATCTAGTTAAAAATGTTTTTTTTGTCAAATTTACACAACATGTTAAGACAGGTAGATAAAGTATTCAACAGTAGATGTTGCGCAATAATAGAGAGACAGATATAAACAAAGGAGAGCACATGCTAATCAGGCCCCAAATATGCAGCACATTCAAAATATCATGCCACTGTCACACAGGTCTATGGTAATACATTTGTAAACATAATCACAGGAATCACTTGAAAGTTATCCTTACCATTGAATTTCTATGTCAAAAGTTTTTTTTGTAATTAATACTATTATTTTTTGCAATCTCATATAATGTATGTTGCATATAAAACATTTTTATTGTAGTACCACCCATTGTTGCAACATTCTATCTATTGTATATCACACATATATAAGGCATCACACATTGTTTTAACAAACCCTAGATTACACACATATTGTTACAGCACATACAATATATGATACAAACCACACATTGCTTCAATATATCAAACACATGTGATACACATCACAATAATAATAGTATGTAAGCATCACATACTTGTATAGAACACATCACATATTTATTAAGTATCACAAATTAAATGAGCATATAACACAACACATGTTATACATCACATATTTGTAGACAAGTATCACACATTGTTGCCACAAACTGCACATATCACATTTGTAAAGTATCACAAGTGATGTAGAAACAAAACAGAGAGCATATGTTCTATATCATACATTTGTAAAGTATCACATATTGTTCAAATGCAACATACAATGCAATGTAATATACATATCGCATATTGTAGAGTATCACACATAATTGCAGCACATGTTACACCGTATGTCACACATGTGTAAAGTACCACATATTGTATAAATGAATCATACAATGTAATGTATTTCACATATCACATATGCACAGAGTATCACACATAATTGCAGCACATATTACAACGTATGTCACACATGTGTAAAGTACCACATATTGTATAAAGAATCATACAATGTAATGTATTTCACATATCACACATGCATAGAGTATCACACATAATTGCATATGCTATACATTTGTAAATATCATACATTGTTGCAACACGTCATACAATGTAAATATTTACATATTATAACATGTTTTGTAGAATATCACATATTATTGAAACACATCATACACAATGTACAAACGTATCACATATAGTATGGCACTGTCTCAATGCACAATATCACTTAATTGTCCATCACATCACATATTTACAACATCACACATAACGTGCTTCTGCCATTATAACAAGGATACCAAGAATCAGCGAATTATTTTACAAATTATATATTAATATATATTATATATATATATCAATAATAGTTACATATTTATATACACATTATGCAGTCAAACCACAAAAACTATCATAGATCAGGTGTGTGTGAGGATGCATGTTCATGATACACAGTGCATGCAACCAACCAACAAGTCTCTGAAGTCCGTTTCATTATTTGTGTCCATCTCTATTGGTCAAAATTGTACGTAAGCTCTGCTGTCCTAACCTATAATATCACACCTGAGTCTTAAAGCTGGATTGAAAAATATGTCGGAAACATGTCGCTCTTAACCTGTTTCTTAGCAAATTTTCTTCATTTTGACTTGCTGACTATGCCGTTGTCATGGGTTTGATAATTAATAAAACACTAACTGAGAGCAATACAATGTAGACCCTCAGCAAACTGAGAGTATGGGTTGACATTGTATACAAAAGGTATTCCTGATGTAGACAGCAGGCTATATATGTAACTGGAATACTGGTACTTTGTCAATAAAATATGTAAGATTTTCTTTAAACTTTGACCAACTGGCTAAACATTGTTCGCTCATGTTGTACAAGACATCAATCAGATGGCCAAGAACCGGAAGCCATACTGTCATTTTTTACAAATATTATCAATTTTGTTTTCATATTTTTTATCTAAATTATATTAACAAAATCACCATGCTTGAAAATGCAGTATATTATGTATATTTCAACATCGCTTACATCCAAGGTTGACCAAAATTAGATTTCAACACACAAAACAACCAATCACAAGAGTGATCTTTCCATGGCAGAGGCCAAAGTTCATAGGTCATAATATAATAATATTGAAATAGAGGCGAGAGTATAATATGGAAGACTTTTGTGTTACCTTGAGTTGTGAATAACGTCTCTGTAAAGTTTCAATAACATTGTAATGAATCTTATTCCGGAATCCTCGTGCATTCAAATGTTTATAATCAATGAAAAAAAAAAGGAAAAAAAGAATACAACATTTTCTACAACAAGTTTACATGTGCAAAAACAATTAACAATACTCATAGTATGCAAAGTATGAGCTAAAGCGGCTGACTAAAAAATGACCTTAGTCTCGTGGTAACTTTCTTAATTAAACATTGACTTAGGAGTTACAGCCCAGTAGTGCTGGTGAATACATATAAAGTGTGCAATATCACATTGAAGGTTTGTATGATGTAAGTTAGTTATTATACATCTAACCAATTTATTTACCTATTCTTATATTTTCTTACATATATTACAAATTTCTATTCTTGTAAATGTATGTTATATTTGCATTATGAAATTCCCTAAACAAAATTGTTTATATTAACAACAAAATCATTACAGATAATTAGATATTAGAACAATGAATTTAGGTCGTTTCTATATCCTTTATTAAAAAAAAAAGAACAACACAAGGCACTCTTTAAAAACAAATTACCTTCACCTGTTATGAACTCAATTTAAACCAAAACAAATTTTTTCTATAAAATATAAATTCATCTTTAATGTAAGAGAAACACATTACCACAGCAAAATTTTTTACAAGCACAAACCTCTACTAATTTGTTTAAATAAATTTCTACAGCCAAACTAAAAACTTTAAAAAAAAATTCTCGTACAAAGTATGAGAAGCATGGAAAAGATATATATCAGCATCACTCATTTTGTGATTATTCATTAAAGGCAGGAAGTTACTCCAGTCTGGACTGGGTCTAAAATCTCACTTCAAGGCCTGACTACCAGTGTGCATATTGGATGAGTATTATATCCCGCTACCAGTCTAAGCTAATCTAGAGTATTGTCTATACTAGTAGTTGGGTCTACACCATCTCCAGCACTACAGCACCATCAAGAATATAAGCGTTAGCAGGTAGGAAACATAGAAATAATATTAACTATTATGTTACACCATAGCTCATTTTTTCTTTAGCTCCGGTGTTAATTCAGAAACAAAGCTGAGAAACTATATTTACACGTCAGATATTTAAATTCAATTGAAGCCAAAAGTTTCAAGTAAAAGCAAAATTTGGTTATAACAAACATGTCGGTTCTAATGAACTTGTCAGTTATAATGAACTTGTCACTTATAATGAACTTGTCACTTATAATTAACTTGTCAGTAATAATAATGTTGTCGGAACCAAAAAATAGTTTGTTTGATCTAATTTCTGCCTGTCACAAATTCCGGCAATGGCCTTGCTACTGACATGTAATTATGATGGTCACTACTACCCAAGAACAGAGTTGAGAAATAACTGTTACAAACTATTTATTACGAAATCAGTAGTTGGGACATGGAAAAAGATGTCCCTTAAACCAACTGTTTTTTTTTTAAATCAAATTTTTTTTTATATTCATTGATTTTTAATATAAAATACCAAAGGGCTAGAATCGGAGATTTGAACTATGTTCCTTATAACTGAGATGTCCCAAATCCGACGTTGTTATAAACAAATTTTATATTAATCCATTGCTGCTTTTTTGACATTGAACTTTTCGACCGAGCATGTAAATTTATCAAACAAAAGCTAACAAAAAATGAAAATATAATTACGATATAAACAAATTCAGACATGGTTTGAAAATGCAAAAGCAAAATAAACAAAGACTAATCTTTATTTACTAGTTACAGTAGAAAATTGATTCTCAAGATGGGAGTTGAGGGGCTGGAGGCACATATTCAAACCATGTCACTAACTATTATAAACAATGAAGCCTGGCTTTACCTTCCATTTAAAGTTAATCTCTCTGGCAAGTTATGCAATATGTCTGGGAGACGTTTCTGCTTGATAAAACCCTCTGACTCCACCGTCACTTCACACAGGGAGAAATTGCTGTAATTAATAATTGATTGGTTGATTTAGTATTTAGCGTCATTTTTATGCCATCGAGGGCTAACAGAAGATCTGTAAATCTAACCACTGTTTCCTGGGATTAACCAGTACTCGAGCACACCCATCTCCTTAAGTAACTGATAACTTTCCCACTTGAATCAGTGGCGGGAGACAAATGATAATGAGACACAATGTTGTATATCAGTCATCACAGAGACTGTTGCCTTGGGGGGGGGGGGGGATTCAAACTCACGACCCCTGGATTTATAGTCAGACGTGTAACCGAATGAGCTAATTGGACCCGGCTGTAATTAATAAGAAACCAGTTAAAAACATTATGTGGATAAAAAAAAACTCTGTTTTAAAGACAAACAAACTAAAAGACCTGTAAGACATAAAGTCCCTGCATACTCTACTTTTTTTCCCCCTTCTAGACACCTCATTATACATTAAAAAGAGCAAAAACCCTAAAATAGAAGAGAATTCCAAAGAATTAAATGCCTTGCCAATATTGATTTGTAGAAGTTTCACTACCAATGCAAGGCCAGGCTAATAAACAAATAACATCAACTAGAGATGCAATACACTGACCAGTTTTAATAACATTTGAATTTAAGGACCCTTCTGTCCCCTGATTGAAATAAAGACCCTTTAAGGATGAATCTGTGTTTGTTTTTATTTGAGTGTTTAGTGTCAGTTTTATGCCATTGAGGGCTAATGAACAATCATTTCACAATGATGCCTATTCTTTGAACCATCAAGCTATAACAGTCCAATGGAAATTAACATCAGGAATAATAAACTTTAAACTGTTACCAATACACTTTTGTGTAGATCTTGATAAAACAATATCTAAAAATTACAAAATATCAAAAAATATAAATCTTAATTAAATCTTGAAAATGTAAATATCTAACTCCAATAGGAAAAAAATAACTGTTGTCAAAAACCTTTTAATTTCAATGTTTATGTCCCTCTCAAACCCAAATCTCAACACTTTTTAATACATAAATACTCTATTCTTCATTTTTTTCTTGAATGGGCTGTCCAAAATTAAGCACTCGGTTTTTTTCCAAGAATATAGCCAAGGAGGACTTAAGATGATAAACATTAATGCATTCATAACAGCCTTAAAAGTAACATGGATTAGATGATTAATATTAAATAATGGAAAATGGGCAAATATAACGCATATGTATACCATATTTTTTTTTGTAGATTTTGAGGACTTTAAAGCTTTATTGTGAGAAGATATTTTGTTATTTGATAAGAATTATATTGGAATATATATATTATCATTTTTTCTTGTAAGTTTTTTTAATAAATGTAAAAGCTGCAAAGCTATACATGGTAATACCTGCTAGGATCTGTAATGCCAAACTCACGCAGGGACAACATCACTACTTCTCTTGCTGTTGTTTCCTAAAACATAAGACACAGAAATGTATTTGTGAAAAATGGTTAAAAGAATTTGTTTGCATGCAATGATGTGTAGTTGTCATTAAATATCAAAACTATTTTACCAATACATTTTTGTTATATTTTAATTATATAAACAATTACACTCGGGTCCTGTGTTAATGCGGTTGCCGGGACTCATGGAATGAAACC
Organism: Panopea generosa; assembly: GCA_029582155.1. NCBI lineage: Eukaryota > Metazoa > Mollusca > Bivalvia > Adapedonta > Hiatellidae > Panopea > Panopea generosa. The sequence continues at coordinate 14,050,198 of CM055895.1, read as the reverse complement.
TGGATATATGCAGAACCACATTATAAAATATTATAAAAATATTGCAAGGTGCACTGTGCTACGCTATTTGACATTACTTTATACGTTAGAGTATTTTAAACAAACACATGCTAATGTGAGATAAATTTGAAGTTACAAAGGTCATCAAAAAATACTATATTGTTTTGAGAAGTACACAAAACTATTACAGACCATCGTTGGTGACTTCGGGGCAAATACTTTGGAAGGAGCTGACGAAAGTGCAAAAGTTGATATTTTGTAGGCCAGGTTAATACAGGTCAAGGTCCGGTCAAGTTCAATCCATGTAAATGCTGTATGGTTTTGAAAAGTTTCTATACATTGCAGCTCAGTCATTAGCACCTCTGACTGTCAAGTCAAGGGTCGTGAGTTCAAATCCCCGCTCTGCCACAATTTCCGCTGTTTGAACTACAACATTGCATCTTATTATCATTCGTTTCACCGCTGATTCAAGTGAGGAAGTTATCAGTTATATGTGGAGACGGGGTGTGCTCAAGTAATGGTTAACTTTCCTGGATCCCTTGGAAACAATGATTAGGTTAACTGATCATTTGTTAGCCCTTGAGCACATAAAAATGATGCTAAATATTCAATCAATCAATACATTGCACCAATATGGACAAAATGAATACTGGGCAAAGTTTCTGCAAATGAGCTAAACTCAAAATCTTGACATTTTGTAGGCTGATTTCGGAAGTGAATTATCAGTAGAGAAGGTCAAGGTCATATGAAAATATGCTGATGATTTTGAGTAAATCTACCCATTATACTACTAAGCATTAAATTTTATAACTCTTGGGCAAAACAATTTCAAAAACAAGTTAAAAGAAATAAGTGTAAAAACTCAATATTGAATAGTTGATCACAGGAAAAAATAAATGCATGCAACAGCAACCATGTATGATTTTGAACTCACACAAAATTGAAGCACCTGAAATATAAACCCCTGAATTGTGTTATCAGGAGTATAAATTTAATACAGCAAGGGCTGTTAAGAGTCTAAATTATAAAAAAATATCTACCTTGTGTATAAGTAGATATTTGAAAGACTGGTCAGATCTAAAGACCTTAACAACATGTTCTGGGAAGTCAACAGATTTCTCCTCCGCCACCATGCCCCCTGTTGACAAGTCAGGATTACTGGCACTCAGGTGGTTGGACATGCCCGTGTTAGTAGATGATCCGGATGACGTAGAAGACTTACGAGACAGGTGAGAGGACAGATTCTCATCCGAGTGGTTTAAAGATGAATCACTGCAAGTAAACAAGAAGTGTGGGCATTTTAAATAAACACATACAAGTTTGTTAGTTTATACTAATTTATCTAGTAATCACAAAGTGTGGGCATTTTAAATATACACATACAAGTTTGTTAGTTTATACTAATTTATCTAGTAATCACAAAGTGTGGGCATTTTAAATATACACATATTTGGTAGTTTATACTAATTTATCTAGTAATCACAAAGTGTGGGCATTTTAAATATACACATATTTGGTAGTTTATACTAATTTATCTAGTAATCACAAAGTGTGGGCATTTTAAATATACATTGTACACATATTTTGTAGTTTATACTTATTTATCTAGTAATCACAAAGTGTGGGCATTTTAAATACACACTTACTTGTTAGTTTATACTAATTTATCTAGTAATCACAAAGTGTGGGCATTTTAAATATACATTGTACACATATTTGGTAGTTTATACTTATTTATCTAGTAATCACAAAGTGTGGGCATTTTAAATATACATTGTACACATATTTGGTAGTTTATACTTATTTATCTAGTAATCACAAAGTGTGGGCATTTTAAATACACACTTACTTGTTAGTTTATATTAATTTATCTAGTAATCACAAAGTGTTGGCACTTTAAATATACACACACTTGTAAGTTTATACTAATTTATCTAGTAATCACACTTAACTGTAAAATGACAAATGTTTTACCATTATAAACATTGCGTTAAAATTTCAAAAGATTTAATTCTGACATTCTTAAGTTATTGCACTGAAAGTAACAGACAAACGGAAATCAAATTTAGCCTGTGTTTCGGCATTATAAACATTGTATTAAAATTTTAAAAGATTCGAGTGAGACATTCTTAAGTTATTGCATGGAAATCAAACTTTGTCCTCTGTCATGATCTGAATAAACTTGAGAGAGCTTAAAGTAAGAATGAATTTGATGAAAATCTGTCAAACAGTTTCAGAAGAAATTGTTTGAAAATGACATTTGGACGGATGGACAAAGGACACAAGTTGATCCCAAAAGCTCACTTGTGAGCCTTCAGCTCAGATCAGCCAATAAAGCAACAATGCCCAGGTAAGGTACCTGGCAACTACTGTACCTTTATATAAACTATATTCTACATTTTTAAATCATAAAAATTCATACATACCTATTCATACGGCTATTACTCATGTTTCTGGGTAGAAGATTGCGTAAAGCCTTCCGTAATTTCGGTTTGCTGCTTGCTATTGTCATCATAAATGATCTATCCTTTTTTGTAGGTTTTTTACTGTCTATTGGCGGAGAATTTAAGGTATTTTCTAAATCTGGCGCAGACAGTCTTTGTTTGTGATTTGTTTGAACAAAATCTTGTCGTTTTGTTGATGCATTTTTTTCACTACTTTCTAACATTTCTTTAAATTCTGAAAGTTAAAATATGTACAGGGCTTTAATTGAAAGCATCATCACTCAAAACAACAGTGATGTGAGTGACTGCATGGCTCTATTTGACAGACTGAATGTTATGATAGGGATATGATGTTACACCACAATCTTAGCAAGGTTATCTTTGTATTTTAAAATCCAATCGGGCCCGATTACCTCAGTCGGTAACATTCTGACTATCAATCCAGGGGTCTTGAGTTTGAATCCCAGCCCGGCAACTATCTCTGTGATGATTGATATACAACTTAGTGTCTCATTATCATTCACCTCTCCAGTGGGAAAGTTATAAATTACTTGCGGGGATGGGGTGTGTTCGAGTACTGGTTAACATTTCAAGATCCCAGGAAACAGTGGTTAGGTTAACTGATTGTCTGTTAGCCCTTGATGGCATAAAAATGATGCTAAATATTCAATCAATCAAAAATTATTTTAAAATCAATTTAAAATGGATATTGTATTTATTGAATAAACATTAAAATCTAAACAAGAAAATATTGTGTTTTTTTTATTCATTCAAGGGCAGATAACTTGACCAAATACAATGGTTTTATGGGAATATAATTATCAGGATATCTAAAATTTTTAAAATTTGTTAAAAACATATTTTTCCAATATATCATGTCTATACATACTCACTGACCCCATATTGCCAAAAAGATATCTATTTTATCATTCTAAGATAATATAATGAAAAAGGCTTTCCTAACTTGGGCTAAAATAGGTTTCCCGTTTAAAATTTCAACATTTTTTGTGACGTATTTAATGAATGACATGATTACATTTTGATATAAAGTTGATCAGTTAAACAGATTTACACGTAAAAAATATTTCATCATATAGAGAGTCTGAACGACTATGTTAATGTCGTCAAGCAGTATTTAAGTGCTGTCTATTTTTAGAAAGGGGATTTCATATCAAGTTTACCACTTCAATTTAAATATCGATTTTGTCACATTTTGGTGGATTTGACATACCAAACTATTCAATTTTATTTATTAATGATAATGACATGTTTTTATCCATTATGAAAATAATTTTATTTCTTAAGATATTTATAGCGGATTTTTCCTGATATACTCCCTTTTAACCCTTACTTCATATAGACACTTTTTGACTCCTCTAATAAAGACGCCTTTGGACACCTCTAAAATAGATGCTTTAAGACACCTTATATAGAACACTTTTGAATTATTGGGTGAATTATGTATTCACGGACATAGTGGAAAACTCTTCCTGCACTGTTTTCAAAGGTCTTCTGTGTTTGGTGCGGGAAAATGCGTATCTATGGAGTAAAGGGTTATCTCATTCTAAATTCTATAATACAAAACATCATTTCAAAACTGGATTTTAATCCAATCAAATATAACATTTCTAATCCACAAACAAGGAGAAAAGGGATATTTTACACAATTCAAGGGCACAGCTCCACCTATGACTATTGAAAAGGACTGGTTTCAGTGTGCCTAATATGTTATGGTCATATACAACAAGTTTGATAAAGAGCCATCCAAACATAAAACATAAATGTATTAAATAAGTATAGAATTGAAGAATAGGTTGTCGTTTGATATCATTATGTAATCTTGCCTTTATTATATGATAGAAAATCGAAGGGCCATATTTGGCTTCATTGAGAAGAAGAAAAATAGTGTAAGTGTAAGATGCACACTTACCTAGTAGATTAGACTTGACAGTTATGGAGAGGTGTGTAGTTTTACGTAGTAGCTCCAAAGCCTTGCTGTGGGATATATTCAATAAACTTTGACCATTAACCTCCAATATCTGAAAAATAATAAATATTCATACAAAATTATACAAAAACAGTTATAAAGTATTCAAGAACTTTATTTCAAGGTAATGTCTAACTTAAGCTTATATTCATTCATTTAAGCTCAGTTGGTAAGAAAACTCAAAGCTTATATGGACCTCTCTCTTACCCAATATCTGGGTAGAAACAGTACTAAGTGTTGTTATTTTTGATAGACAACGGGTCGAACTGGGGGATCAAACCTGCAACATCCGGCATGAATGGCACACTCTATCCACTAAACTACTGCTCTGTCTAACTGTGAAGTAGAATACTCTCTTACCAAAACCATAAATCTCTATTTTAATTTTGACTCTAAAGTTTTTTTACTTAGTTTGTGGCTGAGTGGTTTAAGGTGGTCTCAAGATGGATTGGCCTTCACCTCATTGAGGTGACTTACCTGAACCCAGCAGTAGACAAACTGTATGTGAGAAACCAGTCACTTGCTGTGATGATTCTCCTTAGATTCATGTACATGTATATGTAACTGGAGTCTTCCTTTACAAATGACATTGGATGCCATGTATGTGCCTTAATCTTACCAATTCTTTCCTTCTCACCAATTCATCCCTGATTCCACACTTGTGCAATTATTCGCAGTGTCAAGTTTTCGGTCAGATTGTCAGTTATCAAAAATAGTGCAAAAAAAAAAAAGCATGTAAACAATTGTAAAAATGATAAAACATATTTTCCTTGTGTGACGTAATAAAATATACCCAATACATCCTAATTATATCCTAATTTTTCTTTAAAAAATGCTATCTTGACCTCTCTCATCACTGTTGTATACAGGTAAAAATGCCACGTACGTTTAACATGCGTGGCATTTTTACCTGTGTATGTTACAGAGTCGCCAGATTAATCAACATCATAAGGATGCTTGATTCTTTCAATTTGAATACAATAAAAAGAGTAATACTATAAAAAAATACTGATGGTTTACAAGCAACATTAGTGTAATTTACCTGATCTCCTCTCTTCAAGCCAGCCTCATAAGCTTTTGAATCCCTTTCCACCTTTTTTATAAATATACCGCAGCCTCGCTCTAGACCCCCAAGAATTTGAAAATACAAAATCTCATCCCTAGTGGCTCTGGTTAGAGTAACAGTTCTTGGTCTGGCTTTACTGGCACATGCAAGATTCAACAGACGAAGCTGACCCGCCATACGCTGAAAACACAAGTGATGTTTGTCAGAAACATATGCAAAACAAGGGGCCAATAAAGACCTGTAATATTTTTTTTTACCCTTAAGATATTAAAATCTAAGGTCAGTGACATGAAGTTAATGCAGAAATTATTTTATTATTTATGTAAAACAGTGTTTATGTTACCTTTAACAAACACAGAAACATTTCTTGCAATGTTTTTATCTATAACGACCAAGATTTCAAGATAGAAATCCAATGCACATTATGCACAAGTGTAGTACACTTAAATAGCGTTTAACGCCATTTTCAACACATTTCAGGTTATACATGGCATATCCAGTTTTACTGGTGGAGAAAGACATCTGACTGATCAGAACCTCCATCCTTCCGCAAGTAACTGAAAACTTTCTCACATAAAGTTTTTTGGAGCGAGTGGGACTCAAACCTACGACCTTAGTGGTGAGAGGTTAGTGACCTTAAGACAGCACCTTAGACCACTCAGCCACGGAGGACCCCACTATTTTAACGAGGGATGGATGGAAGAACAACAGACACAGGGCTATACCAATGCCTCAAGTATCAATTTTGACTCTTGGGATAACAAGAAAATATCGGTGGAACCGATGGATGCTCCCCAAGTGAGTGTTTGACTCTGTACCAGCTACTTGGTTGAAAAATACGTAACTGCATAGCAGGAACAATATATTGCTCTGCCTTCACAGAACTCATTCGCAAATCAGTGAACCGGAACAAAATGACAATATGCACAGATCCTACCTAGTTTTATAAAATTAAAACCAGAGGTTGTAGAGAAATAGCCCGAACAATAACTTGGGGATGGACAAAGCGGCGACTATATGCTTCCACCCTTTGGGGGAGCATTTAAAATTAAAGAGCCATCAAATTTAGAACAAATCAAGTAGAACTATACGGATAAATGGTAGATAGATATAACTTCATTCCAAACAAGCGTTCCTAGTTAAGAGTATTAAATGAGTAATGGCATGCAGTAAGTGTTCGCAATTTTAATTGCTAGATGCAAATCTGGAAGGCAGGCAACCTAGTGGCTTTAATTCTGAAAAGGTTATAGATGACTGTAATTGAAAACAGAAAACAGGTTCAAGTACTCATGCCAACACTTAGCCTTAAATAACTGAATAAAACAAAACTCCTGTCCTATAAGTATACATATACAAATACATGTTCAAATGTTATCAAAATGAAAGTGTTAGAAATAATCAATAGTTATCGGAATTATTAAGAAAATTAATGTAATTTTAATAAGGAATTGTGGATTGGTTAGGAAATAACAAGATTGTGAGATTAAAGAAAAAATCCCACTATACAGCAAACCAGTTGTTTTCATGTAAAAGTTAATGTTTTGTGATTAGCCAATCAACTGGCTTTATTCTGGAACAATAACAATGAATTGTCCATAAGGAAGATTTTTTTATGTAAGTTTAAACTTATTTCATTTACTTCAATTGCGAGATGAGTTGCAATTCAGACAAATCACACTCAAAATTTTACTGGTAAGAACCAGTACTAAGCATATCCAAAAAAGTGTTTTACTTAAGGACACCACACATAGCCGTGGCAGAGGATCGAACCCACCGCCCTCCGATGATAAATTTGTTGCTCTACCACTGGACCACTTAACCACATGCTTATTTAAATCTCTGACTAATAAGGAAACAACTAGATAAGAATAAAAACATTGTACATCGGACTGAGTTTTCTCTTCCTTGCGCAATTCAATAAAAATATTTCTTTTCATTAATGTAAAAATGTCATGCATAAAAGAGAGCCGATATGGGCGGTGGCCTGACTGGCTTAGATACCAGGTAAAGCCATCTCCTTTATAGACTGTTTTAGGGGATGCAAGTCTAGATAAAACAAATTATACACAAGAAAACAGTTTTGTGGGCTTACTATGAAACAACAGAAACCTTAAAACTTATATGAATCACTTTTAAGCTCGTTTCCCAGAGTAAAACCTGTACTGAGTGTTGCTTATGAGAACCCATCGTATTTAGCCTAAGTACAGATTTTATTTAGAAGGAATGCAGATATGGGCTAGTTGTTATTAAATATTTCCATTTTTAATCTTGAGTAAAAATTGCATCCCTGTGGTATCCATATTAAATAATTAAATTGCATCCCTGTGGTATCCATATTAAATATTTTAGGATGATAAAAAAAAAAGTCTGACCTACGGATCACGGACATGAAGTTTGGATAACATGAGGGGCTTCAGACTTGTTGAATGAAATAATGATTCCAATTTGTATCTATTTTTATTTATCTTTTTTTTTTTTAACTTCTTTCGTTAACCTTGATTGTGAAACAAGTTCTTACAACTAAGATAAATCACGCTCGAGGTCTTCCTGGATAGAACCATTACTAAGCATATGCTGATAAAGTGTCTTGCTCAAAGACACCACGCATAGCCAATGGGAGGATCGAACCCACAATCCTACAATCAAGGATTCAATGCTTTACCACTTGTCCATGCACTCCAAATATCTATTTTTAGTAACTGCAACCATATAAAAAAAAATATAAGTGGCAAAAAAGCCGAAAATCTGAAAGAGCTGTACACAAGAAACATTGTCACCAAGTTTATATAACATTTAGTAGTTTCAGAAAAATTGACGATGACGATGGAGCTGGCTATAAATAAGCTAAAAAAAATAATTTGATGTTAAGTCATGCAAAATAGACTGTGATGAAGAGCTGTACATATTAACAGTTTGGCTAGGAAGGTTCCATACATACTTACTGCCCTCGTATACTTGTCCATATTCTTCTAGAAATTTAATTATTCAAATTACATACACAAACAATAAACATTAATTGGATACATCTCATTATTTTGTTATTTCTATCAACAACTCATTATTTCAGTTTTAAATTCATGTATACTGTTGCAAAGAAAGTATTAACAATAAATGCTTGAAAATCCTCTGAATATAAACAACATCAATTACTCAGAGGTAAAGAGAGCTCCGTAACCTTCATATGTTCTCCTGATAAAATCCAACAGGGGATTTTCAATTGCAAGACAGAAATGAGCAATATCATTGGATACTTATTTTCATTTTATCACCTGTATTCAATGCAAGACTTTCTTTTTGATAAATCATGTACAAGGAGCCAAGATGTCTGTCAAACTAATGAGTCATAACTCATCCTCACCTAAGAATTGGCCATATATCAGAGAATGAAAATATGATACCATATGATTCATACCATAAATACATATGAAACAAATGCTAATCATTTTTTAAAACTAATGTTACCCTATGTTCACTTTGAACAAACCTCTCATTTTACAATTATTCCTAAAAAGATAAATCTAAATGAATCAGTTTATTCTTTTATACTGTGAAATCATTAATTTTTCGTTGGGATTAAATTTCCTTGTTTTTTGGTTAAAAGAAATTTTTGTGGGGACTTAATTTCGTCGAAAACCAAATTTAGTTGAGAAAGTAACAAGAAAATAAATATTTCGAATTATCGGCTCATTAAAATCTGAATATCTCGATATATTACACGATTTAGGGTTTAACCTCATTTGACAACCAATGGAATCGCTTCAATTTTCAAAATTGTGTTGCTCTTATTTGTTGAAACAGCCTACAAACTAACTTTATTATTAAGTTCGTTCTTAACTATTATGAAGTTCATCATCACTGAGCAAGCGTGAATAGCATTGCACAGACTACACCCTTGATTCAATTCTGAACGAGTTATGTACAAACTACAAAGCTGCCTGAGCTATGCTTAGAAACGGCCTTAGCTAACATCAACTTTAAAATGTCAGTCATCTCATCATTCATCATAGCTCTGCCCTGGAGTCGGTCAAATGACGTCAAACTTTCAGTCAAATGAAGTTTAACACTAAGCCAGTTAGCATTCATTAAATAAAAATTGAACAATTAAGAAACCCCAGTTGCTCCCTTTGCTTACGAACACTTACTGTTACTTAATTAGCGACCGTCTACATGCACACATGCGGCAGTCAAGGCACTTAGTTAGATATCTAAATTTTATTTTTATTGACAAATAGCAACACATAACACAAATGATAGAAAAAAAAGGATATTAAACTTTTCTGGTATAGCTTGGAAAACACACGTTTCGGGAGTAAAGGTAAATTCTATACATTATGGATGGAACAAATTTTCCCTATGACATATTCTTGGGGTTTTAATTTCATTGTTGAGGCTACCACACGAAAATTAATGATTCCACAATATACCAAACTTCCTGTCCACTTTTCTGTTAATATAAACAGTTGTTTTAAATACTAAAATCATTCACACAGTCACATAAATACCTACCTCCCGTTCCAAGAGTTCCTCAAAATTCTCCAAGAATTCACACATATCTGCATTTGTCTCAAAGTCAATGAAATGGTTGTTCACCCAGAGCAGAACCACACGTGTAACCTGTAATCGTTAATTTGTTAATACAGAAATGTCAATAAATAATTACTTCATAATATAAATCTAGTGAATCACATAAGGAATAGAAATGAATTTATTTTTTTTGAACTACGGTCGAAACTTGTTGTCTCGACATCGCAAGAGTCGAAATTCTGGTAGCGTCGATATTTTTTGTCATCCACAACTTTTTCCCTTCTTTGTGTATGTAAATATATTCCTTTTAATTCTATATTTTGGATATCTCGATCCCAGTTTTAGTTCCCGTTTGATCATTTCACTCCTTTAATTGAATGTTTGTCTTGATTTAATTGCTGTTAATACTATTGTGTTTTTTTCCACTTCGTGTGAAAATCTACGCATGCTTTTTATTCACAGTTTGTTTAAGATGCGGCACTAATTAACGGTCTGTGGCAAAGGTGTCAATTTTAATGACTGACAGCATGTTGCAAACATTGTGTCATCAAATTGGATAATTGCATGTAGAAATTATTTGATTCAATAATCAGCCTCAACTTTTATCCCACACTGCCGAGCCCAATTGAAAGCAGAACAAAGATATCAGCGTTTATCACGAAAGTGTAATTCTACTGCACGGACTGTAATATGAAAGTGAAAGCACAATTGATATATGACAAACGACAATTATCAGGTGATAAAATTAAAGTATTGATCTTGAGACAAAATCTATGCTGATATTTGGATATCTCAATGTTTTTTGGTAGTCTCTCCGATATCGAGATAACGAGTTTCAACTGTAGCTTTCAATCAACAAATGCATCGGTTTATTATTCAGGTTTATAAGTTTCATTAATAGATCATCAATTTCATTGTTTTGTTACTAATGAGACATTTTCTCACTCAAAAATAGAAAAATTTTAGGAAAATAAAAAACACATAAAATAATAACATAATAACATAAAACAATTATTTACAATTATCTTTTGTCTTTAACTTTAACATTGACTATTGTTAAATATATTTTAATACAAAAAACAACAATAAATTATTTCAAACAATTAATGTTAATTTTATATCCATGAACTACAGAGAAAAAACATCATTTTACATTTGTACAATATAGATAACACTGTACTTGTTAATACTGTGGTCAAAACCTGTTTTGGACTAGGCACCTACGGCATCTCATCCATTCCAGCTTTTCACTACATTAACTCATACAATAACTAGAAATGTGTCCATAGAATACAAATACTCTTGTTCTATCGAAAAGAGGCCAGAATTCCTGTAAAATAGGGCGAACATCGGCAGCTATCAAACTTGGCCTATTCTTTATAATTATACAGCTACACAAGAAAAAATACTCAAATATATAGACTCGTTCAGATGATACTGACCATAAACGATTATCGTAACAAGAATTCAATTGAATAGGGGACATAACTCAGGACTGTAAAATTCAATTGACAAAGACAAATTTCAAACTTGGCCTATATAATTATAAAGCTACATAAACACAATAAACATTAATTAAATACATAGACCATTTCAGAAGATATTGGTGGGAACCAATATATTTACCTAGGAAGCACTCACAGGCGCATGCACAAACAATGACCCTTCACCATTCATCAAATGGCTGGGGCATAAAAGTTCATGTAGTAAATTGAATAATAGCATTTTTGATTTTTTTTATCTGATAATTCGCTTGATCAGGTACAGACACTTGTTTTCTGCATCATCTACCCAATCTGTGTGGATTGGAAGAATGGCAATAGTAAAACAATGGCAATTATTGTTGTAATTACTCCCTGCCGGAAGGGGCTCTATATGACAAAAGGAGTGCCAGAAGTATCAAATTTCACCTCGGACCCAACTTCTAAATATGCAAAGTGTTACGGAGTACCCCGAAACAAATGTTCATTATTGTTGGTTAAAAATTTAAAATGAAATAAAAGCGAATTGATGTGAATGCATAGAAGACTATTACAATATTGCCAACTGGCGTATCATACCTTTGCTCTCAGTGCCGGGTCCTCAAACCACTGCATGAGTTTGTTTGTGAGGTCAGTAGGGCTGGGTAAAAACTTTCTGTATGTGAGGAGAAAGTCCTCCACGTAAGTTGGGTCAACAACGCTGTGATCCTCTACTAAGTGTTGCATCAGTCTCTCTGGGGTTCCCTGCAAAAGGCAATTCGGGTAAGGTACAACATGGAGTGAGGAGAATTGTTAACATTTCTTTAATAAAAAAAAAAAAATGTTGATGTTTTGAAACTATTTATTTTACTGTGAAAGTTCTTCCAACTTAGACAAATCACACCCAAGGTCTTCCTAGGTAGAACCAGTACTAATGGTATGTAGATAAAGTGTCTAACTGAAGGGCACCGCACATAGTAGTGGCCGAGTATTTAACCGATGACGCTAACACCATTCTCCCCCTAGTTATGGATCCAATACTCAACCAATGGATCTGTGTAAAACAAGTAAATATTAATTAAGCTGCATATTATGATTTAGCGAAGTTTCCATTTCATGAAGAATACATTATAGATTGGTTCTGAACACCATTATTTTATTTTATACTCATGTATCAAATAATCTATTTTCCATCATCTGACAGTGACCCATTTAAACTTTTAGACACATGAAAAGGAGGCACATAAAAAATTATTTATTACAGCACTTACCCTAATGACAATGTGACCCCGTCGATTACCTCCATCAAATACACGATGTTCAGTTACCATGACAACCTTACCTTCTTCTTCATGTCGACGAGTGTTCTCTTCTCCCTAAAATTTGGATAAAGAATTGTTAATTCAGTTCAATAAAATGAACTATTGGCTCTAATCATCTAATCAGATCTGATGGAACAAAAAATATCTGAGGGTCAAATATGGTATCATGGAAAAAACATGATCTGAGGGTCAACTATGGTATCATGGAAAAAATATGATCTGAGAGTCAACTATGGTATCATGTAACAAACATGATCTGAGGGTCAACTATGGTATCATGTAACAAACATGATCTGAGGGTCAAATATGGTATCATGGAAAAAACATGATCTGAGAATATGGTACCATGGAACAAAATTATCTGAGGGTATCATGGATAAAACCATGATCTAAGGGTCAAATATGGTATCATGTAACAAACATGATCTGGGGGTCAAATATCGTACCATGAAACAAACATTTGAGGATTATCAAAATATATGAAAGGTAACTGTTATTTAGTAAATATTCTTAAGGGGACCACCACCAGAATTAAAATATTAATGTGAATCTGTATTTTGGACCAAATAACCGTTATTTCACTTAAAATATTTTCAAAATGTATATGCAACATCAAGAATACAATATTATTCTAAATATCAGTGTTTCATTATATTTATTATTCTTTTCCCATAAATACTGAGTGCAGAAATAAATATATATTGATAGTACATGTATATTATTTGCTTGAGGGAGATACGTTTGTGTGATACAGAAATGAGTGTGAAGTAAAAGTTCCTATATATGACTGTTGAATATCTTTCTTGAGATACTCGATTCCTTTAAACCCAATCTCATTAGAATCAGATCAACTTGAAGCTTCAATACTATATGCACAGAAGATCCGACACCTCAGATTGACCTTCCATGTAATGAATATTCATAACAATTCAGCCAATCAGGTTGATCTTTACATTCGCGTATGCGATCGCAGACATTATGTCAACATATATATATATATATATATATATATATATATACACCTTTACATGTGCCCACAAGCTCATTCAAATTTTTCCTAGAAAGAAAAAGCATGATGTCGCTGCCATTCCACCTAAGCAATTTTAATTCAAATACACCCACACTCACCAGAATTAAAATGGCCATTTTACCCACCACCACCAGTAAACACAAGAAAATATTGGTAGAACCGATGGATGCTCCCCAAATAAGTGTTTGACTCTGTACCAGCTATTTGGTTGAAAAACACCAAACTGCATAGCAGAAACAATATGTAGCTCTGCACTTGACAGAACTCATTTGCAAATCATTGAACTGGAACAAAATGACAATATGCGCATATCCTAGCTAGTTTTACATAATTAAAACCAGAGGTTGTAGTGAAATAGCGTCATGATGACAATATGCACATCTCCAATTGGTAATGATGCATCCTATCAAGTTTCATAAAATTCCAACCAGAGGCTGTAAAGAAATAGAGCAGAGAGAATATGGTCACAGACAGAATGAAAGGGCCATAACTCCGTTAAAAAATCATCGAACACAAACATAGCAAGTTTCATAAAATTCCAACCTGAGGTTGTAGAGAAATAGCGTGGACAATAATTTGGTCACAGAATCAATGAAAGGGCCTAACTCCTTGAAAATTCACCGAACTGACACACATAGACAATATGCGCATCTGCATTTGGTAATGATACATCCTAGCAAGTTTCATAAAATTCCAACATGGGGTTGTAAAGAAATAGCGCGGACAAGAATTTGGTCACAAACAGAATCAAAGGGCCATAACTCCGTGAAAAATTAATGAACCAGAACACAAAGACAATATGCGCATCTGCACCTGGTAATGATGCATCCTAGCAAGTTGGATAAAATTCCAACCTGAGGTTGTAGAGAAATAGCCCGGACAAGAATTTATTCACAAACAGAATCAAAGGGCCTTAACTCTGTGAAAAATCATCGAACTTGAACACAAAGACAATATGCACATCTGCACTTGGTAATAATGCATCCTAGCGAGTTTCATAAAATTCCAACCAGAGGTTGTAGAGAAATAGCCCGGACAAGAACTTGGGGACGCATGCACTGATGGACGAAGCGGCGACTATATGCTTCCCCCCTTTGGGGGAGCATAAAAATAGGGTCCTGTTCCGACCCCACCAAAGAGTTTTTTTCTGGAATAGCCCTTAAAGGAAAATTAAGTTATGGAGTGGAAAACATTTCCACCTCCCGTTCTTAGAATGGCAGAGAATAAAAAAAGACTTGATTTGTTACTGTGTACAACAACTCTGTAAACTTACTTGATGTAAAATACGATAGTAATCTGACTGAGCTATACACACAAACTGGCAGTCATCCACATTGGTGTGCATTGTACCGCGATGGTACAACTTCTCCATTGTTGGTGTTATGCCAAAACTGAAATAATTGCAATATTGAATTTTTTAATGCAAAATATCAAATCATATTTCCACACACAAAGTAAGAAATGTCTTAACTTTTTGTATAGCTCAGGTTACCTTAGTCGGTAGCATGTTTGGCTATCAACCCAGGGGTTGTGAGTTTGAATACCCGCATGACAACAGTCACCTTGATAGTTATATGACATTGCACCTCTTCATCATTCATCTCTCAATGCTGAGTCAAGTGGGAATGTTAACAGTTACTTGCACAGATAGGTGTGACTGAGTACTGTTTAACCTTCCAGGATCACAGGAAAAAGTGGTTAGATTAACGGATCATCTGTTAGCCCTCAATGGCATAAAAATGACACTAAATATTCAAACTAACATATCAATTATAAGACCATCCTGCGGTATTATTGCAGGGGTATTGTCATCAACACTATCAAGTAGCAGTAATTGTTCTGGACATAACTTCAAGTGTACGACAAGCAAAGAATACTAAAGAATTCAAAAAAAAATATTACGCAACTCTCTTAAGTAACTCTAACTGGTAAAGTGGTAGATTAAATATCTCAATATTTCTTAAGACAATACAATATCTACGCTATATAATTGTCATAACATTGTTTGTTCATGAATATCTTAGAAATGCAATGACTAACTAATTGTATGACTGTATGTCTATTTGGTATTTGAATGCATTTGTTATAACCATGCTTTGCTTTGTTTATGGTCTCAAGGGAGAACAGTTATTGTAATTCATTGAGTTACCGTCATTAAATAAAGAATTTATTATTATTATTATTATTATTATACATGGGGCCTCGACATACCTGTCTCCCATCTGCAGATATTTGGATCCCTCTTCTGTTTCTATTTCCACCTGACCATTGAGAATGACGGACCAGGAGTCCTGCTCCTCCCCGTCTTTCATCACAATCGTGCCTGCCTTCTCTACCACAGCAAACACCATCACAGCACACAGCGATCGCCTTGTAGCAAGGGTCATGTTTGCAAACGCCTAACAAGCAAAATAAACACTCAGTTAGTTATACACATTCTATAAACAGAAAATAACAATTCTTGACTTGGGTAAAAAGGATGATGGTTCTATGCAGTTTAATTCTGAAGTCTTTCTCCGCCAATAAAACTGGATATGCCATGTATAAAGCCTGTCATGTCATAAGAACCCCATTTAATAAAAAAAAAAAGAAGATAGAGTTATCAACAGAAGATTTCTAGCTGATAAATAGGTTTACATATACCAATTGTCATGCGCAAACTTATTGTTTGACATGTCAAAATGTCAGTTGTTGTTGTATGGTGTTAAGAGTTGCTTTCAACAATTTTCAGTTTACTTGAGACAGTATTCTAAGCGCTGTCAAACTGGAGTATCATGCCGCAGACACATGGTATGATACCCCACCCAGTCACATTATACTGACAACGGGCCGACCAGACCTAGAACTCTCCTCTAAATGCTGAGCGTCAAGCGAGGAAGCTTCTGGTACCATTTTTAAAGTCTTTGGTATGACCAGGCCGGGGATTGAACCCACGACCTTCCGCATGCGAGGCGGACGCTCTACCACTAGACCACGCCGCGGTATTCAAATTGTCAGACATATTTCAAATGCACAAACTGTATCAATGTATCCTAATGTCAGAATTGGAACTGTCAAGCAATGAACCAGTCTTGTTTTAAATTATGCTTTACTTACCCTAAAATGCTGCATAAAATCCAGCAATATTTCGATGTCGTCATCTTTGCGATCAGCTGGATCCTTTTCCAGGCATTCCCTGACAGCATCACGTACTGGTAACGACTGAAACAAGATATGTCCATAAAACTTCATTCTTACTTGTTTATAAAACCCGTGTTTTAAGTCTCATCGGAAATCACATGCTGATACAAATAACACACACATTACAAAACTAATTTACATGGTAAGTTTTTATTCTTCGTTTTTGAAACATATATAGAATTATACAAAGTCTTATTCGAATGCCTTATAATGTCATCACCTGTACAATTATGTACATTTATACATTATAAGATTTGTTTAAATGGACTCCATGAATCTGATTCACACACATTAGAAAATGTTCAACACAAGTCACGTCCATAACACTAAGTATGGATTCAGAAGTGTTATATCCTGCAGAATAAATATAAGTTACACAGTTCACAGAATTCATTCTCAAGGAAACTATTTACACTTGCCGCTGCAATGGAGCAAAAAGGAACCAAGTGCTTTCTTATTTCATATTCGCTTGGTAACTTATTGATCTAATGGAACGTATCCTTGTGTGCTGGATCTGGGGAAGTGAAGCCATTTAAATACGCCAATAAAGCACTGTGAACATTTAAAGAGGCACATTGTGTTATCAATAAATAATTAACAAACATGATAATTTGACTGTAAGTATAATATTTTTAAAGTGCTGCATGAAGTGATTCCAGCAGATCATAAAGATAAGGACACTGAAATACTGAGCACTGCACTTTACGCAGCACTTTGAAATAAGTCATTGTATAAAAGTGTTAAATATGACACGACCATAACCGCACTGGGCATATCAGTCAATGCGGTTCAAAACCTGACATTTACTTGTGTACACCACAGTTTACACGGTTGGCGTTCTCACATGGCGTGATCATAATCTTTGTAAATAACCAATTTCTTGTAGATACTGTCAAACCTGTCTTAAGAAGTCAGTTAAGGGAATGAGCAAAGGTGGCCTTTTAAGACAGGTTGTTTCTTAATACAGGTTAGTTAATTCTGAAATAGTTGTAATAGGAAATAGCAAATGTGGCTGCTTAAGATAAGTGGCTGTTTAAAAGAGGTGACCGCTTACACAGTACCAGTTTGGAGATTGAGCACCATTCACAAATTACAAATGGAATAAAATCCTGACATGGATGAGAAACTGAGAATTATCAGATTTATTTTGTTCTTATAAGCCTATTTATTTGGACTATTTAAGTAATTGATCAGAAGTACGGACATAAAGCACAAAAACAATACAGTCAAACCTGTGTTATAGGTCACCTCTATTAAGCAACCACTTGTCTTAAACAGCCACATTTTCTATTTACCATGTTTATATGTAAAGTTAAAATCAACCTGTATTAAGCAGCCACCTGTCTTAAGAGGTCACTTTTGCTCTTTCTCTTGAGTGTCTGCTTAAGACAGGTTTAACTGTATGTCTCCCTGAGAGGAGAAGACACAAATATCTCAAAGTAATTTAAATTATTAATCAAAATTTAATTTCTTTATAATAGTAACAGTGACCATGACTGTCAACAGATTTACCTCAAGCCAATCCTACGCTTTCTTTCCAAGGAACCCATAATCCATATATCATTGAAACTTGAGTATTAAGAGGAAACAATTATTTCTATTTCTACCGTATATTCCCTTATCAAGGACACCAGGGGCATTACATTTTACAAGGTAGGGGCATTTATTAAAGATAAAAAAACAAATCACAAGAAGGCCAAGATGGCCCTATATCGCTCACCTGACTGACCTTGAGTCACCAAACTTTAGTAGATTATATATCACATGTACACTTAAAATCCCAGAAAAACGAAATGGGCAAGAATTTTGATTTGTTTTGAAGATGTAACAGATGCGTAGAAGAGTTCATACTTGGTAGAGGTTCACCTATGGTAAATGTCAGTGAAATTACATCGAAATCAGGTCAGTCGATTCTGACAAGAAGGCTTTTGAAGTTTTTACTATAGCTGCCTATATAGTAAACTAGCACCTCACTGTGGCGGTCATGTTTTTTAATAAATCACAACGGCTTGAACAAACATGGTAAAGGGTCACCCAAAGAACATTTCTGTGAAATTGTTTTAAAATTGATCTGGTGGTTTCTGACAAGAAGATTTTTTAAGTTTTTACTATAGCTTATATAGTAAACTAACCCCAGCCTCTGGCCGACATCTTTTTTTGACGATTCAAAATGGCTTGAACAAACTTGGTAGAGGGTCACCCAAGGAACATTTCTGTGAAATTATTTTAAAATTGAACCAGTAGTTTCTGACAAGAAGATTTCTTAAGTTTTTACTTAAGCTTATATAGTAAACTAACCCCAACCCTGGCCGCCATGTTTTTTGATAAATCAAGATGGGTTGAACAAACTTGGTAGAGGGTCACCCAAGGAAATTATTTTTAAATTGAGCCAGTTGTTTCTGACAAGAAGATTTTTTAAGTTTTTACTATAGCTTATATAGTAAACTTACCCCACCCACTGGCCACCATATTTTTTGAAGAATCAAGATGGGTTTAACAAACTTGGTAGAGGGTCACCCAAGGAACATTTCTGTGAAGTTATATCAAAATTGGCCCAGAGGTTTCAGAGAAGAAGTTGTTAGAAGCCAACAGTTAACGACGGACAACAGATGACAGATGACAGACACCAGGCGATCACAAAAGCTCACCTGTGAACCTTTGGCTCAGGTGAGCTAAAAATACAATAAAACCCTGGAAAAAAACTTAAATCCGGTTTAAATCCCCGAAAAAGTGGTTCAGAATTATTTGAAAGTGAATGAAATAATCAACAAAGGATGAAAAAAAGCTGAAAATCTGTATGAAACTACTAGTCCATGTACTGGAAAATCGGAATTTATGGTCAGTGTACTCTTAACTTTAAATCACTTGGACGCTTGCTCTTATCAACGTAGAACAATGAGCTTTCAGTGTACACAGACTAACTGCATCGGAAAGACTTTTGTAATGATGGCATTTTTACTAATTTTAAAAGGCAAATATGGGGAAGTGTATATTCAACCAAAAGTGGTCAAGTGTTCCAAGATATAAACAATGGGTTAGAGAGTTCAAAGGTGATAAATACTACGCTAATTGTTGTCTGTGTAACAAAATAATCGATCTGGGAAAGATGGGCGAATACGCACTTAACTCGTATAATTTCATACATTTTATTTTTTTAATTTTCCAGAAAAATAGGTGGTGGTGGTGGTGGTGGTGGGGGGGGGGGGGGGGTTATTAGAAGGTGGGCATTAATAAGGGAATATATGGTAATAACAATAACCTTGACCTCACAATGGCAATAAAATCAATCCCACGAAATGTCAACCAATTATCTAAAGAAAAGTAAAGTTACTGAGTCAAAACCTTTTTTCTACCCTAAATAAAAGTGACCGTAGTTCGATTTACCACAAAACCAATCTCATGCTTTCTTTTCATTATTTTTTCATGAATTCCTATTCACAAAATTCCATCAAAATATCTTACAGGAAACAAGTAATTCGAGTGGAATCCTTTTTCTATTTTTTTTTTTTTAACAGAATTCAAGGGCAATTCACTGATTGGGTCATACAACCAAACAATGTGAGCTTTAATAATTATATAATTCTGACCAAGTTTGCAATTAAAATAGGTCGTAAATGTAATGTAAGTATCGTTCATAATATTTTTAATATTAATCCAGAGAAACCCAATCCGGATTGAATATTTCATAAATCGGTTTGTTTTCTTAAAATATAATCTTACATTCATGTGGATAACCATGAAAAATATTATAAAAGTTTCTTACTTTACATTTACAGCTATTTTTATCATAAATATTTTTTCTTTTTTTGCGAAATGCAATTCTGGGTTCCAATTCACCAACATTTTACTTGAATCAAAATTTAACTCAATTTTGACTGGTTACTTTAATATTCTTTAAGGAATGTTTCAATTAAACAAAATGATTTTTTTCTTGAGCCAGTCTATAATCAATGATGATCACTTGGAAGCTTGTTTTTGTTTAAGTTTTTAAGTTTATACTTAAATATATTGCTGAAACAGAAGCCAGAACTGATGAATATAAAATACTTATGACAGTTATTGTCATATTATGATCACAAACACACGAAATATGATGCTTTTCAACAATTTACAAGTTATGCCCCTTTACGAAACAGATTGATTGATTAATTGAATATTTAGCGCCATTTTTATGCCGTCGAGGGCTAACAGATGATCAGTAAATCTAACCACTGTTTCCTGAAAGGTTAACCAATACTCGAGCACACCCCATCTCTGCAAGTCGCTGATAACTGACAATGTCGTAAATCAACCATCACAGAGACTGTTGCTGGGCAGGGATTCAAACTCATGACTCCTGGATTGATAGTCAGATCCGTAACTGACTAAGCTAATTGGACCCGGCTTTACGAAACAGACATGCTATATTGAATCTACTCACATTTTTGGGGTATTCTAATTTCATATTTGTGTCACGTAGATATATAATTTTCAGAAATACAAATATAAATTTTCTGGTAAACACCCCCATAAGTCATAATAACAAGTAAACACTTTCTGATAAAAACACCCCCAAACTTCCCCAATTACGCTGTTAAGAGAGACAGTCTCTTGATGTTCATAAAACTTGAAAAGGAGGAAGAAGGAACAATTACTATTGTTTATTGTGAAGATTGCTTCCACAAATTAAATGTGTCATACAATCATGATTGGTTGTTCAAAAGTACCTGAATAAATCTTTACTTATTCTTTAATAAGACTTGGAAAGTATGTTAGAAGGAGGTTTAGTAACAACGGATATCAATACTTAATACTCCTACAGTATTTGTACAAAGAGATCAGATAACACGAGAGATCAGGATGAAGGGTCAAGACATTTCCTCTCAAGTAATTCAGTTGTCAGTTATATAGCTTAAATAACATTTTATTTAAAACAATGAAATATTTTAAAGCCTTTACGGAGACCCATTCATGTTTTTTTAAGTAAGACCACAGTGATTTTTTTAAGTAAAAGACCACAGTGAATATAGTGCTCCCCCCCCCCTCACCCCCCCTGAAGATGACCAGATGTTTGTGAGACTAAAATGACTACTGCTGTCATCAGCAACACATCAAAGGTTAATAACCATTTTTGGGTCAGCCTCAAGGGACTTCTGATTATTTTCACTTAGACTTGTGTAAATTTATTATAAGATGAGAATTATATGAACTTAAATGTCTTGCCTATAGCGTTTTATCACAATGTGGGGCTTTGAAGCAGTCTAGAAGCTCTACATACACAATTATGAACAAAAGTTAGTGACACTTGGGCAAACAGTTTTGAAGAAATGAGCTTTACATATTAACTAAGCATTTTGTAGCCTAAGCTTGTTATCTCACTCATCTTAACAGTTATGTCAGGAACCATTTTTCTTTTTTTAGCAATGATGACCTTGACCCCTATATACAATCCCAACCTTCCTCTCTATCCAGTATACTCAAACATTGTTTCTCATTAAATATCTTACTTCTATTAAAATTTACGTCAGAAACTATTTGTCTATTTTTAGCAACAATGACATTGACCTTGATCCTGGTGGCCACAGATACAAACCTAACATATTCCTATCCATCCAGTCTAACCATACACCACATTTCATGGTAATACCCCTTTCTATTCATCACTAAAAGAGGTTGTCAGAAACCGTATAATTTTTAGCAAAGGTGACCTTGACCCCAATGGTCCCAATATACAATCCCAACGTTTCTCTCTATCCAGTCTAGCCACACACCAAGTTCCATGACGATATCCCCACTCCTAGCAAATTTAATCAATAGGGAAACTATTTTCCTACTTTTCAGAAATTGTGACCTTGACCATAAACCAATGACCCAATCTCCAATTAGTCCACACACCAAGTTTTTAACATATCAAATTCCTAACATTGTTTATTATTAGTTTAAATACGATGAGCCATGGCAAGACGTTACCGAGTGATTCCAAAATTGCCCCAACCAAACATTGTTTGGTGAGGGGTATAAGTTATATATAAATGCTTCCCATACCTCTGTTGATTCACCGAATCCCTCCTCGTCATCAGAATCTACGAGGGTCTCAATCAAGTTCGATGGAAGATCACTGTCCCCATTGTCCTGATCATCAATTGACGATTGCATCATGTCAGAGCCAGAGTAAGCGCTGGATGTATCACTAGCACGTGAACATCGCTTGTACTGCTCATTACGCAAATAGGCATCTCTGCCAGTATACCCGATCTGTATATCTGGTATCATCTACAAAACAAATATTCACCAGTACTAAAACTTGATTTTTCAAAACTATTTACATGATGTTGGACCTAATCTGATCCCATTGATATATACAGTCCTCCAAGCAATATACAATTTGGCTATTCAAATCAGGAAGATTGGGTACAAATGAGGAAGTGCTTTTTTCAATGAACACAATTTGTCATGTCAAGAGTGACTATCCGTGATCAGCCATATCATATCACTAATCATCTTCATCTCCACTGCTCAGTTTGTTGTCACATTAATCATCTTAATCCCCTGGGCTCTAGCTTAACCCTTTGCTCCATAGATACGTGTTTTCCTGCACCAATCACAGAAGGCCTTTGAAAACAGTGCAGGAAGAGTTCAGATTGCTCGTAACGAGCAATCTGAACACTTCCTGCACTGTTTTCCACTCTGTCAGTTAATATAAACTTAATTCACCCATTGCTGATATGTGGTGAATTAATGCTTTCAATATTAGAGGTGTCCAAAGGCGTTTATATAAAGTAAAGGGTTAAGTGAGAAACAAACAACATTCCAGAAAAATTGGAGAAACATTAATTATGATTTTAAGTTTAGAAAGACCACTGCTAAGATAACATTAAATTTTGTTTGTTTGTTTTAAATGTCAAAATGTTTAAATTAGTTTTGTAAATTTGATATCAATATCTATTTTTGTTGTTGAGAAACTTTAAAGATCCATTTGCTTCTTTATGGAAGTGTAAACAATGAAATTGTACAATCATAACAAGACCTGTCGGAGTGACAGCGCCCTCAACTTTTTTTATGCTGTTCTAATACAACAGTTTTTTTCAGGAAAAAAGTAGCAAATGGAATGTAATTAATATAAAACCTTAGGAGTGGTAAATATTGCTTGTCTGTTAAAAATATCCATTACAAGTTTTATGGCAGTGATACACCGGCGTATAATGCAGGCCCCATCAAAATTTCTAGGCCTGCAGGTTTACATTGATCAAGCTAAACCCCTGCCATATACACACCACCTACTCATATTTGCAGGATCATACCCCCTCACCCGTAAAACTCACTAGAATGCATTATTTGAGTGTTTAAGATATGAAACATTTTTCGGAGCGATTCGCCTTATCCCGGGAGTAGAGTAGAATTACTGCCACCACAGGAGAGGGACACACTACCCACACACTAGCCCCAAGTTGCCCCCAATAATTGAAGTGCTCTTATGCCCATTAAAGTATCGTTTACCTACAAAATACTTATAATTTACTCAAAAAGGCAAGCCGTCCCTGCATTTTAAGTTTGCATTTGTCATTTTTTAAGTGCTTTATAAATTCATTTACTGACAAATTACCCATTAGGCCATTATGTATATATTAATTGCTTGATTATCATCCAATTTTATCTTAAAAACAGAGTGGGTGGGAGGATTTTATTTTCATTTTTAATTTTTTTTTTATGAAAATAAAAAGGGTCAGAGTGGCATGAAAATTTAGGGGCGGGTAGGAGTGATAATCTATCAATTAAATTATTATGGCCTTAGATGTGCCAATACCTAACTTAAGGCACACAATGTCATGTACTTATAGTAACAATTTCAGGAAATGAATAACAATAATTGATCAAGCATATCAAGAAATACTTAAACATAACCTGAAATGATTACAGCAAGAATTTAAAATATGGTGTAAGCTATAATTGAGATGAGCATATGTTTCAAGAATAGTTTATCAACGTTTTACATATGCACTATAATTATGCACTACCTTCAAATCATATGGTTATATACCAGTTCTTGTTAATGGATCTAAAGCTTTGTAGTAACACAAACCATTAAGGTGGATACCTTTCCACATTCTAAGTTGTTTCAGTTTTATATATATACAATTTATGCACTTCACATCACAAGGCAATATATCGGTACCAGTTCATGAAAATGGATCTGTAGTTGAAATAATCTTGTACCAGCATACACAGTGTATCAGTATTTTTACACAATATAAATATGCACTAACTTCATAACATTGGGCATGAAAATGAAAAAAGAAAGAAAATTACATTAAAAAACAAAAAAAAATGTGAGAAATTATATTTGAGCTCCAGGCCTTCAATTTTGGTAGAAAAAATATTTTTTTAAGTTTTCCCTATATAACCCTACGTAAAATGTTGACCTCTTAGGGCGGGCCTATTTTGCCCCCAATGTCATGGTTTTAAATAAATTTGAGGGAGGACCATAAACTGACAATATTTGTAAAATATCTAAGTTCAGGGGCATGTACGCGTACTACAAACTTTAACCTGTTAAACAAGGAGGCCAAGATGGTCCTATATCACTCACCTGAGTGACATTGAGTCACCAAACTTAAGTTGATTATATAATATATGTACTCAAAATTCCAGAAAAACGAGATAGGCGAGTAGTTAGATTTTGAATTGTTTTGAAGATGTAACAGATGCATAGATGAGTGCGATAACAATAGTATCCTTGTGAGGATATCAAAAGGAAGTTTTCACTATATATCCATATAAATAAAACCAGCCTCCCCTCCTGGCAATGGCTTGAACAAACTTGGTAGAGGTTCACCCATGGTAAATGTCAGTGAAATTACATCGAAATCAGGTCAATAGATTCTGACAAGAAGGCTTTTGAAGATTTTACTTTAGTCAAGATGACGTGAACAAACTTGGAAGAAGGGTCACCCAAGGAACATTTCTGTGAAGTTGCATTAAATTGGCCCATTGATTTCTGACAAGAAGATTTTTTAAGTTTTTACTAATTAAACTTGCCTCGCCCCCCCTGGTGGCCATATTTTTTGACCAATCAAGATGGCTTGAACAAACTTAGTAGAGGGTCACCCAAGGAACATTTCTGTGAAGTTATATCAAAATTTGCCCAGTGGTTTCAGAGAAGAAGTTGACAGACGACAGAAGACAGACACCAGGCAATCACAAAAGCTCACCTGTGAGCCTTTGGTTCAGGTGAGCTAAAAAGAAGAATCATTTGCAGAAATTGTGGGGAAAAAAATTACCAGAAGACCTATTTCATGGAGTTTATATAATGACAATAGAGATACACTTCAACTAATTAATTATATTTGGTGCATTTAATGTAGGATAAAATGTGCTCTTTACCTGTTCTGAGATATTGGAGCCATCAGAATTCATACGCCGCATGCGTATGTCATCATGCGGGTCAAACGGTGGGAGTTTGTCCAAATTCATGTTGTACTGACCCCCACGTGCGCCTGGCTTCATCACATGAACATCTGGATAGTCAATCTGAAATCATGTCATAAAGCAGATATTAATAACTTAATACGCATATCAATGATTGTGTTAACGGTGATGCAGGAAAAGCTATATTTAGTGTTATTCATGATTTGTACGGCATCACAGAAATTACTGTATTATTTTAACCTTTTATAACAAAGTTATGTAATTAAACCAACAGCTGGCAAATTGTTATTATGAGAATATGAAATAATGTATTTTTTACTGAGGCAATGTAACTGCGACTCCAAATTTGAACTAACTTGTTTTTAGATGTAAAATATCCAAAATATACAGTATGTAAATCTGTGACCCCTGTAGTAGACCCAAATTTGACTTCAGGGACCCGATTTGAACCAACTTGGTAGAGGGTTATAAGGCAATTATACATGTAAAAGATCACTTTTTTCAGACCCAGTACTTTTAGAGAAGATGGTTTCCCAAAATTTTATAAACTTTCCCCTATAAAACTCCAAATTTTCCAAATTTATATATTTGTTAATGTGTGACCCCTGTTGTTGCTTCAATTTGACTTTAAAGACATCATAAAAATAGGATTTTATAAGCTCTCTGGGTGGGGGCATAATTTTTTTGGAATTTATTTAACCTGATATGACTAGACAAAATTTCCTTTTTTCCCGTAATATTCTAATGTAAAAATCACAGTCCCTTTATTTGGGCTCTAAAGGACGCCAAGTACCTTTGTTTGAACAAGCTTTAACCTTCTACTCATGGACATCTTTTTACCAAATATGAACGAATTTGACTCATCTGTTTTTGAGAAGAAGATATTTAAATTAAAATTTCCCTATGTTAAACTGATAAGGGTGGGGCCAACTTTGACCCTAACGTCGTAATAGCTTTAACAAACCCAGAGGTTATCATTACATGATATCACAGGCAACATATCAAACCTCCGCCTTACAGTTTTCTAAATAAGCCCATGGGGACGTCAAATTAACTCGGAATAAATCTGAGAAGAATTTTTAGTAACAAATTTGGTTAAAATGTGTCATGTCAGAGAAGAAATTGTTTGAAACAAAAGTTTACAGGCGATCGACAGACAAGACACCGCGTGAACAGGAACAGTTAAAAAGTGTCGTATTGACATAGCAGTTGTATCAGTAAACAATAACACAAATACTGATAAGGTGAATTGGAACTGCTTTCTAAATATTATTGTCAGTATTTAGATAAACATTTTAACATTCATTAGAAATGCTTTCAAGTGTATTTTTGTTGAATTAAATTATGCCTATTAGGACGTAGCTGTATCTGCATAGACTGTAAACATGTATTTGATTGTCTGATAGTTGTTTATTTGCTCTTATCAGCAGTATTTCAGTTATAAAACAGCGTTTCAATGACTACTTCTCCACAAGTTTGGAATGGAAGATGTTCTTGACCAATCATCATAGAGACTGGCCTGCTGTGATTCAACTTGACCTCTTGATTGAAGATCAGGTGCATTACTTACTGACATGCAAACATGTTGTTACATAAAGATACAATTCCATATTTGTGGGGATATAAAATTTTCATCATGTATTCATGTCCAACATATACTATTTTCTCATCAGGTTAAATCTAGTTTGAATCGCTTAATTCATATAACACAAACAAATGAGAACTTTAAATTGATTTCCAAAGTTTTATGTTGCCAGCAATTGACAATCTCATGCAATCACTAACTCTTGGAAAATACACAATTCAAATCTTCCTTCATATTAGCAGACAAAATCCAGATCACTATGAAATATTAGAAAGTGCTTCTTTCAAAAAGCTTTACTTCTTCCTGGTTACTAAAAAAGCCAAATCACACCTAATTTTTACTTAACGCCCAACATACCAACATTACCACAACATACAGCTAAACAAGTCAGCAGAATTGTAAATCACACCTAAATTTTACTAACACATTGTCTTAGTTAAATGAATTGAGAGTAGCACTAGATTTGTTTTATGTCCCCCACCCCCATACTAACATTACACTTGTAAACAACTTAAGCAAAAGTGAGTTGTTCATACTTATATTAACTTTCACCATGCTCCATCCTTAAATATCACAGTTTACAGCGTTATTAATCAAGGAGCACCAAACTCCCCCTGAAATTTCACATTTCCTCCTCAGTGCACTGTACTTCCTGCCATCCAAATATACGTGTCCTTATCAACAATAATCCAAATTTACCAAGCAACTAAAATAACTGCAGACCAAAACAAAAAGCAGTTCTGAGAAAGAAATGTGTACACTGGGAGTATTATTCAGTGACCATTATCAAAAGTCATGTACAAACACATTTTATCTTCACATCTAACTTCAAACACACTCAGTCTAAAAATACAAACAGCTCCAATGTCTTAGCATACATCTACATGGAGATATATCAATTCCATGACACAACTTCCCAGTGTACAAAAAATTTCCCCATAAAGAGTGTATCTGCAACACCAATATTCCTGTTTTACAGCACTATGCTGTTGACGCAAACCTTATTATAAGTTATACAACATATGATAGTTTATGAAGCACATGTCAGCAGGCAATAATTTCAAAGGGAGTGAAGTCTAATATTATAAATGGGGAGAACCTCATTAGAACAGATCAGAATCTGTCATCACCAAACAGATGTTTGAGTATATTTCCAGGTTCAGTAAGGGATAGTATTGCAAATATACCACATTACTTATCATCAATTCCATATCTTCCAGATGTGTATTTTCGCCACAATGCAGTTTCTCGTATAATTCATCATTAGAAAAACTCCAAGAGTGCAAAAACATTACTTGTGACTGTGTTCACCAAATCATGGCTTCTAAAATCAACGGTTTTTCGATTTTTGAACCGATTTCTACTGTTCAAAACCGGTTTTCGTTTCAAAATTTAATAAAAAATCGGTCCAGATATTTTATTTTATATCAGACATATAAATTACCCCTATCATGCTTTACTAAGCTGTGAAATATACCTTGCGGCAGTAACATTCGATTGTTTTGTCACCCGCTCTGCAAAAGGAGGTCAATTTTGACTAAGCCATTACAGATATGTAGGGGAGTTTTTCGGAAGAGTCTATCGCTATGTAACAGGCCTTCGATGTGTAATCAGCAGCCCATATCGGTTCACCAAAATGATTTTGCTTGCCGTAATGCGTTAAATTGTTTGCTTGTGACTTTTATTTTTTCCAAGAGGTCAAAGCTGGGACTTTCGGACCAAACATTGCTTGCGTCTTTAAAATATTTAATAAAAACGCGCAGTATTAGTTGTTTGTTTGAGTGTTTTAACACTGACTTTAATTATAATATTAATGACATTAATTAGAAAAGTGACCAAACCTTGACTGATTTTATTTTGATGTCGGACTGGAATTTTTTGTGTTAGCCATAACGTTTGAAAAAATAGTTGTCCACAGAGTATATGTCGTTTATATATCTTATCCATTAATTTGATATATTTCTTCCATATTACAAACCTCGCAATCCAAAAACATGCTTCAATTTTCAAAAAGGAACAACATAAACCTGTCACTTTCAAGGACTTGAAATCATGTACGTGTCACCAGTACAATATCTCTTTGATGTTAGCCGACACACAGTGACTTCATAGTCATCAAAGAGACGCGGCAAACGTGTTGTTTCATTCAATACATGCAATGAAATTGTACAGTTTGTTTGTGTTCACTTAAAATGGGATTTCGTCGGTATGTTTTATATTCCATTTTAAATATCTTCCATTAGATGCAAACGTTTTTTTATTGAACTGATAATACTATGATAGGAGACAAGAAATGAAAGTGGTTGAACGCAAATTTACATATATTCTTATATAGTTTAGCGAGAATAATAGTGCTATTGGCTAGTCTGTTTAAATGACACATTCAATAAAAAGTGCTTCTGACAATGTTTAAAGCATTGAATGTGTCATCGGCTCAAGATGAACCGAGGCTATATCCCGATACACCGTACTTCCGGTTTTCCAGTTTTGCGTGAAATTGATTGAAACTGGTTCATTCAAATGAAAACACATGATGTTGGTAATAACAATGTACATATTAAGACAAGTTTAGTCAAATTAAACACAGAAAACATGAAAAATAAACGAACTGATAAAATTGCTCAGTGGGTGGGGTATTGGGATATATTTACATGCATGGGCATACTGTAGAGTGGTTTTAAAAGGAAGAAGTGATTCTTACGGCAGCGATTCTTACAGAAATAAAAACCCTGGAACGATTTGCATTTTGGAATTTAGAAGCCCTGCACCAAATATAATTAACTAAATTAAGCAAATCAACCAATTCTTTTGAAATTCATGAAAAAACCTGACCAAACTATTAAGCTCCTTTTTCATTTCACAACAAATGATGAGAATTGACCTGATGCGAGCTGTCAATGAAAAAAGTCGATAATCCAATCAGCAATCAATATTGACTCCTAATCTACCATTTTCCTTAGACAAACTAACGGTGTCTAAGTAAACACTACATTGTAGTACATTGTAATTACTTACACAATGCAACTAGGCTAGAAGGCAGAGCAATAGTTGCACTTGCCTCAGGTTAATTGGGATGACAACATCAAAATATTTGACAGTTTTAAGGCCTTCTGAATTTAGATAAGACGACTTCAATGCATTGCAATTGTAAGTTTGTACAAATGGCAACCCTAAGTGTAACAAAATTAATTTTAACATATTACATTGACATATCTGGGAAGGGGTCAAGTTCCAATTGTACCGAGTTAGTTACATTGACATATTTGGGAAGGAGTGAAGGTCCAATTGTACTGAGTTAGTCACACTGGGGTGAAGGTCCAATTGTACTGAATTAGTAACATTGACATATCTGGGAAGGGGTGAAGGTCCATTTGTATGCAGCTTTCTACATTGACATATCTTGGAAGGGGTGAAGGTCCATTGGTATGCAGCATACTACAATGACATATCTAGGAAGGGGTGAAGGTCCATTTGTATGCAGCATACTACAATGACATATCTTGGAAGGGGTGAAGGTCCATTTGTATGCAGCATATTACAATGACATATCTAGGAAGGGGTGAAGGTCCATTTGTATGCAGCATACTACATTGACATATCCAGGAAGGGGTGAAGGTCCATTTGTATGCAGCATAATACAATGACATATCTAGGAAGGGGTGAAGGTCCATTTGTATGCAGCATACTACATTGACATATCCAGGAAGGGGTAAAGGTCCATTTGTATGCAGCATACTACAATGACATATCTAGGAAGGGGTGAACGTCCATTTGTATGCAGCATACTACATTGACATATCTAGGAAGGGGTGAAGGTCCAATTGTAACTAGTAAGTTGCAATGACATATCAAGGAAGGGGTGAAGGGCCAATTGTACCTAGTTAGTTACAATGATATATCAAGGAAGGGGTGAAGGTCCAATTGTACCTAGTTAGTTACAATGACATATCAAGGAAGGGGTGAAGGGCCAGTTGTACCTAGTTAGTTACAATGACATATCAAGGAAGGGGTGAAGGGCCAATTGTACTAAGTAAGTTACAATGACATATCTAGGAAGGGGTGAAGGTCCAATTGTACCTAGTAAGTTACAATGACATATCTAGGAAGGGGTGAAGGTCCAATTGTACCAAGTAAGTAACAATGACATATCTAGGAAAGGGTGAAAGTCCGATTGTACTTAATTAGGTACAATGACATATTGTCAGGGGTGAAGGGGTGAAGTTCTAATTGGCCTGATGCAAGAACGACTATGGCTCTGCCCACTGGCCTTGTGGCATTGTTTGTCTAAGTTTATACAATGATATGTTTACTTAGACAATGTTTGTTCGTCTAAGGAAAATGGTGTTTAAGGAAAATGGCGTTGTAGCAACAAATATTGATAGCTGATTGCAGGGCTCTTTACCTTATTAAACAGAGGCGATATTCGGTGGCTTACCAATTCAAATGTTTTTTTTCACCATTGAGGCCTAAACTAGAAATACATCCATGGGACACAGATGTCCCTGCTTTGTAACTACATTGTAGACATCAATAAAGCCAAATATCAAGTTTCATCAAAATCAGTCCATCAATAAAGATTTTATAGGCTGGAAACCGTCAGCCAATCAGAGTTCAGATCACTTAATTAATATACGCCAATTCAATCCATTTCAAACTCGACCTGGGTATTGTTGATATACAGCCAAATATAAATTTTCATCAAAATCGGTCCAAAAATGAAGACTTTAGAGGTCGGAAACTATCAGCCAATCAGAGCCCAAAACACCTAATTAATATGCAGGGATTTTGACGGAAATCAAACTTGAGCTGAAGTTAATCACCATACATCTTTCTACCAAATATGAATAAAATCCATCTAATCCTTCAAGAGATATTGTGCGGAAACCAATTTCTTGAAATTGTCAATAATCTAAGTCCAAAAAGGGGCATAACTCCATCAAAAATCATCAGACGGGAACAAAAGACGAACTTGACCTGTATTACCTGAATGTGAAGTCACACACCAAATTTGATTTAAATCTGTTCTTTAAAACTAAAGATATAAGTCGGAAACCATTTTCGTACGCATGTATGTACAGAGATACAATGCGGTGATACTATATGCCACCCCACTGAAAATGGCGACGGTATAAAAATTCCCAAAATGGAAAGAACTGGATATGAAGTATTATTGTTATATCTTAAAGTGTTACACTATATTTTCCAGTTTGCTCAAGCCTTAAAAAATCCCCTCAATTGTGCTGTTTTTTTCCCAATCTCGGAGGCTTGGGTCTCTTCCCAATTTCCAGAAAAAAGGCTTGGAGCATCGACTTGTTTGATTGAGAGCTCACATCAGGTCAATTGTAAAAAGGGATGAAGT
The DNA here is from genome assembly GCA_029582155.1 of Panopea generosa. Lineage (NCBI taxonomy): Eukaryota > Metazoa > Mollusca > Bivalvia > Adapedonta > Hiatellidae > Panopea > Panopea generosa. The sequence goes on along the minus strand of CM055895.1, from coordinate 14,016,836 downwards.
TCCAATGATATATATATATATATCTGGGATAATAATCAAGTGTTGTCAGTGGAGTTTTAATGACATATCTGTCAGGATCAGAAAGACTTGACGTTAATCACTCTCTGGTAATCCTGCAAGGATGTAAAAACGCTGATCCAATTGTCTTAACTTACAAACGTAAAAACAAACAATGCCAATAATTTACTGAAAAAAGAAAAGAAACATCTGATAAATTTGACTGAGGATATTTTGAAGATGTCATCAAAGTAAGACTTTCCTAACTTTCGTAAGTTTGAGATATTCATACAAACAAATTGTGACCTATTTAATTAAAAGGCTTACAAAAATTCATAAAATAATGACAACGAAACCCTAGATGAATTTCCCGTTATATTGGGCAAGTTCAAATTGCTAGCTTGCTAATGTTTTTTGAAATTCTAAACATTGTAATTGTTTAGACAAGAGGTCCTAGAGGGCTTTTGGATGCTCTACTGGCTTATAGTGACCATGGTACTTTTTGAACTTTCATAATATTAACCCTCTTGAGGTGTCATCTTAACCCCTTAAGGAGTACGACAGTTAAAACATTATCCTATCATCAGCAAGGGATTGAAGAGTCTGCAAATCAAGGGTCTGGGATCTACAGGGACCCTGTAAGGTGACTTTTACTTTTACTTAGGAATATTATGTGGAAAACTGAAATTCTGTATCCATGTCTACAAAAAAACTTCTATTTAAAACCTAAGGCATTGTCCACTCATGGCAAAGGTGATTGAAGTTTTGACAAATCAATGGGCTGGAATGTATAAGGGTCCTGTATGGGGACTATATTTTTTTCTTCAGATGAATGGTATGGGAATTTAAAGTATTTCCTTTTCATTTAATTAACTTTTTGTTTAGTAAGGATGTGGTGGAGGTATTTATCTCCATAGATATGCGTTTTGCACCAATCACAAAAGACCTTTGAAAACAGTACAAGAAGAGTTCAGATTGCTCGTAATGAGCAATCTGAACACTTCCTGCACTGTTTTCCACTTTGTCAGTTAATATAAACATAATTCACCCAATAATTCAAAAGCCTTCTATATTAGGTGTCCAAAGGCGTCTATATCAGAGGTGTCCAAAGGCGTCTATATGAAGTAAAGGGTAAATCATTGGGATAATTTTTACCAAATATGAACCCGTGATCCAGTGGCAGATCTGACCCATGACCAGAAGATTCAGGGTCTGATACTTGACCAGGACTGTGTGTTGTGTTCTTGGGTAAAAAATTTGATCCCCACATGTGTAGAACCGGTTCCACCCAGGAAGACTTTAAACACAAGACAGTAACTTAAGCATTGCCACACTGGAGTAGCATGCTGCAGACCACACAGTATGATACCCCACCCAGTCAAATTATAATGACACTAGACTGACCAGACCTAGAACTATCCTCTAAATGCCAAGCGAGGAATATTTCTTGTCAGACAGGGCAGTACATCTGTCAAAAGGTAACGCAGGTGTCCTAAGGTGAGCCCAGCGAGGACGGAAACCTTGCGTAGAGCAATATCTCACTTGATTTTGATTTATCGCAGGGTGAAGAATATTCTAGTACCATTTTTCAAGTCTTTGGTATGACCCAGCCGGGGATTGAACCCACAACCTTTCATATGCAAGGCTGACACTACCAATAGACCAACACTTTTGTGGTTCATAATGACAATCATACAAAATGAAGAGCTTTCTACAAACTGTGATACCTTGATCTCTTTATGATCGACAAAAAACTGAGAACTTTCTTTCGCTTTTACTTCATTGTTGTTTTGCTCATGTAGAAGTCTTGCCACCTCTTGTACATCTCTAACAAACACAGACTTTTTTCTATATCTTTTTGATAATCCAAGAAGCTCCATTTTTAGCACAAGCAAATATATATATATATCAGCCACTTAGCACATATCATATCTTTATATTCTTTGTCTAGGTTTAACTAAAATTCAATTCAATTTCATCTTTCCCCCGACTTAAATTTTTCAGAATAACTCATAAAAAGTAATCGACTACTTTTCTCTTTTTTCTCTTCTTTTTTCTTTAAAATATCTAATCCAGATCACTACTATATGTTAACGTTTCAATGTTGTCAATCATTTATCAATTTCTAAATCCCATCACATTTTCACAATAATCTTCCTTAATTTCATTTCATTTTTAAGGAACTCCTTCAATGCGTTATTAAAAAAAATCATACAAACACAACCATGAAAAAGATTAAAAAAAAAAAATGTTTCACTACAATTAATAAATCTCCAAAATTATCCTTTGTAATGTTTCTTAAAATCTTTCTCAAAACTATCCATCAATTATTTATTTACTTGTTTTGAACATTTTTTAATGTTCTAATTTGACTAGTGTAACTCAATTGGTCGTGAAAGTGACTGACCCATTATGTTCAGGAAACGGAAAGGAAACCCTGGGATTGGGAAGATAGTGGCAAGATGTCAACTACTAAGTGCAATGAAATAAATTTGTGTGTTTCATACCCACTTGTAACTGAAGTCAAAATACACATACCATCTACTGTCAGCTGTTTGTGTTTATTTTTTTTTCAAAATCTGAATCACTTTTTTCTGTAAAATCCACTGTATTCTGCAAGATTGCTGTAAAATCCACTGTAATCTGCAATATGTGAATCACTGATTGCTATGAATTCCACTGCAATCTGCAAAATGCCAATCAACCACTGACTGCTGTGAAATCCACTGTAATCTGCAATATGTGAATCACTGATTCAGGTGTGAAATCCACTGTAATCTGCAATATGTGAATCACTGATTGCTATGGAATCCACTTTAATCTGCATTAATTGAAATCCACTGTAATCTGCAACAAGTGAATCACTGATTCAGGTGTGGAATTCACTGTAATCTGTAATAAGTGAATCACTGATTCGGGTTTGAAATCCACTGTAATCTGCAATATGTGAATCAGTGATTCAGGTGTGAAATCTACTGTAATCTGCAATATGTGAATCACTGATTGCTTTGAAATCCACTGTGATCTGCAATATGTGACTCACTAACTGGCATGAAATCCAATGTAATATGAAACAAGAGGTTGCCACTGACATAGTCATATCCTCCGCCACCTCATTTACCCTTAGAGGCATTTTCAGAGAAGCAGATTTAAATTATGCAAAATGAAAAAGTTGCCGATCACAGAAAGCACATGTAGATGCCGAAAACGGAAATAAGTAGCTGACTGTAATATGACACATTGTCTTGTCCCAGTGAGCACTGGTGTGATGATCAAAATTGAAACATAAATATGTGAGTGATAGCCCCAAAACAAAAGAAAAACTATCTTTGACAAACAAACTCATTTACATGACACATCGTCTTGGGCTGGTTAGCATTTGTGTCAATTTATTTAAAAATCCAATCAAAACTAAAGAAGACACGGTTCCAGACAACAGTTGAAGGACGGAGATTTGACTTTTGAAGAACAGACCCAAGTCACTCAAACATCATCTTGTCCTAGTAAACATTTGTGCTGAGTTATTTAAAAATACAATAACAACTTAAGAAGATAAGGTCCGGACAAGTGGAAATACAGTGTATACATTGGATTTCCAAACACTTGACCTATGACCTTGATCTTCGACGAACAGACCCAAGTCATTCGCATGACACATTGTCTTGTCCTAGTGAACATTTGTGAAGAAGATAGCAGGGGACGCACGGACACTGTATGCAGCCCATTTCTATATGAGCGGTGGCGGGGATAATAAGTTAATCACTGATTGCTGAGAAATCCACCGTAATCTGCAATATGTGAAACACTGATTGCTAAGAAATCCAATGTATCCTGCAATATGTGAATCACTGATAAGTGTGAAATGCACTATAATCTGCAATATGTGAATCACTAATTGCTGTGAAATCCACTGTAATCTGCAATATGTGAATCACTGATTGGCATGAAATCCAATGTATCCTGCAATATGTGAATCACTGATAAGTGTGAAATGCACTATAATCAGCAATATGTGAATCACTGATTGGTGTGAAATCCACTGTAATCTGCAATATGTTAATCACTGTTGTGAAATGCACTATACTCTAAAATATGTGAATCTCTGATAATAGGGTGGAATCCCACTGGTAATCTGCATTCATTGATATCGACTGTGATCTGCAATATGTGAATCACTGATTGGTGTGAAATCCAATATAATCTGCAATATATGAATCACTGAATGCTGTGAGATCCACTATAATCTAAAATATGTGAATCTCTGATAATACGGTGGAATCCCAATGTAATCTGCATTTATTGAAATCGACTGTAATCTGCAATATGTGAATCACTGATTGGCATGAAATCCAATGTAATCTGCGATATGTGAATCACTGATTGCTGTGAAATCCACTATAATCTAATCTAAAATATGTAAATCTCTGATAATATGGTTGAATCCCACTGTAATCTGCATTTATTGAAATTCACTTTGATTTGCAATATTTGAATCACTGATTGGTGTGAAATCCACTATAATCTGTAATATGTGAATAACTGATTGCTGTGAAATCCACTTTAATCTAAAATATGTGAATCACTGATAATACGGTGGAATCCAACTGTAATCTGCATTAATTGAAATCCATTGTGATCTGCAATATGTGAATCAGTGATTTGCGCGAAATCCACTACAATCTGAAATATGTGAATCACTGATTGCTTTGAAATCCACTGTAATGTGCAATATGTGAATCACTCATTGCTGAGAAATCCACTGTAATCTGAAAGATGTGAATCATTGATTCAGGTATGATACCCACTGTGATCTGCAATTAGTGGATCACTGATTACTGTGAAATCCATTATAATCTAAAATATGTGAATCTCTAATAATACAGTGGAATCCCACTGTTATCTGCATTAGTTAAATCTACTGTGATCTGTAATATGTGAATCACTGATTGGCATGAAATCCACTACATTCTGCAATAAGTGAATCACTGATAGGTGTAAAATCCACTATAATCTGCAATAATTATGTGAATCACTGATTGGCATGAAATCCACTGCATTCTGCAATAAGTGAATCACTGATAGGTGTAAAATCCACTATAATCTGCAATAATTATGTGAATTACAGATTGCTGAGAAATCCACTGTAATCTGCAATATGTGAATCACTGATTGCTGCGAAATCCACTGTAATCTGCAAAATGTCAATGAAGCACTGACTGCTGTGAAATCCACTGTAATCTGCAATATGTGAATCACTGATTGGTGTGAAATCCACTATAAATCACTAATTGTTGAGAAATCCACTGTAATCTGCAATAATTGTGAATCACTGATTGCTGAGAAATCCACTGTTATCTGCAATATTTGAATCACTGATTGCTGAGAAATCCACTATAATCTGGAAAATGTCAATGAATCACTGACTGCTGTGAAGTCCACTGCAATATGCAATATGTGAATCACTGACTGCTGTATGTGAAATGTGGACTGCAATATGTGTGAATCAATGTGGACTTTGTGTGTTAGTTACAAGTTTTTTCTTGAAGATTAGCCCAAAATGTAAGTAAATATTGCTAACCTACCTTATGTTGTCAATTCTTTCTATCTATGTACCACCACAGTAAACGTCAAAGACATTTTTGGTGTAGTAGTATTAGTAATATTTCTGACACATCCCAACAAATTTTGGGTCACTCCTGTTAATCCTGGTCACGTACATATGTATGATACACTCAAACACTATTTATCATAATAATTTACAACACACTTGGACAGATGAACTATTATCCTTATTAACTAAACTAAACAAAGATCTCTCTATTACTGGACAATTGTAAGGAGAATGACTCAGTGATCTGCCAGCCTCCTGTTATATAACAAGACTTATCCACACACAGTAAAATGCAACGCTTTATACCGTAATCCAACACAGAACCAACAACCAAATTCACTTGTCTTACCAGAGCTTTTTCCCAGAAGTTAAATTAAACCCATATGCTTTATATGAATTACAAACTACTTCCCTGTGTTTTGAACTGAATTGTTTAATCGCAATTTGAATCTGCTGTAAGAGCAAGGCAGAGTTAAAATCAAGGCAATTCCAGAGTTGCCCAATGGATGACGTTGTTGTATGGTGTTTAGTGCTGTATTCAACAGTTTTTCAGTCATATCACAACGGTGCCTACTTGAGACAGCATTCTAAGCGCTGCCACACTGGAATATAATTCCACAAACACATGGTATGATACCCCACCTAGTCACATTTCTCAGAATTAGATCATCTGACACAAACTGTAAAGAAGGCAGAAACAGAATGTTTTTGTTTCAAACCAAAGGTAGTTTTGCTCAAATTGGTGATTCAGTGTATATCAGGATTTTTCAAAATTTTAAACTAGACCTATCACTGAAGGTGATGAATACCCCCGAACACCGCCATGACAGAAAATTGTTTACCATTGTATGAAGTTTTATTAAATTATATCCAATAGTTTTAAAGTTATGCTCTGGACAAGGGAAATATATCAAAGGGCAATAACTCTGTAATTAGCAAGAATAGAGTTATGTTTCCTGTACACTGCACTTCTTGTCATTATATTCTACCATTGCATGAAGTTTGATGAAATTCCATCCAGTACTTTAAAAGTAATGCTCAGGACAAGGGAAATATATCAAAGGGCAATAACTCTGTAATTAGCAAGAATAGAGTTATGTTTCTTGTACACTGCACTTCCTCTCATTATATTCTACCATTGTATGAAGCTTGATGAAATTCCATCCGGTACTTTTCAAGTCATGCTCTGGACAAGAAAAAATATCAAAGGGCAATAACTCTGTAATAAGCAAGAATAGAGTTATGTTTCTTGTACACTGCACTTCCTCTCATTATTTTCTACCATTGTATGATGTTTGATGAAATTCCATCCAGTACTTTTCAAGTGATGCTCCGGACAAGGAAAATTGCAACGGACAGACCGACCGACAAACCGACCACAGGGTGACTCCAATATACCCCCTCAAACTTTGTTTGTCGGGGGTATAAAAATACAATAGATCAGGGTTTTTAAAATTCAAAAAGACAAATCATTTTAGGGTTTTCATTGTATAAGAATCACTGCCGTAAGAATTGCATTTTATTTATTTTAAAACTACTGTATATATTTTGCCCATGCATGTATATGTAGTCCGCACATCACACAATTTTATCAGTTTGCTTGCTAAAAGAGAAATTTTGTGTTTATTTTTCATGCTAGCTCTGTTTAATTTAACTTAACTTTTCTTAATATGTACATTTTAATTGTTGGTATCATGTATTCAATATTAATAGTTTCAATTAATTTCACGTAAAAATAGGTTCAGGATGTACACCGGAAGTACTGTGAATACTGAATGTAGCGTTTGCCTAGAGCCGATGTCACATTCAACATTTTGAACAAAGTCCAAGCACATTTATTGAAAGTGACATTTAAACAGACTAACCAGTAGCAGTTTTATTGGCACTACACTACCATTTATGATTTGTTGTAATGTGCGTACTACCACTTTTCATCACTGTCGCCTAAAATAACATTATCAATGCTTTTATAAAATTCATTAAAAAAAAAATTCATTAAGTATGTCACAATCACATAATTCTTTGAATATGAATACAGATGAAAGTATTTCAACTCTTTCACTGGAAAAAAATATCCATTTTTAACACTCTGTTTAATTACACTCCTAGACTGATTTCCAAAAGAATGCAACATTATGGATGTTATCATAGTGTAATCTAAATGCCTTTTATATATTCATCTCTTACTGCCAATAAAACTACAAAAACAATGTTGATGTTTTACTTTGTGAGAACGATACATAGTTAGTAGACAATTTGTTGTGTAAATATGCATACATTCTTCTCACATGATTTCTTGTACTTCAGTTCTTTGTGTGAAGAAAACATCTCCACACAGCCCTCCCAATCACTTCTTTCATCAAATCTATTAGATATATTCAGGCATGTCATTTAACAGTACAGTGGAACTAATATAGCACATGTAAATAGAGAGGTTTATACATGAAGGATATAAGGGAAACATTCATGGACAAGAAAATCAGAAGAAAACTAGAGCTATCACTGAAGGTGATGAATACCCCCGAACGCCGCCATGACAGAAAATGGTTTACCATTGTATGAAGTTTTATTAAATTATATCCAATAGTTTTAAAGTTATGCTCCAGACAAGAGAAATATATCAAAAGGCAATAACTCTGTAATTAGCAAGAATAGAGTTATGTTTCTTGTTCACTGCACTTCCTCTCATTATATTCTACCACTGTATGAAGTTTGATGAAATTCCATCCAGTACTTTAAAAGTAATGCACCGGACAAGGGAAATATATCAAAGGGCAATAACTCTGTAATTAGCAAGAATAGAGTTATGTTTCTTGTACACTGCACTTCCTCTCATTATATTCTACCATTGTATGAAGTTTGATGAAATTCCATCCAGTACTTTAAAAGTAATGCTCCGGACAAGGGAAATATATCAAAGGGCAATAACTCTGTAATTAGCAAGAATAGAGTTATGTTTCCTGTACACTGCACTTCCTCTCATTATATTCTACCATTGTATGAAGCTTGATGAAATTCCATCTGGTACTTTTCAAGTTATGCTCCGGACAAGAAAAAATATCAAAGGGCAATAACTCTGTAAATTAGCAAGAATAGAGTTATGTTTCTTGTACACTGCACTTCCTCTCATTATATTCTACCATTGTATGACGTTTGATGAAATTCCATCCAGTTCTTTTCAAGTGATGCTCCGGACAAGGAAAATTGCAACGGACAGACCGACCGACAGACCGACCACAGGGTGACTCCAATATACACCCTCAAAACTTCGTTTGTCGGGGGTATAAAAATTATGAAATGCTCTTCGACATAAAAATTATACTATTGCAAAACCTTAGCTGATGATGGAACCCTACAAAAGCCTACGACTTATGTTGTATCAAGACCCCTAGCTGATGATGGAACCCTACAAAAGCTTTCCAACTTATGTTGTATCAAGACCCCTAGCTGATGATAGAACCCTACAAAAGCTTTACGACTTATGTTGTATCAAGACTCCTAGCTGATGATAGAACCCTACAAAAGCTTTATGACTTATGTTGTATCAAGACCCCTAGCTGATGATAGAACCCTACAAAAGCTTTACTACTTATGTTGTATCAAGACCCCTAGCTGATAGAACCCTACAAAAGCTTTACTACTTATGTTGTATCAAGACCCCTAACTGATGATGGAACCCTACAAAAGCTTTACGACTTATGTTGTATCAAGACCCCTAGCTGAAGATAGAACCCTACAAAAGCTTTACGACTTATGTTGTATCAAGACCCCTCACTGATGATGGAACCCTACAAAAGCTTTATGACTTATGTTGTATCAAGACCCCTAGCTGATGATAGAACCCTACAAAAGCTTTACTACTTATGTTGTATCAAGACCCCTAGCTGATAGAACCCTACAAAAGCTTTACTACTTATGTTGTATCAAGACCCCTAACTGATGATGGAACCCTACAAAAGCTTTACGACTTATGTTGTATCAAGACCCCTAGCTGATGATGGAACTCTACAAAAGTTTTACAACTTAGGTTGTATCAAGACCCCTAGCTGATTATAGAAGCCTACAAAATGTTTACGACTTATGTTGTATCAAGACCCCTAGCTGATTATAGAAGCCTACAAAATGTTTACGACTTATGTTGTATTAAGACCACTAAATGATGATGGAACCCTACAAATGTTTTACGACTTAGGTTGTATCAAGACCCCTAGCTGATGATGGAACTCTACAAAAGCTTTTCAACTTATGTTGTATCAAGACCCCTAGCTGATGATGGAACCCTACAAAAGCTTTCCAACTTATGTTGTATCAAGACCACTAGCTGATGATGGAACCCTACAAAAGCTTTCCAACTTATGTTGTATCAAGACTACTAGCTGATGATAGAACCCTACAAAATGTTTACTACTTATGTTGTATCAAGACCCCTAGCTGATGATAGAACCTACAAAAGTTTTACAACTTATGTTGTATCAAGAACCCTAGCTGATGATAGAACCCTACAAAATGTTTACTACTTATGTTGTATCAAGACCCCTAGCTGATGATGGAACCCTACAAAAGCTTTCCAACTTATGTTGTATCAAGACTACTAGCTGATGATAGAACCCTACAAAATATTTACGACTTATGTTGTATCAAGACCCCTAGCTGATGATAGAACCCTACAAAAGCTTTACAACTTATGTTGTATCAAGACTACTAGCTGATGATGGAACTCTACAAAAGCTTTATGACTTATGTTGTATCAAGACCCCTAGCTGATGATAGAACCCTACAAAAACTTTATGACTTATGTTGTATCAAGACCCCTAACTGATGATGGAACACTACAAAAGCTTTAGGACTTATGTTGTTTCAAGACCTATGGCTGAAATGGAACCCTAAAAAAGTTCTACCACTTATTTTGTTTTAGAACCTGTAGATGACGATGGAGCATTACAAAATTTCTTAGACCTCTGGTTGATGACGAAACCCTACAAAAGTTCTAGGACTTATATTATGCTTTTTCAGGACTTGTAGATGATGACTACATCGCTCCAAAAGCTGTTGATTGTGACGAGGACAGTTAAACAACAATTATCCATACTTACAACTATCATCTCTGATGGCTCCAGTATAAGACATTCGCTTGCTCGGCGTGCACATCCTGGGGTCCTCTTGCCAAAACTGAAAAGATGAAATAAATCATAAAATGCATATATGTAGGGGAAAACAAAATAAAGAAGTAGGTGATCGACATCCCTGCAAGGTAGCAAGTTGAGAGGGGCAAGAGAAGAACAAAGTCCCAACTATCAAGCACATGTGTAAGAATGAGTAAACAAGTAAAGATTCACAAAAAAAAAATTACTTGAAATCATGTCCAAGCCGCATATAATAGGTTTGAAGGCAAATAGAATTCCTGACATAAATTAATTGGAAATTCGTACATGACAAAATATTATGCTACCATATTTCACAGCAGGAGCATAAGAATCTGACATAAGGGTGTCAATGACAACATCATTTAAAGAAATAAGCAGGACTTCTACTTTAGTTAAAAAAAAACACCGGAGGTCAAAATATGACACCGGATTAGATGGGGTATGTCCTTGTAATGTACTGGTAAACTCATAAAATCATTTGTGATGAAGTTTTAGTTTTACATTTCTTGGAAATTGCATACAATGTTGACATTGCAAGTGGCAGTCACTATTGTATCTTTAGAGTGCAAGATACTTTTTTTTATCCCAATGAGTATAAACTAATCAATTTCAAAATGGGTAACAAGACAAGTCATGAGCTAAACTTAACTGTTTGTTGTATATCTTTATTAAGGAACATTATGATACAGAAGTGTATTCGTTAAAGGGAGTATAGCAGGATAACATGCTATACATGTCTTGAAAAATACAATAATTATCAAAATGGATAAAAAGCATCTCATTGTCTTTAATAAATAACATCCAAATATGTTAAATCCATCCAAAACATGATAAATTGGAGTGGTTGAACTTGAAACGAAATCCCCATTCTAAAAATAGACTACACTTTAATCCTTTGCATTGTCATCAAACAGTATTTAAGTGCAGTCTATTTTGCATCGTCATTCAAACTCTTTCTAAGATGAAACAATTTCAGAAAGTGTAAATCAAGACATAAGTGGGAAATCTATTCAGGTCATTATTAATGAACATTGTTCATCTCCGATAACAATTGTAACTATATCCTCAAAGTTTAACTGTATACATTCAGAGTGGTAACATTGTTAACTGTATTCACTCAGAGTGGTAACATTGTTAACTGTATTCACTCAGAGTGGTAACATTGTTTAAACTATATTCACTCAAAGTGGTAACATTGTTAACTGTATTCTCTAACTAGGGTACAATTTTTCCCAATATACTTTTTATTTTTAGGCTAAGTATAAAAATAGTTGATGGGTTCAAGTTACAGTTAGAAAAGACTAGAAAATCTTTGATGTTTAAACTGGAATAATAAGGTGATACATGAGCAACTAGATACATTATAAAACATATTGTAATTTTCCTAGATATAGCAATTGCCTTTTCACGCTGAAACTTACTGTTGATGAATGTTCAATGTCAATTTATTAGCAATCGCATTTTCACATTAAAATTAATGTTGATGAACATTCAATGTCAATTTACTAATAAATGCTTTTTCACGCTAAAACTTACTGTCGACAAATGTTCAATGCCAATCAACAAAGTGATTTAATGATATTTACATTGTTAAAAACATAGAAAGAATAAATACTGTAACAAATTTGGATACAAATTTATCATTTCTTGTGGACAGTTTTTGTGTTTTTTTCGACTAGAAATTCACACACCTTTTTTTCATGTGCCTTGAATTTCAACACGCATTTTCTAAAACCATCTCACTTTTTGCAAGTATGCCAGTCCTTAATCATGAACCATGAATTATGTCACACTCTGTATTTCCCTGCAGGAGCAGACATTTCTTTTTTGCTGGGAAATCACCCATGAGTTGGATTGAAATCTGATTTGATAAAAATTGATTGAGAACAAAATAATGGAAATATCGTTTTAAAATGAGTTTAAACTCCCTGTCAATAAACCCGCATAGACTCTTAGTATGCAATCTGGATCATACAAAAGGCTTGCAAAAAAAAAGCTGGTAATGTTTTTTAGTCTCTGGTAAATTATTATCATAGAAATATGATTATATAAATGGATTTCTATAAAATACAATACTTTAACAAGAGGACTAAGTGGCCCTTAAATTGCTCACCTGAAACATTGTAAAAAATGGCTTATCATGATACAAAACCCCTTCTGTAGTATGATGGGTGTGATCGATTCGTATCTCAAACAATTTATTTTACCCGAAATAATTCTCAGAACATTTATTATGTTGTTTATTAAAAAGTTTGATGTCCCAGTGTGAGGCCAAATATGACCCATGGGTCCAGATTTGATCAAATTTGATAAGAGGAACACAGGCCTGCCCTGCGAATAAAATATTTAAGCCCTAATATTTATAGTGACAGAGATGATTTTTTAAGGTTTGCCTATTTATGTGTATCAACACCTGCAGTCTCAGATGTGAAGTTTTGGATTTTTGTTATTCAAAAGTTTGATGGCCTTAATTGGGCAGGTCATGAATTGGTTAAGGAACAAAGGAATATACTACATGTAAAGTATTTTAGCCATTACATGTGCAGTTTCGGAGAGGAAGCTATATTTGTAAATCTTTAACTACAGATAACGGACATGGCAGCTCACTGGACCAAGTTTCACTGAGATTATCTTGGCAAAGTAATACTTAAAATCTTAAAGCATGACAGAATTTTAACAAATTTTTACTTTATTTTTTTTTGAATGGGGCTTAAATCCATTACATTTTCAAATTATTTAATATGACATATCCAGTTCTACTGGTGGAGAAAGACCTCAGAATGAATCTGAACCACTGTTGTTTCCACAAGTACCTGGCTAAAAGTTTTTGGACCGCGCAGGACTCGAACCACAACCTCAGCGATGACAGGTAAGTGATTTTGAGATGGCGCCATACTAAGGCCACTCTGCAATGGCAACCCTTGTTACTGATTATAATCTTTATCTAGGCATTTTAAGTTTATTACTAACTTTTTAAATAGATCTATCTACTGAATTATTTAATTCAGTAAAGTTGGTTAACCCTTTACTCCACAGATAAGCGTATTCCCGCACCAATCACAGAAAGCCTTTGAAAACAGTGCAGGAAGAGTTCAGATTGCTCGTAACGAGCAATCTGAACACTTCCTGCACTGTTTTCCAGTCTGTCAGTTAATATAAACATAATTCACCTAATAATTCAAAAGCCTTCTATATTAAGTGTCCTAAAGGCCTCTATATTAGAGGTGTTCAAAGGCGTCTATATGAAGTTAAGGGTTAAACATATCCCTGGAGTCGAAGGCTCAGGTAAGCTTGTAATATAAACCAGCAACTTTTATGATAGCAGTTTGATGAAAATCTTAACTCTGAAGTCTGTCTTTTTGAAAGAAGAAGCAGAGTTCCATCCAATGGGGAGCCTTGTGTATAGAGATACAAAGAAAGGGTCAAGTCAGGTGAATAGAAACATAACACAGACCTAGAGAAAGTACATGGCCTCTGCTCTTGTACATTTTCAATCCAGCCGACATCTCTGTCTAATCCGAGATCAGTTTGCCTGATAGCATAAGCTGTAGAGCCATCCTGATCATAGCCAGCTTGGGGCTCAGGGTCCAAAGACACTGCCCCTTCCGCACCATCCTCAACTTTTTTGTCTTGTCCAACCAGGTATATCAACATATCTCACACTGCACCCAGTAACCTCTTATGACACATACTGTTCATTGATGATACTAATCCAACAATGTATTATCATGACACTTCCCAACATGCATCAGTCAAAGCTTTTCACTGATCTCGATTTAAACCTTTTAATACCACTAAACACACATGTAATTAATCCACTTTTAATTTTTCACAAATGTTAATTTCAATTAAATCCAGGTTCAGAAACTTCACTAAACAGTAAAAAAAAAAGACAATTAAACAAACATTAAATCCAATTTGTGTCTCATTCATCTCACCAGTATATAATTTCTCTCGAAATCTTCTGAGAATTCTTAAAGGTATGTGAGAGAATTTGATGTTATCACCATGGGATCCTCACATCTATCTACCCCACCAAACTTCCACACAACAAATATGTCAAAGAAAATGTATCACTCACAAACAAAATCTCTTTCATTTCCATCAACTGACTGTGCCAGTAGTTTATATGTGATGGAATTCCTGAGCAATCATTTCAGCCCGATAAGCAGCATTCCCCCCTGCTAGTGTCTGTATAAAATGTAGCGGTACTCGTAATGCCAGCATACCAAAGTAAGAACATCTATCAAGATAAGAATTTTCGAAGCTCTATAAAATATACACTGCGAGAGTACACATCACAACAAATACAATGTTTTAACCTAAACACAAAACTTATGAATCTTATTTGGGGGTCCTCAGTCTGAGGTGTCAACAAAAAAACCATCTTGACGCCTGAAGCCATTTTAATAATAATCTCTCAGATATTTGTTTGAATATTTAACATAATTTTTTTACCATCAAGGGCTAACAGATGATCAATTAGTCTAGCCGCACTGTTTCCTGGGGTCCTGAAAGGTAAACCAGTACTCGAGCACACCAATCTTCAGAACTGATAACTTTCCCTACTTGAAACAGCAATGGGGGATGAGAATGACAATGAGACAACTGTCATCAAGACTATTAAACAATAATCTTAGTGTAAGGTGTTGAATGATGCATTAAACTGCATCCCCCCTCCCCACCCCCACCCCATCCTTAAAACATTTTAAACTTAAAGGTAGAAGAAAACTGCCACATAAAAACAACTTGATAACTTATAACCGGCTGTGAATAATCCAACATTAAATCCAACTTTTACAATTTGTTTACTAAATCTCCAAATGAAATAATTTGGTATTTTTTCTTTCCCATAATTGCCATTGAACTATTTCATTCTTACCCGAGTGTATTTGTTTATAATGTATATCTATCAAAATTGAAGGTCCAATCCTAACAAAGAGTCCAAAGGCATTAAGAATGAAATTGGGTAAGTGCCAGTGGAGTATAAAGTCCTCGATTAAAAATATGAAAACAAGTATCACAACAGCAATAACATGTAATAGGAAGATCAAATTGATCATGATGATCCCTGTATTTATCTCATTTATATTATAAAACAATATAAGCATAACGTGTTTACACACAGCAAGTTAATGCGGGTATCACCCTAATTTATCAGTATTATGATAATATGTGCAGATAATGTTGAACTGTACTGACACCAACTCCCTACCATATATGTGAAGTGATACCTGCTGGCATGATTAACCAATATCCATGATTCATAATAATATTAAAGGTATAATATTTGTTGCTTGTCAAAACATTATGCTGAATAAAATTGATCAGACATCACAAAATTATACCAGTCTTTCCTTATATTCACAATTCAAACAACAATTTTTAATCTTGCAACCTTTAAAATTATCCCTAACATTCATATCCTTATCTTGAAAGATGACAGCACCATAGTTCTATATTAGTATATCCAAATAAGTCATAAAAGATGAGAGCACCATAGTTCTATATTAGTATATCCAATTAAGTCATGAAAGTTGAGAGCACCATAGTTCTATATTAGTATATCCAAATAAGTCATAAAAGATGAGAGCACCATATTTCTATATTAGTATATCCAATTAAGTCATGAAAGTTGAGAGCACCATATATAGTTCTATACTAGTATATCCAGTTAAGTCATGAAAGTTGAGAGCACCATAGTTCTATATTAGTATATCCAATTAAGTCATGAAAGATGAAAGCACCATAGTTCTATATTAGTATATCCAATTAAGTCATGAAAGTTGAGAGCACCATAGTTCTATATTAGTATATCCAATTAAGTCATGAAAGTTGAGAGCACCATAGTTCTATATTAGTATATCCAATTAAGTCATGAAAGATGAGAGCATCATAGTTCTATATTAGTATATCCAATTAAGTCATGAAAGATGAGAGCATCATAGTTCTATACTTGTATATCCAATTAAGTCATGAAAGATGAGCACCATAGTTATATATTAGTATATCCAGTTAAGTCATGAAAGATGAGAGCACCATAGTTCTATATTAGTATATACAATTAAGTCATGAAAGATGAGAGCACCATAGTTCTATATTAGTATATCCAATTAAGTCATGAAAGATGAGAGCACCATAGTTCTATATTAGTATATCCAATTAAGTCATGAAAGATGAGTGCACCATAGTTCTAAATTAGTATATCCAATTAAGTCATGAAAGATGAGAGCACCATAGTTCTATATTAGTATATCCAGTTAAGTCATGAAAGATGAGAGCACCATAGTTCTATATTAGTATATCCAATTAAGTCATGAAAGATGAGAGCATCATAGTTCTATACTTGTATATCCAATTAAGTCATGAAAGATGAGCACCATAGTTATATATTAGTATATCCAGTTAAGTCATGAAAGATGAGAGCACCATAGTTCTATATTAGTATATACAATTAAGTCATGAAAGATGAGAGCACCATAGTTCTATATTAGTATATCCAATTAAGTCATGAAAGATGAGAGCACCATAGTTCTATATTAGTATATCCAATTAAGTCATGAAAGATGAGTGCACCATAGTTCTAAATTAGTATATCCAATTAAGTCATGAAAGATGAGAGCACCATAGTTCTATATTAGTATATCCAGTTAAGTCATGAAAGATGAGAGCACCATAGTTCTATATTAGTATATACAATTAAGTCATGAAAGATGAGAGCACCATAGTTCTATATTAGTATATCCAATTAAGTCATAAAAGATGAGAGCACCATAGTTCTATATTAGTATATCCAGTTAAGTCATGAAAGATGAGAGCACCATAGTTCTAAATTAGTATATCCAATTAAGTCATGAAAGATGAGAGCACCATAGTTCTATATTAGTATATCCAGTTAAGTCATGAAAGATGAGAGCACCATAGTTCTATATTAGTATATCCAGTTAAGTCATGAAAGATGAGAGCACCATAGTTATATATTAGTATATCCAATTAAGTCATGAAAGATGAGAGCACCATAGTTCTATATTAGTATATCCAATTAAGTCATGAAAGATGAGAGCACCATAGTTCTATATTAGTATATCCAATTAAGTCATAAAAGATGAGAGCACCATAGTTCTATACTTGTATATCCAATTAAGTCTTTAAAGATGTGAGCACCAAAGTTCTATACTAGTATAGCCAATTAAGTCTTGAAAGATGACAGCACCATAGTTCTATACTAGTATATCCATATTAAGTCTTGAAAGTTGACAGCACCATATTTCTATACTGGTTTATCCAATTAAGTCTTGAAATATGCTAGCACCTTAATTTTATATCATGCAAAATTATTCCAATCATTAATTTTATATCTAACAGTACCTAAAGATGATATTTTAAACATAAGGTGATATTTAAAACATAAGATGATATTTAAAATATCCTCTTATGTAAGGAAAAGATGCCAGCATGTCTGTTTTACCAAAGGATATCTTTCAAATATTTCATTAACATCCAGAATATTTTCATAATCAACCAATGAGTTTCTATCAAATTTAAATCCAAGACCATCTACTACAATGTACATTGATGTCTGACAGTGTATCCAAACATAAAGTACATGACGTGTTTTACCAATAATGAAACAGCTAAAATATAATAGTTCACAGTCATTGAAACTATAGCCCAAAAAAAACAACAACATCCCCTTCATGAGGTTATAACATTCAACAATAGTACACATGTTACAAATGGCAACTTGTTTTCACAATGGCCCCTTTCACTTTACAGTGATCTATCCCAGATCATTCTCACCACAAGGGATATAGCATTTCATGCAAAGTAACAAAGATACAAAAACAAGATACCACTGTATACACCTTTTATGACAAGCACACACTGCAGCAGTGGTCTAGTTGTAAGCATTTCCCTTGCATGTGGAATGTTGTGGGTTCAATCCCCAGCTGGTTCATACCAACGACTTGAAAAATGATACTAGAAGTTATTTGCTTGGCATTTAGAGAAAAGTTCTAGAACTGGTCAGCCCGGTGTCAGTATAATGTGACTGGGTGGGGTATCATGCCATGTGTCTGGGGCATGATACTCAGGCGTGTCAGCGCTTAGAACACTGTCTCAAGTAGACACAATCACAATATGACTGAAAAATGATTGAAAGCGCCATTAAACACCATACAACAACAACATACACTAAAAAATATCCTGGCAATCCATATAATGAATTAATGACATCAGTTTTGTAGTTCAGCCTAATTGTAAAATCATACAAAAAAATGCCTTAATGCAATTTCAACACAGATTTCTGTTAACACTTGGATTTAGCACTGTGGCACTGCCAAATTTTAACTTATAAATCTACCACATGATTCTTAACATTCATGAACATTACATTTTCATTACATAGCCACCTAATCAATACTGCAGAATCTAACCATTCCCCACAGACGCACCTAATTACAATATGGAGACTCGTTTATACCAATTTCTGCACGTTTTCCCCAACAAACAATATCGTAATTTTTATATTCAATTCAAGTGTAATGCAATTTAATTAGCTTGACACTTACTGGGGCTGGCTTTTTTACGTTTGTATTGACACAGTTCCCATGAAACTCTTATCTACTACTTATGTATGTCATTTCGCCATTGTTACCAACAGTGTGACTGTTTTCACACAACTTCCTCCAGAAGGCGCCAACTCTCAAAACTGTTATTTTTTTAAGGTAGAGGAAATCTAATTTAGACATTTTGGCAAGTCAGTACAATTCTAGAGCAAGATAATAACCATAAAGACACCAAAATCAGGACTGATGATAATCAGGGCAATACTGGAACAGAATACATGATAATGGGGACAATACTGGAACAGAATACATGATAACCAGGGCAATACTGAACAGAATACATGATAATCAGGACAATACTAGAACAGAATACATGATAATCAGAACAATATTAAAACAGAATACATGATAATCAGGACAATACTGGAACATAATACATGATAATCAGGACAATACTAGAACAGAATACATGATAACCAGGACAATACTGAACCGAATACATGATAATCAGGACAATACTAGAACAGAATACATGATAACCAGGATAATATTAAAACAGAATACATGATAATCAGGACAATACTGGAAAAGAATACATGATAATCAGGACAATACTAGAACAGAATACATGATAACCAGGACAATACTGAACAGAAAACATGATAATCAGGACAATACTAGACCAGAATACATGATAATCAGGACAATATTAAAACAGAATACATGATAATCAGGACAATACTGGTACAGAATACATGATAATCAGGACAATACTAGAACAGAATACATGATAACCAGGACAATATTAAAACAGAATACATGATAATCAGGACAATACTGGAACAGAATAAATGATAATCAGGACAATACTAGAACAGAAAACATGATTACCAAGACAATACTGAACATAATACATGATAATCAGGACAATAACTAGAACAGAATACATGATAATCAGGACAATATTAAAACAGAATACATGATAATCAGGACAATACTCGAACAGAATACATGATAATGGGGACAATACTAGATCAGAATACATGATAATTAGGATATTTGAACAGAATACATGATAATCAGAACAAAACTGGAACATAATACATGATAATCAGGACAATATTAAAACAGAATACATGACAATAAGGACAATATTAAAACAGAATACATGATAATCAGGACAATACTGGAACATAATACATGGTAATCAGGACAATACTGGAACAGATGACATGATAATCAGGACAATACTGGAACAAAATACATGAAAATCAGGATAATACTGGAACAGAATACATGATAATCAGGACAACACTGGAACATAATGCATGATAATCTGGAAAATACTGGAATGGAATACATGATAATCAGGACAATACAGGAATAAAATACATGATAATCAGGACAATACTAGAACAGAAAACATGATATTCAGGACAATACTAGAACAGAATACACAATAATCAGGACAGTAATTAGAACAGAATACATGATAATCAGGACAATTCTGGAACAGAATACATGATAATCAGGACAAGACTAGAACAGAATACATGATAATCAGGACAATACTGGAATGGAATACATGATAATCAGGACAATACTTGAACAGAAAACATGATAATCAGGACAATACTAGAACAGAATACATAATAATCAGGACAGTAACTAGAACAGAATACATGATAATCAGGACAATACTGGAACAGAATACCTGATAATCAGGACAATACTGGAACAGAATACCTGATAATCAGGACAAAACTAGAACAGAATACATGATAATCCGGACAATACTAGAACAACATCTCCATCATGTAACCAAATGTCCTCAGTTGTTTTGAAATTCATTTAAGGGGTGAAAAGTCATTAAGACATGAAAATAGTCAACTAACACAAACATATAGTATTTGACCTTTCACCTTAAAGCAACACATCCACGTTTAAACTTTTTTAAAAAGTTTTTCAATTGAGTTGTGAGCACATTTCCCATACATAAATATATGGTCAGTGAGCTGTATTATGCTAACAAACACTATCCAGAACGCTTTAGAATTATAAAAAAAAGATGTTCAAATTATAAAGCGTGACAAACGCTTTATAAATTATTTTTAAATTGCCGAGGATTCCAACTTGGCTTCAAATTGAATTATGCGAGTCGTATTAAAAAACTTCACGTTTTAGTGCGTAGTGTACTTTACCTGCCTTGAAAGTCATTTTGACAATTTTTTTTGACTTGGGTGAGTTACACACTTGTTTTATAAAGTGTTAGTCACGCATTATAATTTGGGCATCATTTTGTTCGGGATTGTGCTCATATGCTAATATACAGCTAATTGATCATATGTTTGTATGGGAAATGTGCTCATAACTCAATTAAATTTTCTTTTTTTTAAAAGTTCAAACGTGGATGTGTTGCTTTAAAGCAAGACCTTGAACTCAATCACTGACAGGAAATCGGGTTTTACAAATGCCATCTCAATGAGATAAATATTTGCATCAAATGCCTGAAGTGTTATAGTAAATCCTTCTGGGGATTTAGAAGATATGGAACAAGACACAATAAAAGTATGCAGATCTGACCCTTGATAATGACCTTGACCTCAACCATACATGGCTAGAAGTCAGTTTCACATTGCCTCAATGGGGTAAACATTATGTACTATATTATATAGAATTCCTTGAAGGGCTAAAAGATACTGAACAGGTACAAAATGTTACAGAAGGACAAACAGATGCTGTTGATGAAAAGTGATTTGAAGAGCTTGAACTTTCGACTCTGGTAAGAAAAAAAATTAAACTGAAACCTGGGCTAAACGAAAAATTGAAGGTTTTAGATAATAACCTATGGAAACATATATAACTTAGTAATATACATTGTTTGTATGCCATAATATGAATGTGTTAACAAAGTTTAGTCACCACGACATAAGTAAATCGTTGAAAAACAAAGAAAAAAAGCTAAACATAAAACTTTTAATTTACCGCTGCCGACAGAACCTACACCAGGGTCACAACAATAGCTCTTCATAATTTCCTCAAATAGACTAAGCTAAATACAATGCATCTCCCCCACCCCAACAGGAAAAGGAGAGACAAATTGAAAAGTTCTACCTAAATAAAACCACAACACTAAAAAACAGATCCCTCCTGTAGCAGCTAGATACTGTGGAAACATGCAGTCTGATCTATAATAGAAAGGTTCTGTTTTAACCAACAGAGCCAGATCAAAGTGAAGTTTAGTTAACATAATTTCTGATTAACTACAGATGATAAGTGAGTAATGAGACATCAATGGTCCTGTCTCCCAATTACACATTCTACACAATATCGCATTACATATCAACAGACCAATGGTTACGGGCAGATCTATATGTACCAGACTATCAATACAAATCCCCCCGTAAGTGTTTTATACAGAACACACATCATTTAGTTTTTATACACAAAATGGTCCTCTGTGGATGAATGGTCTAAGGCGCTGTCTCAAGATTATTTAACTGTTACCGCTAAGGTTGTAGGTTTGAGTCCCGCTTGCTCCAAAAGTTTAATGTGAGAAAGTTTGCCAGTTATTTGCAGAAGGATGGTGGTTCTACTGAGATTCATTCTGAAGTCATCCACGCCATTAAAACTGGATATACGACATAATAAATAATCATATAAGCTTAAATCTGTTGAAAATGGCTTTAAACCCCATTAAAAAAACAATGTTTATACAAAATACAGAGCTTTCCGTGTTAGTACAGAATAATTCACTCATAATACTCCGATAACCTTAATAAATAACACTAAAACACACCGTATATTTTGGTATAAGCCAATGAAAACCAACGACCAATTAACTGTACATTATATTACCACCTCTAAATAACCCACCATACATATATTATGACATAACATCACAGTTGTGACAAAATGAAACATATAATTCACAATACATCAGACAGATACTACTGAATATCATTATGCAAAGGTAAGCACATTCTCTTTTCATTAAAGGACATAATAATATTTATTGATAAAAACTTTACAAAAAATTAAACTTGTCTTGTCAGTCATTTGCAAAGCTGATTGACTGAAATAGCGTAACATTCCTGCATATAATATACCATGGAGCCTTAGCTTAACCAAGGGAAAATATTTTCTTCTAATTCACTACATTCAAACAATGAAAAAGTTATTTCAGAATCAGATGCAGCTTAGAGTGAACACCCTGTCTGTTATGTTATACAAGAGTTCAACGATAAAAATAAGTATTGCCTGGTAGTACCATCTCATGGTTGCTTATCTTTCACTGCTGCGGTTCTTGGATCAAGCTGAGTCAAGATCAGTCAGAACCGGCTGTGTGAAAAGTTACTTGTAGAACTTACGTATGTAAATAATTATATCAGAAATATTGTTCCACCAATAAAATGGAATGTCATAGATAACAGTACAAAACCCATTCAACAAAATCAAATACAAAACATCTGGAAAAACACCCATTCAATAAAATCAAATACAAACATTTAGAAATACACTCATTCAATAAAATCAAATACAAACATCCAGAAATATACCCATTTAATAAAATCAAATACACACATCTACAAAAAAACCTATTCAATAAATCAAATACAAACATTCAGAAATATACCCATTCAATAAAATCAAATACAAACATCTAGAAAAACACCCATTCAATAAAATCAAATACAAACATCTAGAAAAACACCCATTCAATAAAATAAAAAACAAACATGTAGAAATACACCCATTCAATAAAATCAACTACAAACATCTAGAAATAGACAACCAAATCGAAACATACTCATTTCATAAGAAAACAAATTTACTAGGAACAAAAGAGAGCTGTTTTATCGAAGACATTGGAAGACTTGGCAGATACACCAATTTTCACAGAAACAAAGTCAGACGGACCCAGATAAGTAGCAACATACACCAGGTGATGGTAAACGTTTTTGACAACAAATATACACTTTGTAAGAGCCTGAATCATAACAGCATGAGTAAACCATACACAGCAGAGAAGTAGTTATCACAGAAAAGTGATCTGCACACCTGGCCTGTTGGTACATTAACTACTGTAAGACAGCATAATCTTTAATAATCTGCGATCTTAAATAATTAATCTTATCAAAATGAGAAATGAACCATACTGATTTGCTAAGTGGTACTGTATAAAACTTACATTAAAAGTATAATACAGTAAACTTACATACCAACATCATTAACTACATATATCTCAATTTTTTTAATTACAATTCATAAATTTATACTAATTAATGAAGACTTTAATCTAAATTGAGTTACCAAATCCAAACCGTGGAAAAATTTTGTAAAAATTTGTGGATATTTATTTTTTTGAACACCATTTTCAACATATTAAAGGTCATATACGGCATATTCAATTTTACTGGTGGAGGAGCAAAGATCTCAAAATTCGTTATAACATGGAAGCATAAGATATGTTTTGTGTTTTTAATATTTCAAGGCACGTAATTTACACAAAAACGTTACAATCAGATTAAAATGAGCCAACAACATGATCTTGTATGTTTGACTGGATGACAATTTTTTTTTTAAACATGCACAAACTGGCATGTATTATGTGTATGTGTGATTCCCTCCCCGACCACACTCACTCTTCAAAAAAAGAAAAGAGTTCACATTAAAAATGACAAAACCAAACTGTGCAACTTTTCTGGACAATACAAAAATAATAACTCATACAATATTACACCGTATAGCTAAGTGAAGAAACAGGAATATGCAGTAATTTTGTCTTTAATAATGAAATTTTAACATTGTATTTGAAATGTTTTATCTGTAGGTTTCCCTTACCAAAACTTATATATGTGGTTTAGTGCCATTTTCAATCACCAAGGCAGATACAGACATGTAATTAACAATGTGTATGTAAAGGGCATCCAAACTTTTTTCTATTACAATAAAAACGTTAACAAAAAAATGCACTCAACACTTTTTTTTTCGAACCGCAAACCACTTTGTCTTGTTCGATATCCTTGAATGAAAAAAGTGCAAAACACTCGAAACCAACAATGACACTTGTTCACTCAGGTTTGAATACAACCATGTGTATTCACACATATATTATATATGCACCATAAGCGTGATTCCACATTTTTTATACATTCATTAAGAAATAATGAGACATTTTAATGAGCTCTGAATCATGATCAAATAGATGGGTATAATCCAAGAATACCATATTAAAACCTCAGTATACCAAAGTCAAACATATTGGTGTAATCTCAAAATATCATCTCTCACAGTACCTAATTATAGCATTTATTTGCTTCTGATATAACACTGGCATTATATCAAAATTATAAAAACTAATACAGCATTAAAGTGCCTTATTTATAACAAAAAGATATTTGAAGACAGCATACTTCAAAGCTAGATTTTATAAAATTTTCTTTTTGCCAGAAAAGTCAATATCTGCATATTGACACACAGATTACCCAATTTACATAAAAACAAACAAGATGGCCCAACTGAATTTTGTTCTCACTTCTTTGACAATTTCAGATGTATAAATCTCAAAATCTTTTATTAAGCAATGTTTCAGAGATCAGGTTGAACATAAAGTCTTGTATAAAGAAAGAAACAATACTGTTCTTCTTTCTTCATATTAAATCTCCTAATCTTCACATCAATCTATCACAGCCACTTGAACGAATTTGAAACACCTACTCAGATGGAGAATTTCTGCATATTTAACCCTTTACTTCATAGATATGCATTTTCCCACACCAATCACAGAAGGCCTTTGAAAACAGTGCAGGAAGAGTTCAGATTGCTCGTAACAAGCAATCTGAACACTTCCTGCACTGTTTTCCACTGTGTCATTTAATTTAAACATAATTCACCAAATAATTCAAAAGCCTTCTGTATTAGGTGTCCAAAGGTGTCAATATTAGAGGTGTCCAAAGGCGTCTATATTAGAGGTGTCCAAGGCGTCTATATTAGAGGTGTCCAAGGCGTCTATATGAAGTCAAACCCGTGTAAGTGGTCACATCTATTAAGCAGTCACTTGTCATAAACAGCCACATTTGCTTATTCCCATTTCTAATACTAAAAGCTGCTTTCAGGGCAAATTATTAAACAACAACCTGTCTATGAACTTATTTAAACAACCAGTTCTTTAGAAAACATTTTTATTTATTAATTATATCCCTTTTCAGTCATTTCCTGGTTCCTTATAGCAAAGTTTAAAAACCCTTATATGACCATTCTAATATACTAGGATTATAGAATGCTACAGACTTGCAAAAATGAGAATTTTCTATTTTTAATTCCCATGGAATTTTTAAAGTATGTAGTCTTGAAACTCACAGGACACAAAAAAACTTAACAGATTCACTATTTATAAATAATTATAAACCCTTTTGATCCGTTTTGCAGGAGGCAAATTCTCATAATTGGGCCAGTTCTAATTTACTAAAATCAGACAATACTTCAGATCTCAACTAAATTAAATATTTACGGAAATGGATGAAAAAAACAAGAATTTTTCCATTTTCCAGAATATTTTCTTTATAAAAACCGAAGTCCCTTTGAAGAACCCGTTTGTCATGTGAAACAAGCAAAGCTGAAATCCTTACTGATACAGATAATCCAAAATAAGTTTAAATTTGACTGGATAGTTCTTGAGAAATTTTTTTTTGAAAATTAATCATTTTATAAACATTGTGAAAAGGACCCCTGAATGCTCTTTAAGACTTGATGCAGGTCTTCGGCGCGTAGGTGACCTAAAAAGATCACAATTTTGAGTGACTGCCTCTAGAATAACATGAATGGAACAGATCCTTTATAACTTAATTTTACAAAACAACTTTTACCATCATTAGTGCTAACGGATGAACACTTAAACCAAACACTCTTTCCTGTGATCCGGGAAGATTAACCAGAACTCAAGCAATCACAGCAAGTATATCCCACTTGAATCAGCAGTGAGACAAATGACAATGAAACAAGATGCCATATATTGATTATTAGAGATTGTGGTTGGGTGAGATTTGAACTCGGGACTCCTGAATTGGAAGTCTGATTCACTTCCAACTGATCTACCTGGGTCCCGTCTGCAAAACAAACAATTATACCTTCACTACAAAACATCTCCTGATAATGAGAAAATATCTAATATATTGCACTTCAAAACAATTCCTTTTAATTACAGTATCAAAAATAGGTAACTGTAATTATAACATCCAATAATTAATCACAAATGGTTATAATTATTGCACATTACACACTGCACAGTATACTTATTCCACATTAAGGCACATGACCGCATGACTGACACAAATATTATGACATTTCATTTTTCATTTCACTCACACTTTTGACCCGACATTTAAATGTTTCTAAAACTGATATCATATAAACAAAGTATCAGAACAAGAAATTGAAAAACACCATCTCTATCCAAAGACATTTTATATCAAAACCTAAATCCCAGACCTTAAATATTTAAATCCTGCGGATTTTCAGATAAACCCAAACACAATGCTACAACATATCCATTTCAGCCTTGGAGAATTTAAATACCGTGACTGTATAATGAATTTAAATAGCACCACAATAAATTCATAATTGATCAATGATTAACTAATCTGTTTAAAGACAATAGTAATTGGTCACAAACGATTGGAGCACAAAAGACTGTTTGTCCTCAGTAGATACTGGGAAAAGTTCTCTCCTTATCGGGACACTAGTAGATAAAGGTAGACTTACAATTATTGGCTAATTTGGAAACATTCCAAAGTAATAATGTAACAGTGAAAAAAGGCTAATGAATACCATAAGTGGAGTTGTGTGGCTCACAGTGTAACCACCGTGTCCAACGTATGCATTACACATACAGCTACTACTCCGCATAATCAGCAGTCAGTGTGCACGATAACATGGCACTTCATGCTGATTGTGCGATTGAACAGGGCAGTAAAAATTTGTTTTCTTATTATCTTTATCAACGTGAACCAACAACTAACCACTTACAAGGATGAGCTGTTATTATTGACAGTGAACATACAACTAACCACTTACAAGGATGAGCTGTTATTATTGACAGTGAACATACAATTAACCACTTACAAAGATGAGCTGTTATTATCAACAGTGAACCTACAACTAACCACTTATAACAAGCTGTTATTATCGACAGCGAACCTGCAACTAACCACTTACTTACAAGTATGAGCTGTTATTATCAACAATGAACCTACAACTAACCACTTACAAGGATGAGCTGTTATTATTGACAGTGAACATTCAACTAACCACTTACAAGGATGAGCTGTTATTATCGACAGTGAACATACAACTAACCACTTACAAGGATGAGCTGTTATTTTCAACAATGAACCTACAACTAACCACTAAAAACAAGCTGTTATTATCGACAGTGAACCTACAACTAACCACTTACAAGGATGAGCTGTTATTATTGACAGTGAACCTACTAACCACTTACAATACAAACAACTGTCTATTAAAACTGCATCAGATAAGTGTCACAGCTGAATGTTTCACACTGTTAACACCAACAATCACAATCATACTTTGGTCTTACCCCACCTGATTACATTGATCATTGAATGATTACCTCACCTGAATACACATAGTTGAGTGATTATCTCACTTCCATTGACTTAATCCAGTGTTAATCCAATAATCCAAGCTTAGTCTCAAGTCTAATGTATTTAAACTTAATTGATTGACGGATTGATTGATTGATTGATTGATTGATTGATTTATGGATGGATGGATGGATGGATGGATGGATGGATGGATGGATGGATGGATGGATGGATGGATGGATGGATGGATGGATGGATGGATGGATGGATGGATGGATGGATGGATGGAAGTTTTATAGCATACTGACACATAAATAGGGCATTTTGAGCATGCAAATTATCACAATAAAAACAAGAGGGCCAAGACGGCCCTATATCGCTTACCTGATTGACCTTGAGTCACCCAACTTAAGTAGATTATATAAACCATGTACACTTAAAATTCCAGAAAAACGAGATTGGCAAGATTTTTTATTTGTTTTGAAGATATAAAAGATGCGTAGAAGAGTTAAAACTTGGTAGAGGTTCACCAATGGTAAATGTCAGTGAAATTACATTGAAATCAAGTCTGTAGACTTTTGAAGTTTTTACTATAGCTGCCTATATAGTAAACAAGCACCTCACTGTGGCGGTCATGTTTTTTAACAAATCACAACTGCTCGAACAAACTTGGTAAAGGGCCACCCAAAGAACATTTCTGCGAAATTGTGTTAAAATTGATCCAGTGGTTTCTAACAAGAAGATCTTTTAAGTTTTTACTATACCTTATATAGTAAACTAACCCCATCCCCTGACCGCCATGTTTTTTGACGAATCACTACCGTTTGAACAAACTTGGAAGGGTTCCTCCAAGGAACATTTCTGTGAAATTATTTTAAAAGCAAGCCTGTAGTTTCTAACAAGAAGATTTTTTAAGTTTTTACTAATTAAACTTGCCCCGCCTCCTGACAAATCAAGATGGCTTGAACAATCTTGGTAGAGAGTCACCCAAGGAAATTATTTTAAAATCGAGCCAGTAGTTTCTGACAAGAAGATTTTTTAAGTTTTTACTATAGCTTATTTAGTAAACTAACCCAACCCCCTGGCTGCTATGTTTTTTGATGAATCAAGATGGCTTGAACAAACTTGGGAGAGGGTCACCCAAGGAACATGTCTGTGAAATTATTTTAAAATTGAGCCAGTAGTTTCTGAAAAGAAGATTTTTTAAGTTTTTACTATGGCCACCATGTTTTTTGACGAATCAAGATGGGTTGAACAAACTTGGTTGAGGGGTCACCAAAGGAACATTTCTGTGAAATCATTTTAAAATTGAGCTAGTAGTTTCTGACAAGAAGATTTTTTAAGTTTTTACTATAGCTTATAAAGTCAACTAACCCCATCCCCTGGCCGCCATCTTTTTTGATGAATCAATATGGGTTGAACAAACTTGGTAGAGGGTCACCCAAGGATCATTTCTGTGAAATGATTTTAAAATCGAGCCAGTAGTTTCTGACGAAGATTTTTTAAGTTTATACTATAGCTTATATAGTAAACTTACCCCAACCCCTGGCCACCATGTTTTTTGACAAGAAGATTTTTTTAAGTTTTTACTAATTAAACTTGCCCCGCCCACTGGCGTCCATGTTTTTTGACGAATCAAGATGGCTTGAACAAACTTTGTAGAGGAACATTTCTGTAAAGTTATATCAAAATTGGCCAAGTGGTTTCAGAGGAGAAGTTGTTAGAAGCTAAAAATTAACAATGGATGACAGACGAGAGACGACGGACGACGGTCACCAGGCGATCACAAAAGCTCACCTGTGAGTCTTGGGTTCAGGTGAGCTAAAAATTAACATATCACCTCAATATTATTTATATGCATTTATATTTATGAAGCTGTAGTGTAGTCTCTAGATTGGATTTATGTGTTTGATATTGAGGATCATTATTATGCTGCCGAGGGGCTTGATCAGTTTATCTTTTCACTCTTTCCTGGAACCAGAGCACACTAATCTCAACAAGCAATTGAAAGCTTTCCCACTTGAATCAACGGTGAAAGATGAATGACAATGAGACACAATGTATTATGTCAATAATTATGGATCCTGTGACCAGAAAGATGTTCAAACTATGACCCTTGGATTGATAGTCAAGACACCCTTCTGAGTGACCTAACCAGGCCCGGCTTTTAAATACATACTTAACCATAAAACCAATGCTGATGGCACCACTGAAAATCATTGAAAAATGGAAGGAATACCCATATAAGTGTTTTGTCAGATTTAAACGATTCTTTTAAAGTTCATTATTGTGATTAAATATGGTTCTGGGGTACTGCTTAAGTGATGGCAAGCACTACTTTAGTTCAGTATTCGCTTAAACTCTGAAATTCAAAGTTCTGTGTTCCTTCTGCTTTCATTCGGTGATGTGTTTTTGTAGTGTGTGCTAAACTGATGTTTATATACATGGAGCGAAAGCCTGGAATCTTCCTTCCTGTTGGTGTCAAATAAAAATTTTTTTTTTTTTTGGAATGTGGTTTAACGCCATTTTCAACAAATTTCAGGTTATAAATGGCATATCCAGTTTTACTGGTGGAGGAAGACCTCAGATTGAGTCAGACTGAGTAGAACCACCTTCCTTTCGCAAGTAACTGGAAACTTACTCACATAAAGTTTTTGGAGCGAGCGGGACTCGAACCTACGACCTTAGCGGTGAGAGGTAAGTGATCTTGAGATGGTGCCTCAGACCACTCGGCCATGGGACCCTAGTGTCAAAT
Organism: Panopea generosa; assembly: GCA_029582155.1. Taxonomy (NCBI): domain Eukaryota; kingdom Metazoa; phylum Mollusca; class Bivalvia; order Adapedonta; family Hiatellidae; genus Panopea; species Panopea generosa. The sequence goes on along the minus strand of CM055895.1, from coordinate 13,985,154 downwards.
AACAATTTTGTATTGGTACTGCTAAAATACTCCCAATTCATTCAATCATTCATTCAGTTTACTATAAACTTATAAATACGTAAAATCCACTTACTGTAATTACTTGGCCACACCAACACAATTTAAATCCCTCAAATAAATAAACCACACCAAATCATTCAAGAAGAATTTAAAGAGCATAATTCTGGTGTAATATACTATAGACACAAGGCATTTTAAAAATGTATAGAATTTCATTATGTGACACATTCAACAGAGCCTATAATCTCTACACCTTAGAACAAAAGAAACCTACTGACTAAGTCAGCTGTACAAACTAGCATAATTATCTATCTACTTTTTAAAACAATTTAGTAGTATTACAAACATTACCTATTTGGTATTACAACTTGAATACAATTTAAAATGTCTAAGAGTAATAGGCTACCTCAATGCCTTATATTGGCAGAAGCAGTATAATTTTTTTTTTTTTTTTTTTTTTTGAATGGGGTTTAACGCCATTTTCAACACATTTCAGGTTATATATGGCATATCCAGTTTTACTGGTGGAGGAAGACCTCAGACTGAGTCAGACTGAGTAGAACCACCGTCCTTCCGCAAGTAACTGGAAACTTTCTCACATAAAGTTTTTGGAGCGAGCGGGACTCGAACCTACGACCATAGCGGTGAGAGGTAAATGGTCTTGAGACGGCGCCTTAGACCACTCGGCCACGGAGGACCCTCAGAAGCAGTATAAATACACGACATTACCTTTAAGTATGTAATATGCACCGGCCCTAACCATACATCTAATATTTACCATCAGAAAAATCACAGTTGTCATCAGTTAAATCAAAATGAAAATTAGATAGATTGATTGATTGATTGATTGATTGATTGATTGATTGATTGACTGAATATTATGCGTCATTTTTTTGCCACCAAGGGCTAACAGACGATCAGATAACCTAACCACTGTTTCCTGGGATTAACCAGTACTCACGCACACCCCATCTCCACAAGTAACTGATAATTTTCCCACTTTAATCAGTGGTGAGAGATGAATGATAATGAGACACAATGTCATATATCAATCATCACAGAAACTGTTGCTGGGCGGGGATACAAACTCACAACCCCTGGATTGATAGTCAGACGTGTAACTGACTGAGCTAATCGGGCCTGGCAAATTAGATAGAAATTTGGTGAGCTTGGAAGTAGAGCTGTCTAGCATGAACATCATACATTTTAACGCAGTTTAAGGTAATTAAAAACAGGCAATCGTCATTATCCAACAATCTTTATTCTTAAACATGACCATCAACATAATAGTCATGCAATCATATAACTTTGTGTTTTACATGATTTATTTGTGAAATGTCACAAAAATCACAAATGAAAGTATCATGGTAATTAAAAGTGTAAATCATCTTCAATGCTTGCTTTTTCCTAAGAAAAGCCTTAGAAAAGCAAGTGTCCTAAATGATCAAGACTAATTACAAGTTATCCGAAGTTACCCGATTTTAACCAATTTTGTTATGTATGGAATACCTTAATGTCAATTTTAAGGCAAAGTCAACTTCACTTTTCCGGATCCTGAGAGTGAAATGTAGAAAGGTATCCCATAAATTACTGTCAAGCTTGGTTCCCTACACGTATATTATGAATATCAAGATTTATAGAGTATTTAACCCTTTACTCCATAGATACGCGTTTTCCCGCACCAATCACAGAAGGCCTTTGAAAACAGTGCAGGAAGAGTTCAGATTGCTTGTAACGAGCAATCTGAACATTTCCTGACTATTTTCCACTCTGTCAGTTAATATAAACATAATTCACCCAATAATTCAAAAGCCTTCTATATAAGGTGTCCAAAGGTGTCAAAATTAGGTGTCCAAAGGCGTCTATATGAAGTAAAGGGTTAAAAAGGCAAAAAAAGGATCCTCCAACGCCAAGTGGTTAAAGGTGCCATCTCAAGATCACTTACCTCTCACCTCTAAGGTCATTGGTTCAAGTCCCTCTCACTCCAGAAACTTTATGTGAGAAAGTTTCCAGTTACTTGCAGAAGGACAGTGGTTCTACTCAGTCTGAGATCTTCTTCCACCAGTAAAACTGGATATGCCATATATAACCTGAAATGTGTTGGAAATGGTGTTAAACACCATTAAAAAAACAAACAACAGAAAACAAAAAACAGGCTGAATTAATGATCGTGCTCACAAAGTTTAATCAACAAGAATAAATACATTCAGAGATGACATCATTATTTTTGTCTATTGAACATGGGGATGGCTGCAAATAACAAAACTCTGAAAGTGAACTTAAAAGGCATATAGAATTCTAGTCTTATGAAAATCTTTGACTGGTTTTAGAAGTGTAACTATTTCTGTACTTGTAAATAGAGCATCATCAATCATTTATAATTTTCTCTATTCTAATCTATTTTAAGTAGCAGCAACCATATTGGATTTATGCCAGTCAAACAAAATAATAAAAGTACCTCACCCAAGGAACTAAGTGACCAAGATATTTTGTACAGCAGCTGCTGAGAGCTGCATTTTCAGCACAGCAAAGTGATGAAGATTGTGTAATACTGACAAAAACTATGTACAGCAGTGGCTGAGAGCTGCATTTTCAGCACAGCAAAGTGATGAAGACTGTGTAATACTGACAAAAACTATGTACAGCAGTGGCTAAGAGCTGCATTTACAGCACAGCATAGTGCTGAAAATTATGTAATAACGACAAAAACTATGTACAGCAGTAGCTGAGAGCTCGTTTCCAGGCCAGTGTAGTGCTGAAGATCATGTAATAATGACAAAAACTATGTACAGCAGTGGCTGAGAGCTGCATTTTCAGCACAGCATAGTGCTGAAAATCATGTAATAACGACAAAAACTATGTACAGCAGTAGCTGAGAGCTTGTTTCCAGGCCAGTGTAGTGCTGAAGATCATGTTATAATGACAAAAACTATGTACAGCAGTGGCTGAGAGCTGCATTTTCAGCACAGCATAGTGCTGAAAATTGTGTTATAATGACAAAAACTATGTACAGCAGTGGCTGAGAGCTGCATTTACAGCACAGCATAGCGCTGAAAATTGTGTAATACTGACAAAAACTATGTACAGCAGTGGCTAAGAGCTGCATTTTCAGCACAGCATAGTGATGAAAATTGTGTAAAAATGACAAAAACTATGTACAGCAGTGGCTAAGAGCTGCATTTACAGCACAGCATAGTGCTGAAAATCATGTAATAACGACAAAAACTATGTACAGCAGTAGCTGAGAGCTCGTTTCCAGGCCAGTGTAGTGCTGAAGATCATGTAATAATGACAAAAACTATGTACAGCAGTGGCTTAGAGCTGCATTTACAGCACAGCATAGTGCTGAAAATCATGTAATAACGACCAAAACTATGTACAGCAGTAACTGAGAGCTCGTTTCCAGGCCAGTGTAGTGCTGAAGATCATGTAATAATGACAAAAACTATGTACAGCAATGGCTGAGAGCTGCATTTCCAGGCCAGTGTAGTGCTTAAAATCATATAATAATGACAAAAACGATGTACAGCAGTGGCTGAGAGCTGCATTTTCAGGCCAGTGTAGTGCTTAAGATCATGTAATAATGACAAAAACTATGTACAGCAGTGGCTGAGAGCTGCATTTCCAGGCCAGTGTAGTGCTTAAGATCATGTAATAATGACAAAAACTATGTACAGCAATGGCTGAGACCTGCATTTCCAAGCCAGTGTAGTGCTTAAGATCATGTAATAATGACAAAAACTATGTACAGTAGTGACAGTGAGCTGCATTTCCAGGCCAGTGTAGTGTTTAAGATCATGTAATAATGACAAAAACTATGAACAGCAGTGGCTGAGAGCTGCATTTCCAGGCCAGTGTAGTGCTTAAGATCATGTAATAATGACAAAAACTATGTACAGCAATGGCTGAGACCTGCATTTCCAGGCCAGTGTAGTGCTTAAGACCATGTAATAATGACAAAAACATTTTGTACAACAGCAGCTGCATTTCCCAGCCAGTGTAGTGCAGGGAAGAAGATCATTCTTCATGTCCATAAAATACCCAATACAATGTGGCCATAACACAAAGACTACTGTTGACAAACCAAATCAGTGTCAAACACTGACACATTATTATCTCTAATGAAAATTACAAATTTACCCAGAGACATGTGCTTCCCCCAAGACTATATCTTATTTTGGATGAAGCTGTTATTACAGGAATCAATACTGCTCCATCTTCAAGTCATATTGTTAACTGATCAAGAACACTAGGAGTACCACACAATAAGCCAGTAGTGCTGCTAATAAAATAAATTTTACAACAAATGGAATTAGAAGGCCTGTTAAAACTGATCATCTGGCCAACTTAGCACATATTCCTCAATGTATATGGTGAGTGTAATCCAAACAGGGGAACTGTAGCAGTGGTTTAATGGTAGAGTGTCTGCACTGCATGCTTAAGGTCGTGGGTTCGATCCCTGGCCAAGTCATACCAACGACGTAAAAAATGGTACTAAAAGCGTCCTCATTTGGTGCTCAGCATTTAGAGGATATTTCTGGGTCTGGTTGTCCTGGTATCAGTATACTGTAACTGGGTGAGGTATCATAACACATGTCTGCAGCATGAAATTTCAATATGGTAGGGCTTAGATTACTATCTCTAGTAGACAATATCGCAAAATGACTAAAAAAGTGTTCAAAGGGACGCTTACCATCATACAACAACAACATATTACAAAGACATATTATCAATAAGGCCAAGTTACATGTTCAGTTATGTTGCTAGTAAGTGACCAGTTATCATGGTGTCAGTTTTTACATACTAATGTTGTGATTATCGTAACCTTTGAACTTATGTACTAAATTGATTTCTTGTCATTAAATAAAAAATTGCAATAAGAGTAGCTAATGTGGCTAATGAGCCTAGTGTATGGTCTCTCCAATTTGATTAAATAGAATTGTAATGATGGAAAGGGGGAGGGGGGGGCTTAAAACAATGTAAATTATAGTATGCATGTTTAAAAAAAAAAAAAAAATTGATGAATGGGGACGGCGGGGAGGGAATCTTTTTCTTGTATTACCTAGGGAGGAACACACACATACAAAAACACTGCAGACAGCAATGTCCAATTTAATGTCCCCCATAAAATTGCGTTGCATGGGGGTTGGGAATAAAAATGTGCTTTCCATGAAATATTTTAAATGAGACTGACAAGAATACAAATAGAAGAAGACAGAATAGCAGACAGTGATAGCGGACCAAAAACAATCTAAAACACAAACAACTTACTTACATAAATCGCTGTAAAACATCCAACAAATTGAATGCTCTGTAACATGTTTCGCCTATGGTGTAGGTTTAAAAATCAATCTTTAAACACTTCTCATATATTCAACTAGTAACTATAGCAACAGAATTTCTAACCAGTAACAATGTCCTTTCAGATGAAATGAAAAAAAATTATAAACACAGAAGCATGTTTAAACAATGAAAATGTAACAGAAAGTTAACCTCCTTGTTAATCAATCATTGATCAGATACGGGCAAGTTCCAAATGATCGAGGATTGCATTAGTACAGATTCAGATGTAGCAAGGGCGACTTACAAAACCAATTCAATATGACAGAACCTATTCTGTTAATAGTAGGAGAATATTTGACTTCTGTGAGTACTGTTATTGATTGGTAAGTTTTGATACAAACTCAATGTTTCCACCATATTTAATATTACTGTATCAGATTTTACCTTATTCAATGTCAACCTGAACTATTGTTTATGGTGATTTGTTTATGTTTTCTTGTGTTTTTTTCAATTTTGAAGAGATTTTTTTTTTTCTAAGAGATAAAAGGTATATGTTTTTGCCAGAGGAATGGGGCTTAGCTTCACAAAAAGGTAGGAAAAACAACAATGTAATATAACTATATCATTTTTTTTTAATTCAATAATTAAGACCCACTGCTATTATGACAATTTTTGTCTGGTCACAAAGGTGGTCTTGAGTTTTATTGAACAATATAATACTGACCCTTTTTTTAACATATAGAGGCCAGAGAACACCTCCATAACTAATAATAATGCCTGAGGGTCCTCTGTGGCCGAGTGGTCAAAGACGTCATCGCAAGATCACTTAACTCTCACCACTAAGGTCACAGGTTCAACACCCGCTCGCTCCAAAAATTTTATGTGAGAAAGTTTGCCAGTTACTTGCGGAAGGACAGTGGTTCTACTCAGTCTGAGGTCTTCCTCCACCAGTAAAACTGGATATGCCATATATAACCTGAAATGTGTTGAAAACGTTGTTAAAAAAAAGACAGACTCCAGGAACACTCTACTGGTGACAAATGGATAGATTAACCTTACAGACCAATGTTTTTTGTAAGTTACGCTAGGATAGGGCATATAACCCCCAGGCAGTGACCGCAAACCTTGCACAGGACCACTCGAAAATACATGTAAAATATCTAAAGTTTAGGCTTTAAACTTACAGAGAATGTAATTAAAACTTAAGTTTCCTTTAAAATATGCTTAGAAGCTGTGAGGCAGGGGACATTTGTGGTCAAATGTGGCTGGTTCAAGATATTGTCTGAGATCTTGTGGCTATGTAACTGCTGTGTAAGTTTGATTAAGATTTGATGAAACAAGAGGGCCAGATTGGCCCTAAACTGCTCACCTGCGACAGAGGAGACAATGCCAGAATTTTGCAGGTGCTAGAGTGTACATAAATTCATATAATTCAATTTATGTCAATTCAAAGATCATAACACAAGACATTAATTATCCAATTTGACCAATTCAAGAACTTGTCCAGATATCATGGTTACATAACAATTGTGTAAGTTTAATGAAGATCAAATATAAACTGTGAGTTCTAGAATGCACACAACATCAAACACACATAATTTTTGACAATTCAAGGGCCATAACTCTGATAATATTTATCTGAGTCGCCAGTTCAAGAACTTTTTCAATATATTATGGTAATTTAATAACTGTGAACTTGTCCCAGATATTATACTTATATTACTATTGTGTAAGTTTGATGAGGATGGAATGAAAAATGAGGGTGCTAAAGTGTGCACGAAGTAAAATATTGCATTTTGTAATAGTTAAAGAGCTATAACTTTGACATTAACGATCCGATTTGGCCAGTTCAACAATTTCTCGAGATATTTTGATTACATAACTACTGTGTAAATTTGGTGAAAATCAAATGAAAAATATGGGTGCTAGAGAGCACACATGGTCAAATAGTGGACTGTTTAGTTTCAAGGGACATAACTCTGACATTAATTATCCGATTTGGCCAATTCAAAAACTTGTCTAGAGTTATTATGCTTATATAATTTCTGTGCAAGTTTGATGAGGGTCAAATGAAAAAAACTAGTTCTAGAGTGCACCCAAGGTCAAATACTGCATTTTTTTTTAATGCTTCAAGGGCCATAACTCTGACATTAATAATCTGACTTGGTCAATTCAAGAACTTGTCCAAGATATTATGCTCATAAAACTACTGTGTAGGTTTGGTGAAGATCAAATGAAAAATTTGGGTCCTAGATTACACGCACGGTCAAATGGTGTAATTTTTAATGTTACAAGGGCTATAACTCTGATTGATATTAATAATCTAATTTGGCCAATAATGTAGGTGCTAGTGCACACAACAAAAAGATGACGGACGGACAACAGCCAATCAGAATAGCTCACCTTGAGCTTTGCAATTTATGGTACCATGACATATATTCAATAGTGCGCTTAATTTCATACAAAACTTGAGCACATTTTTTAATTTAAGTAAAATAACAGACTTGCGTATTTTCGTGAAACCGGGATCTGGCCTTTGACCAGTAGAGCTAACAATGACACGTAACAGGGCACTAATCTAGGCAAATTGGCAACCCAAATATCCAGACAATTACACACTTACATTGTAATTACAGGAAATCTATATATGGCATCATTATGATCTGTATGTGAAGTCTATATACATCATACAGGCAACTGACATGTAACAATTCAGTCTGTACACTGGCACACTGCATGCAAAGTGACGGATGAAGCATCTGAAACTCCTTCAGTACACACCTCGTATTTTATTTACCAACTATGAAATAGATTTTCATATGCACCAATCAATGCGGGAAGCAAGGCAGTGGTTTCAGTTTCAACAGATATGTGAAAACTGTACTACAGCAGTAATTGTTTGAGTTTGTCTAGTGCACATTAAACTGTCAAAAGGCAACAGCTACTCGCTGATTCTAAATTACTTGAAAGCACAATCACTCAATATTTGAAAATAATATTCATTATTACGCGCGGAAACATTTTTAAAATAATTTTTTTTTTTTAAATGAGACGTAACACTTAACAAAATAAGACAAGGAGTGCAACACAGTCAATAAACAGTAGGGTTTTTTGTCTCCATTTTCTGATCCGAAATTAGGCTGAAATCAGATGTCATTCTCCTCCCTAAATCACTTTTGTCCCCCTAATGCAAGAAAAATATGCCTAAAAAGTATTTTCTTTTAATTCTTAATGTTTTTAATGGGGTTTATGCCTAGTTTTACAGTTTAGAACAATTAAGAACAGGGATGTTGACCTGTAAAATGTTTTAAATATTTATACTTACCATTTTCATTCCTCTCCTACCCAACCCTCCCCCCCCCCCCCCCTCCCAATGCCCCACACCTCTCCCCCTCCAACTTTCATCATTAAGGTGCTATTTACCCCTGATGAAGGGACCCCACCCCCATTCCAACAAAAAAAATAAACACTGTTAGATTTACTCACAAAAGTCAGTCAAAATTGATGTATTTCCACACATTTCCCTCCATTCTTTTGAAGATATATTTTGGACAACCAAAAAAAATTCTGCCATTATTTAAGATAAGTTGACATTTTCTCTCGGCACTTTCACCCATTGCTTTCTATCTATGTTCCAAGTCACATTGGATTCTCTTACATGCTTTTAAAGATATGTGTAACAGTGAATTTTAAGACTATATAGTTTTGTAAGTTGACTACCCCTGATATTGAATATATTATTAATATCATAAATAGTGTTTCTAAATTAGTATTTGGACATTTTTATATTTTACAAAGTCACTATTTTTTGGGCTTACAAAAGCATTATTTTGATTAAACGTATTTGAACAAAGTTATTCACACCTCTTAGTGAAAGCCATCAACAGCCATTTTTCCTGTACGACAGAAAATGCTTATTGTTCTCTTGTAAGGTATTAGCTTGATTATTTACTGACTATTTGTAACAACATCCAGGTATAAATGTTCTTATGAAATGCCATCCAGACTGGTTGGCTTGCTTTTTAATAACTCTTAAGATATAATGAGAACTTTAATTGGCTTCTGCCACATATTTTGATAATCTGAATATCCTTGAAATGAGGTGTTAGAGTTGAGAGGAAAGAGTTGAAATTGAGATGTGAAAGAGGAACGTTGTAGAGAGTTTGTTGTAGAGTTGTTTTGGGTAAGGAAATGATTATGTTAGGCTTGTTGGTGAAGAACTTATTTTAGTTTTTAATAAAGAACATTGTGCCACTTGGAACTTGGGAGACATATAATGCAACTTGAAACTGTTATTAATGTGGAAAGGTAACAAAATTCTTTGTGGTGATCTTGAATTGGATCATCTACCTTAAATGTTATAAACAACATAACAATATGTGATGTGTAAGCAATTATGGTTTTCAGTTCGCAATGAGCTAATTTCCCACAGCAACAAACAGCGGACCGGACCCTAGCTTGGTCATATTTGCGTTGGACAAGCAAAAATATCCTCCAAAAAAATAAAGTTAAACAAGGGAGATAATTCTGTCATTATTAAAGATAAATTTATGGTTCTTTTACTATGAACTTCAACACACATTTCCCTCTATGTTCCAAGTCTAGTTGGATTCCAACAGGACATTCCTGGGATTAAACAGTAATTGAGCACACCCCATCTCCACAAGTAACTGATAACTTTCCCATTTGAATCAGCGGTGAGAAACGAATAATGAGACACAATGTCGTATATTGATCATCAAAGAGACTGTTGCCGGGCAAAGATTCGAACTAATGATCACTGGATTGATAGTCAGACGCGTAACCAAATGAGCTAATCAGGCCTAGTGTAAATATGATCAATATTTGCATTTACAGACATTCAGTTTCAATTATTGTAAATGTATGAAATATTTAAAAAAAATTCAAAAATTAGCAGAGGCCTTGATATTGTGTCTATGGTTTGTATTGTAGCTAGGCGCACTTACCGTAGCCCTGTCTATACATTTATGTCTTGGTTATTCACAATTAATTATCTCCATGTATATATATATATATATATATATATATATATATATATATATATATATATATATATATATATATATATATATATATATAAAGGGAGATAATAAAATTCACAACAACGGAATCTCCCTTTATGAAATTAAATATATATGAATTCACTGTATCTATATGATCCAACTGATTTATAAATCTGTCCTTTATATAGCATGTGAGTAGTCATGAATCCTTAATGGGATCCTACTCATATAAAGCTATCAGTTCCTGTATGTAAATTGTCCGTCCAGTCTAGATATGTTGCATGTAAAACCATAGTATATAAGTCATGGTCGACACCAAATTTATTGGTTTGGCAGAGGCCTTGATATTTTATCTATGGTTTGCATTGTAGCTAGGTGGCACTTGGTCTGTACATTTATGTCTTGGTTATTCACAAATAATTATCTCCATATATATATATTTGAGGAAAGGGCTAGGTTCACGAGTAGCCAAAATCGGCCCAATACATTTACAAAATATAAAATAAACGGAACCTATAATATACCACTTGTTTGTTGTTGTGTGACACCTCAATGATCCAACCATATATAATATATTGTGTTGATTGTATGTTGTTGTATTTTATTGAACCCCAAATATACCCAATACTTAAGGAAATTGGCTATTTTCATGGATATTCAACCATTATTTATTGTTTTTTACATAGAGCGCATTCTTCGCCATTCTTGAAATTTTCCCCAACATTTACTGGTATTAAAACAAAACATGTACAGAAATATCTAGTATGGCGACACTTGCGCTCATATTAAAATAATTAAAAAATCGTTCCCGAACCTGGTTGTTTCTTGCCTGTTTCTTGCGTTCATTCGGATATCACATATATCGGATATGGTTCGTTTTATTTCCAGGACATTTTATTTTCTTATTTAAAAAACTCCAAATTTATTATACGGCAGTGTTGATAAATGCTTACAAGCATCACAACTTTAAACTTTCAAAGTGACCATTTTTTTCATATAAAGATGTAATGTTCTGTTCGTCGTCAACGGAGTTTTGCGTTGGAACCTGGATGCTGTTTCGCCACATACATTTCAAGAAGGTAATTTTTTTTATTTTATGTGTGTAATACTATTAATCATTCAAAATGGTGTGAATACAGACTTATTTTGTTATTTTTATATTTTATTTAAATCGTACAAAAGGCAACATTTGCAACCATATATAGATTTATACAACGATGTAAAAGTACGAATAGGGTCGGGAGCGAATCTGAATGCTCGATGTATAATTCCGTCGATTTGATCAAGCAATTGCATTGTTTTCTATATTATTATTTTTTTTAATGGAAAGAACAATCCCAACCTAAAAAAAACAACAACAAAACAATCTGCAGAGCACAAGTTTAGTTTTTCGTTACTTGCTATTTTTATAAATAATAACTTGATTTTTTGCTTATTGTTCTAAAGCGGCAGTAGCGTAGTGGTACCGCGTTTAATTATAGACTGAAAGGTCTCAAGATCGAATCCCGTCACTGACAATTTTTTTTTCTTTCAGGATGCCCGAGGGGAACAAAAAAGCATACAACTGCATTTTGTGCAGCAAAAGAACAAACCCCAAAAACAGACGACCAATGAATGGGTCGTTCAAATCTTTCCTAGCCAAGAAGTTTTTAATAACTGCATCAGATAGGGACGTATTGTGTAATACCTGCAGACACAAATACTACATTGCAGAAACGAAGACCGTTAAACTAAATTCCAATTTGCAGCACGGCAATGACCTTACTGAACAAACGGATCCAGACTATGTACCGGAACAAACAGTTCGACAGCAGCAAAGGTCAGCTCAAATGGCCAGCCCACCGTCGATAGCAATGAATATTCCATCAACGCCAAAATCCCACTCTAGGTGTTTCATTTGTAAGCGACCTGGCCCAAAACTAGTTGTCATAGCATCAGATGCAAGATTTGCTGCGTTTTTGGAAAGTAATGTGATAATTGCTGCTGGATCTAGATGCTGTCCGGTGCACATCCAAGACCAGAAGTTGTTGCCTGCAGCTCTAAAAGATATGCCGACGCTTGCTACAACGTATCTCAACAGAAGTATGATATTGGATCTTTTATCCAGCATGAGGAACACGTGCCTACGGACAAATAATAGATTCAATTTTGATTCTCTCAATGATACAGAATATAACGAAACGACAGGTTTGAAAAGAGAGGATTTTGATGATCTTTGTACATTGATAGATGGACACATACGTAACACGCCTTCCAGAAGTATTCGTACTACAGTTGGTATATTCCTTTTAAAACTGAAGTCGGGGATGTCAAACAAATTAATAGGGACACTATTCGGTATATCAAAGTCTAGTATAAGGAGGGCCATCACATCTGTCCGACAGATCCTTATGAAAACATTCGTACCCAAACACTTGGGACTTCATCACATTGCAAGGGAAGTCTTAATAAATACCCACACACGCCCACTAGCACAGTCATTGTTTGGGACCGATGAATCCGGTGAAGCTGCAAAATTAATTCTTTTGTTAGACGGTACTTATATATATATACAGAAAAGCAACAATTTCCTTTTCCAGCGAAGGTCATACAGTATGCATAAGGGCAGACCACTTGTAAAGCCAATGGTAGTGGTGTCGACTACAGGATATTTTGTAACAATTGTAGGTCCATATCTATCGGACTCAAAAAGCAACGATGCTAGAATACTAAACCACATGCTCATGACAAATATTGAAGATATTAAATCATACATACAGCCCGAAGATGTATTTATAGTTGACAGGGGATTTCGAGATGCTGTAGAATTGTTGGCGAACCTTGGAATAAAAGCCGAAATGCCATCGTTTATGACCAAGGGACAGAAGCAGATGCCAACTGAAGACGCAAACTCCAGCAGATTAGTTACAAAGGTAAGATTGACAGGCTACATATTTGTATTCAAATGTATACACATAGACGTAGGAGTCGGGGGCCGGGGGTGGGGGTTTGTTTAGGTTGTAGGGGCCAGCATATACTTTGCCTCTATCTCAATATTTTACTATCTCCTCAGCCTGCCCCCACTTCCCCCAACCCCCAATAATTGAAACACTCTTACGCCCATGATGCATGGTGTTGAGCAACAATTCATCCTGTTCGGTATATTATTAATAAGGATAATGTAACTTTATATATGTATTTATTCGTATTATAATTCGTATCAATGGGATGCACGGCAATTGTCATATTATTTCAATGTCCCCACTGAAAATTATTTACATGTATCTATATAATATAATGTCGATTTTAACATTGTCGCAAAACCCTTTAATTGAAAATATATATATATTTGTACTTAAATGACTTGTACAACGATTGATGTTGTTTTCGGTTTATTTTCAATAGATACGCTGGGTTGTCGAGTCTGCAAACGCCAGAATAAAACGTTGGAAATACCTAGACAGGGTTCTACCAACAAATCAAGTTCCTTACATTGGTGATTATGTTAAAATAGTGTGTGCCATCTCAAACAAATACTTATCATCTCTGTGTTGTCCAGATAATGCGGATGAAGACAAACAGATAGCAGCACATATGTTAAAAATGTCAAAGCAAGTAAATGTCTTGAAATCCGAAATCGAAGACCGAAATCTTGAAAGACGGTCGACAATATGGAAAGCAGTAAGTGAAGTAGACCTTGATCACTTCCCGAGATTAAGCGAGGATCAATTACGTTCTCTCACCTGTGGCGTGTATCAGCTTAAGTTAAGTTCAAGTTATGTGCAGGAACATTTAGATGGGAACTGCAATATTCAAATACACACAGAAAAGAGTGATCTGATACGTGTTCGACTTCAGAGTCGTCATGTTTCGGCTAAACAGTACGTTTTGTGGTTAAGGTTCGACCCAACTGAAGTGACAGCGTGGTATTGTAAATGCAGGGCTGGTAGTCGCGTAGTGGGAGTATGTTCACATATTGCGTCAATTATATGGTATCTCGGATATGCCAGATACCGGTATGTTGATACGAGAGGATTTGGTGTTCGCAATTGGGGCGAGAACTTGCTTGATGCAAGCAATATACCGGAAGCGATTGATGCTTCGGATTCCGGCAGCGAAGCTTGTGACTCAGACTAACTGACAGTGTTGTTAGGATCTCTAAATAAGTATGACTCTGGAATCGAAGTTGTTTGTAACAAACGTATATAACGTGCTATTTATCTGAAATAAAATCACTCAATTACCACCCTTTTGATCTGTAAATATTTGTTGTCGGCTTTTGGACAAAAACAGCAAAACCTGTATAAGCGGTCATCTCTATTAAGCAACCACTTGTGTTAAACAGCCATAATTGCTGTTTTTCATTCATATGCTTTCAGAGTAACTATATTTACCTATATTAAGCAACAACCTGTCTTTAAATGCCACTTTTGCTGCTTCCCTTGATTGGTTTCTTAAGAAAGGTTTGACTGTTCGCATTCCATAAATATGTATGAATATGCATATACTTAATTATTTTGCTACATTTGTGCTGTGTAAAGCGTGCAAGAGAAAGAATGCAATATTAGACATCGTTTTTGTAAATGGGTGTGTAAAAACGGTATAGTTTTAATAAGTTGATACCATGCGGCCGTTACAATTATATTACTAAAATGACAGTGAAGTTATGGGACTTGCCGTCACTCGTCACCACGGCAGTATAATTTTATAATGGATATATTTTAAACAGGAAATGCTAGTTTTATTGTGTGTGGAAGAACTCCGTTAAATATACATGGATTATACGGAATACCTGAATGGCTTCCCAGCAATGCATTTCTTTTCATCTACAAGTTTGTTTCACTATTTTGTGATAACTGCATAACATATTGTTTGTTTATTGTGTTGAAGTGTTGTTATAGCGTGTTGTTTTCGAATATTTAAAACTAGTATATATATGCAATATCAGATACATTCAGAGTGATTCATGCTATAATATAAACGTCTGAGCAAAGTCAAATGACATTTGTGTTGTTTCTTAATATCCGTCAGTTAGCCTTTTCATTTAATGGAATGCGTTTTGTCAGAGACATAAAAACATGTAATTAAGTCACTGGTATTTTCCTTGTCACTCGTCAATCTTCACAAATGTGTTGGGCGATTAAAATGGCTTCTCCGTACAACATTCGCGAATGCGATATGATGCCGTATTAATAACGTATTGGTATAGGTTTGTCAACAGTAATATCACGTTTAGCGTTCGGACACCGGACATAATTTACGAATATACTCTGATTATACATGAGTGTCAGGTGATTACTAAAGGACAGTCACAATGTGTGTATATAATTCGTACAGTATTAAATTATATAATTTAGTAAAACGTACTAGAAAATCAGCTGTCTCTGTTTAATGCGTGTCAATGTCAGAGGTCATGTATTATCTTGTATACATTTTTCGTCACTGTGTAAGTTGCTAAAAATAGACTGTTCCTTAGATGAACATGCCAAATTCAATAAGTGAACAGGCGGTACATTCAACCTCAGAAAAACATATTTCCTTTCAAGCGATCTTTTATCAAGCATGAGGAAACTTTTATCCAACGAGTGAATTTGCGGTTACGACTTTATTACACGTCCTCACCAAAAGGTGCACACTAATACACACCTTGATTACCCCGTGTTGCGAGGTAGAGGTTAATAATTAGAACACGCTATGTAACATAAACACGCGATTTTAATGGGCCGAAATATTGATTTTTCACTAAAATTGGTTATGAAACACGGATATGTCATCGAAATCAAAACAACGAAATAAAAAAAATCCAAACGAAAATTAACTGAACGCCAATATCACGGCCGTTCACGACGTCATTTTGCGTACGTCGCCAAAAATAACGTGTTTTCTCCTTCGACACCATGTATTAAAATTAACAGTGTTTACATAATATTATGTTATATAAAAAAACAGTACCAAATACAAAAAATAAATTGTTTCAAGATTCCATACATATAATCTTATCAATTTTTGAGATTGGGCCGATTTTGGCTACTCGTGAACCTAGCCCTTTGAGAGGGTGGGGTCCTGAGCATGATACTTTTACATCAGACATTCCTGTATTTGCTGTCTTCACAAACACATATGGTGACACAAGACAGGTGATCACTGACCAGTCAGACAAACAGGTAGGTAATAGTGGGATGGAGAAGGCAAATGAACAAGCAGACAGTTAACACTTTATACCCCCTTCTGCCCATTCTTAGAAATGTTTCAAAAATGAATTGGTACAATACATATATGTGAAACACTGAAAGTTAATTTAATGTTAACATTATGTTTATTAAAAGGATGGACTCACCTGCTCCTGGGTAAAAACATGGAGCCCTCTATAAACACGGAACCAGACAACAGAATGTACCAGCATGTACTCAACTCTCTCTGACTGAAAAGAAATATCAAACAATGTGTTGAGGCCACAATTAAAAATATCTGTTTCCCTTTGCCCAACCCTAGATTTAAGAACTGGGTAGGCAGGTAGGCTTTTTTTTTTTTTTTTTGAAATCCATACAAAACATACATGTATAAGATAAACAGAGAAACTCAACATTTTATTAACTGATATGGCTATTCCAATACAACAACATAATTTATATTACATGTATTAATTGTGCTCAATACTAACTGTATTGCTCCTAAAAGTGTAGGATTGAAAACTGAGAAACACTGTAAAAATGAAAAGTATTTGTACAACATTTATATATAATAAACTGAACTGTGTTTATTTTGATTGACAAAATGAAACTGTATACAGAATAACTAGCTTATGTAACTGCAGTCAAATTTTCTAGTATTATTCATTCTATTTAATTACACAGTTTCTGAACATTGTTTATCAAAATAAACAGAGATGCCAACCCTTAATTACTGAAAATAGGTGTGGTCAAAAGCGAGGAGTGGGGGTTCTGGGGTTCTCCCTCAGAAAATGTTTAACTTGTAGATGCTCTGAGATGGCATTTCAGCACTTTTCAGCGATAAAAGTCATGTATTTTTCATTAAGAAATATTTCATAATACCTGATGAGAGAATTGAGTGATCGAATTTTAAAGAATAAATTAAAAAAGCTGACAAACTGATAAAAGCGAGGCTTTATTGAAAATTCAAATTAAGCTTTATTGTGATTTAATTACCGACTAATCCATTGGTTGAGTTGTCGCAACCATTGTCGATATTTTCCTTGACGACGACTGACAAGCTGAGCGGGTGATGTGCTGTTTAGTAGCAATAATTTTTCATCCCACCGTGAGATAACATAATTTCTGCATTGCAGACCTTGCAGAATGCAATAATGCACCCCCATCCTCGATGTCGAAAAGCAAGAATATGCATCGGTGTAACTTTTAATAAATGTTTGTTTATGTTCGTATTTTTTTTTCTTTGGTGGTGTTGCATCTGCCATATTAGATTTTGAAGGTTGTTGATTGGCCTTTCCGGATCATCCGATATTGTTTTCGTAAATACTCGGGTATTTTCAGGATAACCTAATAAATAGCGCTTCTAGAGGTGACGTATCGCGTACGGAAATGTCCAAACATCAAAACCGGAGTAGCGTAAACGGCGCTGATTATTTGTTTTACCCGTGAAATTTATCCCGGACCTTTTTATTTTAAAAATCGGAGACAATCCATGGAAAATCAGAGAGTGGATTTTTCATACAAAAATCGGATTCACTCCGCCAAAATCGGAGGAGTTGGCATCTCTGAATAAACTAGCAGAAGTAGTACTAACTTGCCCTGATCAAAGATTAGCTCGCCCAGATTTTTATTACCATTTTTGCTGTATAATATAAAAATATTAAACATAAATTGACTTAAATGCAATAATTTTTATATAAAGTTAGCTCCCTATGTTGTATGGTGTTTAGCGTCGCTTTCAACAATTTTTCAGTCATATCGCGACGGTGTCTACTTGAGACTGTATTTTAAGCACTGTCACACTGGAGTATCGTGCCGCAGACACATAGTATGATACCCCACCCAGTCACATTATACTGACACCGCGGTCGTTAGCTCCCTATGACATTATGCATGTGTAAATCACAAGTTTTAGAGTTTGAATAAGACCGGGAGAAGTGAGAGAATTTCAGGGAGAACTGATAATATCTCTAAAAGAGTGACCTTCTTATTATGTTGTATTTAGTCTTTGTTCTTTATTGACTATCATTTCTGTTCTGTCAGTCTGTGGTAGTATGGGAGCAAGTGTTAATTCAAAACATTATTTTAAATATCTTTCTCTTCTTTTCTAATGATTGCTAAATGTCATAACATACAACAATGGCAATGTCAAGACTACAAAGCTATTCAATTTATCCAAGAGAACTTGGCAGTTTATGATCTAGAAAAGTGCAACTAGTCAACTATATTTCAAATATTAAAAAAACAATTTATCTTATTTGTTGTTTTCAATACTATATTTAAATCATGATATTACTGCCAAAGAAAATTATACGCTGAAATCACATAACCAAAAAACAATAAGTGTATTACTATAATACCCCTACCACATTTTTCTTTAATGTATACTATATTTAAATATCACGTTTTCACGGCAGGGGTCGGGAAAAAATTTTAAAAGCACTCGTCCATCGTGCAAGTGGACTGGTAAAAAGGACTCTTCCGGATGGAAAACTCATCTGTCCAAAAAAGTTATAGTAAAATAGGGTCTATTGTGGAAGCATGTTGTCATAACTTTATCTTACCTTAAATAGTTTTATTACTTCATTTACAGTAGCCAGGCCCGATTAGCTCAGTCGGTTACGCATCTGACTATCAATCCAGGGGTCATGAGTTCGAATCCCCCGCCCGGCAACAGTCTCCGTGATGATTTAAATGATATACGACACTGTGTCTCATTATCATTTGTCTCTCACAACTGATTCAAGTGGGAATGTTATCAGTTACTTGCGGAGACGGGGTGTGCTCAAGTACTGGTTAATCCCAGGAAACAGTGGTTAGGTTAACTGATCGTCTGTAAGCCCTCGATGGCATAAAAATGATGCTAAATATTCAATCAATCAATTCAATCAATCATTTACAGTAAGTTCACCACTAGCTTTAACCGTTATGGTCATGCAATAAACATTAAGTTTTTTTATGTTTATATATCACCTTTATTCCGAATACAAACAGCTTTGGGTAAACATAAAAAGTTAATGCATTCAAGCCTCCGTAACATGTAAAACGCAAAAAGACCGTTAATATTCCGGAGACTGGGAATTATTCCGAAGACCGAAAAGTCTGATTTTTAAACTGGAATTAAAAAACTGCGCATGCACGACTCGATACCTAATAAAAAATTATGCCGAAAAGTTTGTAATGAAAAATGTCTTTGGAGACTTGACACGAAATTGCATGATAAAGTTATCGTTGATGAACGTTAAATGCCAGATTTACAAATTATATTTACAGCAATAAAATATAGATAGAATAAATACCAAACAACTTTGGATCATTACTTGTTTTACAGTTTTCAGATTGTTTATTTTTCAATCTCTGCCAAAAAGTTTACTCGTTACTGGTAAAAATCACTCATTCACAGACAAAAAACAGTCGTCATTTTGCCAGCCCCTGGTCACAGAAGAAAATTTACATACATATGGTTCCGATTATTGTAAATCTACGTATTGTAAATCTATGAAATATTTATAAAAATACCAGAACTTAACGCTGACTATTACACATTACACGATTGGTTGCAAATCAGATTTTAGAAATTGCTACCATTCTGGCAAAGGGAGACAATATTTTATTGGAAGATTTGAGGGACAACCGCTAACTACGTCATCATCTATTTTTAATTCCTTTCTCAGTTGCGCAGTATTATGTGTGTACCGTGGTCGTAGATATCCAACCAATCATAGCGGTTATTCAAAATAAATTAATTTATGTTCAAAGCTACCCTCCAATCACATTAGGGGATTAAAAACAGATAATTGCATCAGAGGTTTTCCAAAGTCGCAATATCGGGCATGCGGTAAACACTGGGGTCAATTGTTTTTACTGATTAGTTACGGTCTACAAGCAACAGTTTCACATGTGTTGTTTAGAATAGAGATATTTGCAGACCTGTGTATTGTGAAAACTCGCTTGTCCGATTTTTAAGACAAGCCTGGAGCGGTCAAAAAAATTAAAAAAAAAAAAACGTCAGAAATTTTCCCCAATCAATTTTGTTTTCAGTCGGTGCTTTTTTCGTGGGTCGGTCGCGATAGGGGAAACAAACACTATTTTTATTTCGGCCTGAGATGTTTATCAGTGTACAAGGGGAAATAACCTTTCTAACAAAGACTATAATGCTGCTATACAGTCATCTCCCTTATCAACAGCAACACACTCCTGCCAGATTTGGTAACACTTTTGAGGAATAAAATAAAGACAGCAAGCAATCTGTTAATTGACACTCTTCAATTAATTGCTATTAAATCTCAAAAATATAGACTCAATAGCCTCAATTTTGGGTATATAACAAAAGAAAACACTTTATATTAATATAACAAGGCTGCTGGGAAATACTGCTATATTCCCAGCAGCATTATGGGACGCTGGGCTGGTAAATACTAAAGCAGTGTTAATGGTGGAGCAATGAAACTGTTACATAATGATTGTGAAGTTAGATGTTAACAAGATAGTTTGGAAGAAAACAGGGACCAAGATTCAGGGAAATATGGGCAAAAACTTTGCCTTCAGGTTCTAGACTCCGCTCCCAGAGTTTAGAAAAGCTAAGTTGATTTTTTGCCAGGTAAATTCTCCTTACGACGTTTCCATCAAGTTTCTAAAAGTCTAACTATATTGACTTGTCAGTTTTACAGCCCCCAAATACCACAATAAATAATCAGTTAACACACATTATCATTAAAGAGACATAGTCGTAACCTTGACAACTACGTTTTGATTTGGCCATTTAAAGAACCTATAAGTTGGATAATGAAACTACTACTGTGTATGAGTATGGGGATTAGGAAATGGAAACTACACAACAAAAATAGTCATGCTTAAGTGAATACATGGTCAAATAGTAAATTTTTTCACTATTCAAAGCCCATAACTCCAACATGTATAATCCCATTCAGCCAGTTCAAAGAAATATTTTCCAAAGATACAATTCTGTAAAATAAGTTTGGTTAGATTCAATGAAAAATTCAGACCTGAGCTAAATTGCACACTAGGTTAAATAATGCGATCTTTCAAGTGACAAAACTCTGACCTATTCAACCGGAGCAAAAACTTGATAATTGAAAAAATGATAATTTAATTGTCAGGGGTGTAATATTCCACTCACAAGCTCGCATTTGCAAGTTGATTTTACTGTGTGCGAGTGAAGATCTGTAAATACTCAACTGGGCTGAAGAGCCAGTTTTTGCTCAAGTTATAGGTCACATATCCACATAGTTTACACCAATAAAGTTTATGATACAGATTATTTTCCAATACTGTACATATCGGAAACATAGCAAATTCCCCCAATACAGAAATAAATAAAGAAGCAATCGTAAAATGTAAACAAAGATTTGTTGTCGCAATCCTTATAATGTTCTATGGCGAAACATGCATGACTAGAATTGAAAGCATTCCCTCTGCCGGCATGTATTAGGATAGTCCTATACACTGTTATGGACAGTTCTGTTAATACATCTTTCAGTTATGATATTTTCCTGCTGTCTATCAAACAATTGACTATTGGCGATTTCTTGAGGGGGAAAAAGAAAACTTGTACTAGCTAAGCAAAGACCGTCGTGACAGAAATTCAGCATGACACGATAACATCAGCTGTTAAACATGCTGAGAAGCAAAAATTGAATCACACTTGTAAATTATAATTCAGAATGGACGATAAAATTATGTATGTCCCTGAAAATATGTGCAAACCAAGATTACATTTAATTTGTTTATTATAAAAAATGAAGACAAACTATTTTGATTAAAACTAGGCCGTTGTAATTTAAATTGTTTTATTTCAGTTAAAGAATCATGGCTTGATGAATTTAGCTGGATCATTGAAAAGGACGAAAACTGTTAAAAGTGAGGGACAACTTTAGATTTGATTGGTCACTAGTTCTAGAGGGCAGTTAGTAAACATAATAATTCAAAAGGAAAAACACCAATGCTAAAGTGCACATATGTGCAAGTTTTCCGATTCAAGAGCCATTAATTATTTGATTTGGCCAAGAAAGCAGAGCTAAAAACTACTGTGCAGGTTTGATAATATCCAATAAAAATGCAGGTGCCAGATGCACATCGGATGACGAACACAGGGCAATCAAAATTATTTATCTATCCATCATTTTAATCATGTTAATAAATATCTTTGCATTTTCTGGAATGTACCAGGGATGTCTCAAAAGTAATGCAATTTCATTTAAGATTTGAAATTGGATTGAAACTGCCATTTTTTTCCCCATTTCATCCCTTCAATGTATTCCTCCTTTCAGGCGAAGAATCCACTTGTGGAATGCGTCACGGCATGCTGATTCTGGCACACTCTTAAGCCACAGATAAACAGCAGAACCAAGTGTTGATCTGGTATAATATCTTTGACTGGAGAGATTTTTTTCAGATTTGGGAACAAAAAAAAGTTGCACAGCACTAAATCTGGATGATAAGGGGAATGGGAGAGTACAGCGATTTTCTTGGCCTTCAGAAAGTCCTAAACAATGGCAGATATGTCTGATGCTGGTTTTGGGGTGAAGTTTTACAAAGTATATCTCAACCTTTTTAGTACTACGTCCTGTAGGATTTTTCTGTCACATATTTATCCCTAGGTTCAGGAATCTGAAAAATAAGTCCTTTATCTGCACGGTTCTTTCTTGCACTTTTGGGACAGGGTTGGGGCCTCTGACTTTGGGAAAATAAGCATTATTTTTTTAAAGAAATTGGGGAAATTACATAGTACAGGTTCTTTCAATATACATAACAATATATTATGTGTAATGTATATTAAATGTATGAAAAATGTGATTCATGTTCTTGTAGAAGACAATCATGTAATAATCATAATATTAAAAAATCTCCAAACCTTTCCCCAAATATTTATATTGTTTTTGTTTTTTCTTTTTGAAATTGGGAATTTTGTTACTCTGGATTGGGAATTTTTTTTACTATTTGCCATTAATAATGGTGAAGAATAACAGCCCCAAAATTGGGCAAATGAGAGCACTGATCTGTGAAGAAAATTGCATACAAAGCCTTTACACTTTTGCCACTATCATCTCCTACTGTGATTTGTGGCCTTTATCTCATTACCAAACTTCCAAACAGGCTCATAGAAAATCTCTTAGGTTTTATTGCCTGTGATTCTTTTTACTGAATTTGAAATGATTTTTGTATTTTTCAGCCACTTCTGCATGTCTGCTCATCTGTAGGCATGTGGGGAGTACCGCAGGCAGATATCTTCAAAACTTTCAAATCCTTCCATGGAATACAAAGTACCGAGCATGAAACCCCTACCATCAATGATCACTTTGTGCCACAATTTAATTCACATCGTTTGAGATTATTTCTCTTATCCTAGACTCTTAAAGACATATTGGTCGCATACTTTGATGGACTGATTTTATAGTCTTTAACAGCTTTCAGAGAAAATGTTTTTTAAATTCTCCCTTAAAATGTGCTTATAAGCCTGTGGTGGGGGCATTTGTGGTTGAATCAGGGTGGTTCAAAAACTCGTCCAAAATATTGTGGTTTTATAACTGCTGTGCAAGTTTGGTTACGATTCCTTGAAAAATACCGCACTATCGTGTCTACAAGAATAAGGTTGACAGACAGACGTCTGACGATGGACAATTCACCATGACATAAGCCCTTTTTTTTTTTTTTGGCCAGTAGAGCTAAACACATGAATTGAATTGTCTTGAACTAATTGAAGTGTGTTACTTCCCCTTCAAGATAGCTGCTGAATTGCACATAATAATAATTATAAATAATCATAAATTTTATTTATTGGCATAATTTCACTAATATTTACCTTACTTTTGTAACTATTGTCCCTGCCATTGTTTTTACATAGCTCAGTTCACCCATGATAAAAAATGCACTAAAGTACTACACTTATTTAAAAGGAATATATCGGAGAAACAAGAATTCCGCAGAATGATATGTCTCGCCGTGTCTGCTTTGACCGTTAATACACACATGGGAGAGAAAAAAATTAAAATATTATATTCATGCAAGAGTTATCTAACTTGGTTAATGTAGTAGATTTAATGACTAAGAAATATTGTAGGAAGTATTGTGTGAAGTTTCGATCAAATACATTAAGTGATTCTTGATGGTAGTTGCACACAAAACTTTAACCAGTATTTCTAAGTAAAACATATTTTAAAAAAAAATTATAACCAGTATTTCTAAGAAAAACATATTAAAAAAAAAAAAAAAAAAATTTTTTTTAAATTAATTTAAAAAAAAAAAAAAAAAAAATTTTTTTTAAATAAATTAAAAAAAAAAGTACTCAGCATCTGCATTATATAATGCAGGGTGTTAGTTGTAACTAAGATCCAAGTATGAGTGTCCCAACAATAGTACTTATTGAGAAATAGCGCAAAAATGAAAACTTAACATTGGAGGTAAATGCAAAATTCAGCATCAAACAATGTCAATGGACCATGAAATGTAGGTCACACTCAGCATCTGCAGTATATAATATGATGCAGGGTGTTAGTTGTAACTATGATCCAAATATGAGTGTCCTAGCACTTGTACTTGTTGAGGCATAGTACCACCATTGCAAAGAGGAAGCGCTTCCGTGGGGTAGTCGCATGATGGCAGTTATAAATAATCCTCATTTCTTATTCTTTAAAAATGCATTTTCCTTATTTCAATGCTCAATTTTTTATTTGAATGGCATTATTGATGTATTTTGAACATTTTGATAGCATTGTCATGTTTGAATTGTGAATTTAGAAAAAAAAATTGATGCTTGGAAATTGGGGTATGAATACATGATTTCGGAAATCTACTTTCACTTTGTCACCAGTGTACACACTGAGCAGAAAAAAAATCTCTTATATGACACATGACCCCTACTTTTCTCATCATATTTTGATAGTGCAGAGGTTGACAAACAGTAAAATGTAGGTTTCACTTCTTTCATTTGGGATTCTCTATGAATGACAAGCCTTCAAACTTTTATTATTTACTATAGAATAAAGAACAAAATCTCCCATTTCGAAAATAGATAGTGCTCACTTAAATACTGATTGGCGACATTTGGACTCTTTCTAAGATGTAACAAAGTTTACTGTGTATAAACCTGTATAAAGGATCAAATTGATATCAAAATGAAATCAGGTGACTCATTTAATATGTCACAAAATGTGTTGCACTTTAAGGAATCTATTTTAACCTAGGCGCAAAGCCCAAGTTATGAAACTCACCAATACAATATATCGTTGGCATCATGATACTCGTAGCGTACAGTCTTACACAGGGCACGGAGGGCTGGTTCCCGCAGTGACGAAAGTGCCTCCATACCATGCAAGTATGAATAAATAACATCCAGGTCCTGTAATATCAAAGTAAATATAAAATTATTGAAAGACACCAAAATGGTACATCAACCAACATCTTACACCTTGTATAAAAGTATGACCTTCCAAAACATGACAAAAGTTTCAGCATTGAAGGCCTAAAACATTGCAGGTATAGGCCATAATAAATTAATTCCTGGATTATCATCCCTGCTTGCCCCCTAATTTTCATTCCGCCTACCCCTTCCCCCTTTTTAAGAAAAATTTGGATGAGAATAAAGCAATTAATTTATAATGGCCTTTACAACTGCAAATTCATTGTATTTACTAAACAGGAGGTCATCATACAATTAGTCATGCAAAAAAAAAAAAGTTCCATATAGGTCTCACTTGGGAATTACCTCCCTTGCATGAAGGTAGCAAGATTATTAGCCAAAGAAATTAGAGCTGCGTAAAGCAGTTGGGCAATTTTTTTGTTAAAAATGCATAAAACGTCATATTTCTTTGTGCATATGGGAACATTGGAACATTTTCATGATTTCCATCGGGAACTGTTTGATGATGCTATAACAGTTTAAAGATGCGTAGTGATACACTGCAACAAATGGGCAGAATTGTCAAAAATGAAGGGATGCCATCAAACCATCAAAATTGTGAAAAAGCAACCTGGTCAACCCCATGTTTTTTTTCTGCATATTTGGACCAACAGAGGACTATCTATGGGAATAAGGCACTTTTAGAACCATTGGTAATGTATCCAGTGTTCCAGAAGTGCATGTCTCTATATGTAGAACTCTCTATATGTAGAACAGTACAAAATGAATTGGTGTGTGAGATGTATAGGCATAACATGTACACCTCCTGCTTCCATGAGGTAGTCACAAACTAATGATGAAAAAATGAATTATATTCCTTATTTCAATATTTATTTTGTGATTCTCATAAATGGCTAAATTCAAATTGGCGAAGCTACGTGACCTAATGCTACGGAGTAGTGTAACAAAGTTGAGTAAAAGTGCCTGCTTCAGGTTACATTTTTCGTAGATAATGTTCCTAATTATTATCTTCACAAAACAATGACAAACACCATCTCCATATACAGATGAACCATCGATGCTATAAGCCATGGAAAACTCATATTTTTGGCAAAAAGGGTAACTATATTTTTGTAAATTGCACCATTCCATAGCATAATTGTTTCAATTGAACATAATATATAGATACAGGCCTAAATACCCATAATATATAGATACATGCCCCAATACCTACAATATATAGATACATGCCCCAATACCTATAATAAATAGAAACATGCCCGTTGCCCCAATACCTATGATATATAGATACATGCCCCACTACCTATAATATATAGATTCAGTCCCTAAATACCTATAATATATAGACAGTTTTCTCTAGTTCAAATTTTTTTTTGGTCATTGATGACCCGCTGCCTAAAAGTCTGGGGGTTATTTTCAAAATCAGGGGGTCATCAGTTGACCAGTTTTAAACTTAATCCACTTGAATAAATGGAGTTAAAAAAATACATATTTTACTAAACCAGTTTTACTTCCTGCTTCACACAAATTTCCCATCAAAACTGCAACTTAAGTTAACAACTTCAAAACAATTTAAATTCAAACGAATGTTTCACTTCTGGCAACAAGTTACAACAACTAAAAACTATTTGTTTTTATGATCATAGCCACAGGGCCATGAACTTTAAAATGTCATGGCCACAGCTCAATCACCATGGCCCTAACTGGTTAAAATGAAAAATACTAAAATTATTTCAATATTTTATATTTCAGCTAAGCTAAATGTTTAGCGTTACCAAGCATTATACTCTCTGGAAAACAAAACTTTTTCTCTTCTGGCTCATAGCTAGACTAATTTTAGAGCAATGTTACCTTAAAAAAACAATATAAAAACATTTTAATGATAACTTCACAAAAATTAATTACATTGTTGAAATTATGTAATCATTTTTCAAAATGAATATAATTTTCTAAAAGTTAATTTCTTTTTTCATAACCTTTTAATCGTCCGTTAAAGAAACATATACGGCACCGGGAATACCGCCATAAAAAACTTGGACAGGCCGATGTTTAAACTGGTATTCAAATGTCGCCCATGCGCGTCTCGATACCATATAGAAAACAAAATAAAATATTTTTCAGGTAGAATATCATCTGTACATTTTAAACAACTTTTTTGACAAGTTTCACGATTTCCAAATTTCATCTTTATATACAAACAACCTAAAACTGGGTATATATCAGTGCTATTGTTGCAGCATATGTTTGTTTTCACAGATGTTGTCTTCAAACTACAATATTGGTTCGCTGAAAATTATGTATGTGATCATAATCGTTTATGCGATTGCATCAATAAAGCGTTAATAACCACAATTAAAGCATTTACGGACCTTAGTAGAACCTCATGACCGGGGTTTCCCTGAATCAGACTTCCTGATCTGTCTAACTAGCATTGTAAAAATTGCTCTGAAAACAGCTTGCCGAAACAAATATGCGTAATTTAAATTTCTGTATTTTTAAAGTTGCGACATAGTGGTCGCACTGAACAAACTTGATTGCGTCAAATGAGATTTAATTCCGTCAAAAACACAAGAAACACGCTCTGGAAAAAACACTGTAGAGATACATGTCCCAAGTTCCTATAATATACAGATACAGGCCCCGGTACCTATAATATATAGATATCCTTCGCAACGTCAGTCTGTGGTGTCAATGCGCAAGACACTTTTTCCGCCTTAAACAAACACTGACCTTTTATAAATTTTATTTTTTCTTTTCGTTTGTTATTCTATAATGCCCCTTTATTTAATTCTCGACCTTTGGAAAACTGTGACTAATCATTTGCTCATCGACATTACATCAAAAGGGTTGTGTCGGCATTCTTCAAAGAAAGAAGGCAAACACCCTGACTAGTTATTCTGCAAAGTGTTACAATAAGAGAAAAGAAGAAAGGGGATTTTAACCTATTTTTTTTTATTTAGTGCATGGTGGTAATTTATCAATTAAAATTTTGTGCATGGTGGTATTAGATTAATTCAAATTTAACCCAAATACACAAACATAAAATAATTTCGGTAACACCATTTGAACCTCGCAAGTTTTATTGTCTCCAACTCACTATACATCATATCAAAATGTTTTACCTACGTTTTTACAAAGTTATGCAGTACACCTGTCTAGATTTCGTTACTCCATAATAAGCCAATCAAAATTCATCTAAAAAATGGCGGATGTAGTTAACAGCTCATTCATGTGATTCATGCCTGCGGATTATGGATACTAGCTTTTTTCAATAAGTTTCAGCTTCAAAATCACCTGCGGATTATACTTGAGTGCGGTTTATAATTGGAGATTTACGGTAGGCCCCAATACCTATTATATATATTTACAAGCCCCAATACCTATAATATATAGATACAGGTCCCAATACCTATAATATATAGATACATGCCCCAATACCTATAATATATAGATACATGCCCCAATACCTATAATATATAGATACAGGCTCCAATACATATAATATATAGATACAGGCTCCACTATTTATCACATAAATATACCAACACAATAACAGAACATACAGGTTCACGCTCCATTACATCTAGTATGAACTACTATTTATCAACATGGATTATGTTTCAATGGACAATAGACTGGTATGCGAGGCTCCCGAACTATGAACTTGTTACAAACTGCTTTACATATACAAGCACAAGGGGTGAATGAAACAATATGGCATTTATAGCTAAATTCCCATTCAGTTAAGACAGTTACACATTCACAGACTTAGTTTACAGATATCAATAGGACAGTGCGATATATAATACAATTGTAGCAAATAACTGTGCCATGACTTTGCTTAAGTTGTGTAGACCTGTGCATTTAACCACTGCTTACAATAAATTTAAGTTTTATTATAAGCATAATAATTTGTTAAACAAACACAGAAAAAACAAAAATTGTATAAAAAAAGATTGTGAGCATGCTTCTCCACAGGCCATTTAAGCACAGGGTCACTCCAGCGCTTGACTGTCAGAAATGGTATTCCCCTAGCACTTGAATTTTGCAAAAGCTTACTTTCCTTTAAATCATTTTTTTTTGCATATATTTTCTCATTTTAATGCCTAAAGTGAAATATACTAAATAAGATGACTTAAAAAGATTAATACAAGTTTAACTAGTGAAATGTATTTCAATGAGTGCGTTACACAGCGCTTGATATGTGTTGAAGGTATTATCGCGCTCTTACCCCAGCGCTTGCATTCCTTCCTACGGAGAACCCTGGTACGGTATGATTCAACATCACACTTTACATATCGTAAAACGACAAAAATCTGCTTCTTCGCTGAGCTTCGAAGTTGGTGATGGGGATGCCTGTGTTTGGTTTTAGAATCGAACATTGAAACCCATTTCTCATCTACTGTCACTATTTTATTTAAATATCTCATACCACATTTACCATGATATTTCTTTAGAAATCATGTAGCTGCCCCCATTTTTAAATAACCTGTAATACTAGAAGTCACTTCCTGTTGAAATGTCCAGTTAAGTTCGTAAATCTCTAACACTTAAACTTCTAGCCCCATCTAGAATCATTTAGGCCCTAAAAATGATTCTAGCGTTTATTTGAGGTTGCAGAAACTCCATCGTTTTCTATGTCCGTGGTTAATTGGCGTCTTCATTGAATCTGTTGTACCATTTATAAATTGCAGTTTTTTTGCAAAGCTTTTTCCAAAATACGTTTTCATAATGTTAGTCACAATTTCTGATTTAGATTTCTTTTGCAAAACACAACATAGTATTCTGTACCGCTGTTCTAAGGACATTGTGAAGTAAAAAACAACTCCATATATAATATATTTACAGTGCGTAATATGAAGATGTATTGGTATCACATTAAACGTCTTAATGTTTTACTGACATCACAGTATGAAAGTACTGGAGTTGTGGGTGGATGGGATGCAATTTTTACGAAAATCCATCAGGGTGTTAAAAAGTAATCAACATGTAAAGGAGTAGCAATTTTCGGAAAATTCAAATACCAGCCATTATAATAACTAAAAATGATCTGGTGACAGTCGATGTATGTTACTGTAGTAAAAATAAAAATATTACTAGTATGACTACAGTACTGATTTCTGGTGAATCAATAAAAAATATGTAGACCTTTGTTTGGAATAAATTTCAAATCATTAAAAATGACAGATAAAGACTCTATAAGCATTTTCCGCAAACTTTTTGAAAACCCCTCGTATGCAGATGTATGAAATGGACCATAGGTCTATGATTTATAAAATATCTGAGTCCTAGCATTATCGCTTTTAAAGGTGTCCCTATATGAATATAAATATAAGCTACCAAAACTTTTTAACTGAAAATACTAACGTTTACCCCTCTTAAGGCTCCTTATGGATACAAGAGCCCCGTTAAAGAACCATATCTCGACTATAACTAGACAATGCCTCAGATCATTATACCACAGAGAGCTGAGAAGCAGGGCTTTACAATATGCTGGTAATGAAAATCTGGGCGAGAAAACATTTAATCAATGCACACCAGTTGGCAAGTTCATTTTTTCAACATAATTGCCCAGTGTATACACAGTGTTTTTTCTCACCATTTTGGGAAGATGACCCATACCCTTGGAATTGGGAATTTTAGCGGCATTTTTATTAACATTGGGAAAACTTTTGCATTAAATATATTTGTTCAACTTCATAAAAATGTGTACACTTGCTTCTCTGGCCATTTAATTAAAGAATCAATGTCTTACTCAATTCAGATTGGGGAAAACTTTTTTTATTTTATCAAGGAATTATGGAAGTTTCAATTTACAATTATTGAAGCTTTCATTTGGGAATTTTTACAACTCAATTGGGAAAAAAAGATACTATTTGCCATTGGGAATATGACCCAATAACGGCTATAAAATGGTAGAAAAAAAACACTGATACATGTCTCATATTTTTATTTTCTCGGAGCACCGACAGGGTATGTATATACGCAGGAATCTGATAGCGATCTACAACCGATCTACAAAAAGAAATGAACCAATAAAATATGGCGCAACAGTTGGTTAGCATCCAAATCAACACACAGCTGTCCAATATCAAAAGAGGGGACGTTTTTTATTAAACCACAAAATAAACAAGGGGCTCAAAATGAGGCCTTAGTTGCTCACCTGATTTCACCTGTTACTTTTAATTTTGAATAGACTAAGCCTATAAGATATTAAACCTTTACTCCATAGATACGCGTTTTCCCCCCACCAATCACAGAAGGCCTTTGAAAACAGTGCAGGAAGAGTTCAGATTGCTCGTAACGAGCAATCTGCACACTTCCTGCACTGTTTTCCACTCTGTTAGTTAATATAAACATAATTCACCCATTGCTGATATGTGGTGAATTAATGCTTTCAATATTAAAGGTGTCCGAATGCGTCTGTATGAAGTAAAGAACTTAAGAGATCTATGAGAGAAATAAGAATGATCTGTTTGTCCATAGCATCTCATGTAAAAATCAAAATCCCCTTACTAAATGGACACAGTAGCCCCTTTATTTAAACCAATGCTCATACTTATTATTATGTTATGATCTGTGATGGTGTGTTAACATTTTTAATGGCAATACAAACACAGTACACAGAATGACAGAGAAGGGACATTTAAAGTCCCAACTTCCCAAGTACCTACAAAACCAACCAAAATATCTGAATTGCATGGAAAGCGTCCATATATTAAATTATCTTGTTTATGTGCAACCCAATCCCTAAAAATGCGCAATGTTACAGTAGAGAATACTGTTTCTGGCACATGTACAATGTAATATTCATATCAATATGATTCAAGTGTTAATTTTCCTTGTTTATAACAGATTATATTTTTAAACAAGAAAATGTGTATTGTGAATGATAAGGGTGAGAAACAATAAACATTATATTTATTTGACTTTTAAACTACTTTTTTCATAATCACAGGATCCATATTTAGCTCAACCATAAATGTTTACTATTTCGGTTGCCATAGCAACCACTAATAATAGTTGTCAGAAGACAACAAAGCTCACCTATGGGATAAAACTCACCACCCATGCAAAGATTGAGATTAGAGGCAAACACCAAAACTTTATCTCAACTAAACGCAAAAGTTTAACCTGGGTGTCTACAGACGCCGCCGACGACAGCGCAGGGGTCATGGCAATAGCTCTCCTGGATATTCATCCTGGCAAGCTAAAAAGGGCAAACTAAAATGGTATTTTTATCATAATATACATACCACATCTGTGCGTTGATTGGGTGGCTTTTGAAGACAAGCTATGAAGTGACGATCAGTGTAAGTCCCTGCCTTTGCATAGTTGTCATGGTGAATATTGTAACTGTATCTGTCCAACGATGACGGAAACATCTCCACTGATGGCTCATACGATACCCAGCACGTTTGGATAGACTTGTATATACCAACTACACAAATGGTTCATACGGTACCCAGCACGTTTGGATAGACTTGTATATACCAACTACACGAATGGTTCATACGGTTTGGATAGAACAGTTTAGATACTTGTATATCAATCCAGTCTATAACCTACTCCACAGACAACTCATAGGATACCCAGCACGTTTGGATAGAACAGCACGTTTGGAATTGTATATTAATCCAGTCTATTACAAACTCCTATACAAAATATTGATGCGACACTTGTGTAAATGTTTACATACAACTTAATAAGAATTTTGTAGAAAGTCCTCAACTCTTTAGTTCCTCAAAATATTGTTTACCATGACAAAAATGAAGGTAAAATATTTTAAATTCTTGTACAGAAAATGTACAGAACTCTGCTTGGAATTAAATAGAGCACAAGTTTCTATATCATAGTGTCTATATAATTTGTAACGTCATAATTTCAGATCTTAATATGTCTAT
Organism: Panopea generosa; assembly: GCA_029582155.1. Lineage (NCBI taxonomy): Eukaryota > Metazoa > Mollusca > Bivalvia > Adapedonta > Hiatellidae > Panopea > Panopea generosa. Next base: position 13,951,394 of record CM055895.1, on the reverse strand, counting down.
AAAATGCTTTTTAATCAAACGATAAATGCATAGATCTGGTTTTAATGCAGCAATTTGTCCCTTATACTTTTACATTTTATCTCTTTTCCGCTAGAAATAATCCATTGCAACTTTTATATTATATATGTGTTCGGCAATCGCATATATAAAACTGGTGACCTGCTACATTTTTATTGACAGCAACCTATCCATATCCAAAACAGATTTCCATATTGAACTGTCCATGTATACAACAGCTTGCAGTAGCCATGTTGAATTCCTGAAATTATACAGAAAAATAGTACAGGTATAAACAGTTTATCATAAACAATACCCACCATACTGCTATCAAATTTGCTCTATGGATCCAGATTTGAATCATCAACATAGCAGACCAGAAACAAGAATGTACTTGTGATTAGATACAAGAACAGTGTTACAAGTGCTTACTAGAAAGATAAAAAAAAGTCCCGGGGTCATATTCACCAGCCATTCTTGAGAATATTCTTAGACTTGAGCTTGAAAATCTAAATTTCAACCCCAGATATCCAGTTTACTATGATAGATTGGGTAATTGTGAGCTTTGTTTTGACTTTGTATAAGGTGTCCCTACATGGATGCAAGTTTTGGTCTGAAAAATGGGTTTCTAAGTGTGTTTTTCAAAATCCATTCTTGAGTTTAAGTCTAAGAATATTCTTTGAACTGGCAGGTGAATACGACCCCCAGAGTGCCAATATCATTGATCAGCACAGCCCGATCAGCATATTAAATATTCTGACAAACCGATATTCATTTGTACAATAAATAGTATTCAGGGATGCTTCCAGGGCATTTGTTTGTTCAGTTTTTAGCCCCATTCCACCTGTCCTGGAATATACTTTTTTCCAATATTTTACTGAAAATTTCTCCCTAAAATTATTTTTTTTGCATTTACTCTTTGAATAAGACTAAACAGTCTGGTTAAAGACATGAAGAAACGAGCAACTGTTAAGGCTAATGTCCTTTCTATTTAATATCTTATACAATCATGTATTTTGAGTTTTTTTGTATAACCACAGATATGATGCAACATGAAAACGATGTGAAAATTCCCCCCTCAGACAGCTCTGTCCCCATTTCCCCTAAGTGAAGGGAGAATCCTTGCGTTCTGCAAAAATAACTTACAACAAAAGTCGTTGTCAACTTAAACCAATTATTCATAATCAGCGGAACTTGTCTTAATTAAGCAAAGCAGCCAGTCAAGAGAAGCAAAACTGGCCTTTTAAGATAGGTTGTTACTTAATAAAGGTGACCACTTACACAGGTTTGTCTGTAGTTTAATATTCAGCCAAATGAACCCATGTTAGATCAAATCATGCAGAAAGTTATATTTTTTTTTCTGGAAATAGAATCATTTTAAACCCCTATCAAAATTTTAACACACAAAATGTAGAAAATTGCCAAATTTACATTTTTGGCAATTTTGTGAAAAGCAATCTAGGCCATTATACCTAAAATATCCTTTTCAGTGTATCTCATAGTGTCAGAGTGGTATGTTTGATGTAAATACCATGTGATAATCAGTTTGTGGGACAAGAATTGCATAGAATAATAATATATCACCTGGTTATTACTTTAGGGCAAATTGTTTTCCATTTCTAGTCCTGAACTTTACAATTATGTATTATAGTTCATGGAATGTATATCAAGGTGACATGTTGCTCTGACAATTTGCAATGAAAGTGAAGTTGACTTCACCCTAAATTTTCAGCTCACTTGTGTTTATAAAGCACCTAAAAACACTTAATTCATCAATACCAGCAATATTATCAAGGATATTCACACAACTTCAATAACCAAATCTGTGGGTTATCACACCTGTAAAGCATATGCGATATGTCCTGCTGTCATTAATTAAGCAACCGCCTTTAATCAGTAAAATGCATAGTGGTCTACAAAAAAAAAAATGGACGAAAAAAATATGGCGTAACAGTTGTTGTATGGTGTTTAGCTTCACTTTCAACAATTTTTTAGTCATATCGCGACGGTGTCTACTTGAGACAGTATTCTAAGCGCTGTCACACTGGAGTATCATGCCACAGACACATGGTATGATACCCTATCCAATCACATTATACTGACACCGGGCTGACCAGACCTAGAACTCTCCTCTAAATGCTGAGCATCAAGCAAAGCTTCTAGTACCATTTTTAAAGTATTTGGTATGACCCGGTCAGAGATTGAACCCACAACATTCCGCAACAGAGTAAGAACTTATATATGAGAAAAATGAGAATAACCAGTGTCTTCCCCAGGGCTGTACAAATACCATAGCCTGACGTCCCGGACAAGTGGAAAATGGCTACGGACAAGTGAGCCTTTAAAATTTTTAAGTCCCGGGCAAGTGATATTTTTCAAAAATTTAGTCCTGGACAAATGCCATATTCAGAAATCAAGTACGTTTAATTGATGCGCTGCACATGTGAATCGATTAGCCTTGACCAGTTTGCAACCGACAAAGGCCGATTATCTTTGATTATCTGCAGGGGGCATGCCATGGCATGCGTTGATTAAACTCCTGTATTCACAACATACAGTGTTAACTCGACTGTGTTACTTATTCAGTTAACCAAACAGACGCGTCGTTAAACAATTTGTGTAAACCGAAAGTTACTTGCCCATCAGGCTTGTCTTAAAAAATCGGAAAAGCAAGTTTTCACAATACACAGGTCTGCAGATATCTCTATTCGATACGACACAGGTCAAACTGTTGTTTATAGACTGTAACTAATCAGTATAAACAATTGACCCCAACGGTGTTTATCACTCCACATGCCCGATAATGTGACTTTGGAAAACCTCTCATGCATATTCAACTAGCTATTTTCATTCTGCTAATATGATTGGTGGATAGCTTTGAATATGAATTAATCTATTTTTAATAACAGCTCTGATTGGTCAGATATCTACGACCAAGGTACACGTTTCGTACCACCTACCTGAGCAAAGATTAACTCTCAAATTCTCCATTTGAAGATTGTAAAATTATCTCCCTTTACCAAAATGGTGACGATTTCTAAAACCTGATTATGTTTTTGCAGATAATTTGCGATCGATTGCGTAATATATAATGTCAGCGTTAGGTTCTGGCAATTTTAAAAATATTTCGTAGATTTACAATAATTGGAACTGTATGTATATAAAGTTTCTTCTGTGAAAACGTGACAGTTGATATTAAAATTGAGTTTATGGTAAAGAAAAATGTGATAGGTGTATTATAATAATAAACATATTGCTTTTTGGTTGTGTAGTTTCAGCGTAGAATTTTCTATGGCATAATTAAAATATAGTATTGAAAACAACAATTTAGATCAATTATGGTGTTGTTTTTTTTTAATATTTGAAATATAGTTGACTAGTTGCACTTTCTAGTTATTTCAACTCTATCATAGACTATGCTTTTATACAGTAGTTTTTATGATGAATAAATAAATAAAAAAAAAGTAATTGATATTGTATTTATTGAATTTAAAACTGTCTTTATGTTGCAAGAAGAACAAGAGTTGTCAGAAGACCAACAAAGCTCGCCTCTGGGTGTCTATGTCCAAAAAGGGCCATAACTGTGCCAAAATGCAATCCAAAGTTATGGTTCTTATCTCTGTGTGTTCCATTGATGATGGTAAACACACATGTGAAGTTTCATTCATATCCAATGAGTGGCTGCATAGATATCTTAAACATAAACGCAACTAAACGCAAAAGTTTAACCTGGGTGTCTTAGTCCAAAAAGGGCCATAACTGTGCCAAAATGTAACCCAGAGTCATGGTTCTTGTCTCTGTGTGTTCCATTGATAATGGTAAACAAACATGCGAAGTTTCATTCACACCCAATGAGTGACTGCATAGATGTCTTAAACTTAAATGCAAAAGTTTAACCTGGGTGTCTACAGATGCCGCTGCCGGGATCATGGCAATAGCTCTCCTTGGACTTCGACCGGTGAGATAAAAATGAAAGTAATGTCTATATATACAATTATGTACAACTTGCACCTAAACTTTATCATAGAATTATAAGCCCTTTCAATCCGATATTTCACCTTGAATTTAAATATTGCAGCCCTTTAACAGTACAAAAACTTGAGGTACAAGCATACATCCTTCTGCCAAGTAACATTCACATAACTGTAAGCATGCATGCAGTACATCACATCTTGCATCAAATCTCTAAGACTTTCTGAAGGCATGTTGCGAAAAATGTAAGGGGGTGAGTACGGGAGGGATGTCCCCCCATGTGTTGAAAAAAATTTGACATTTATGAATGGTACATTTTTAAGTATGTGTTTCTATTTAGAATATTGCTGCAATGAAATGGATACAAAGAAATATAAAATAGTTTTCAATGAATGACTAGCAAGGAATTATATAGAGAAGGAAGGCAAATGATTGAGATTTTGTGAATGCTTGCATATTCGTGTAAAATTTTGCAATATCTTGTTTTCAATTATTTTAACTTCCATTCACCTCAAGATACACAAATCAAAATTTTAACATAGCAGAATGAAATTCTCATCAAAACAATATCATTCCCAGAAATTTGTATTTAAAATTGTTGAAGTACTTTTGATTACAAAATTTCTAAACTGCAGCTAAAATAATGACAAATTATGATAAATTTTCCTTCAAACTTCAATATCTTTAATTCAAGATCATTTTGAGTGACCGAAACATATTTAAACATCTAAGATAACATACAACTAACAGTTTATGTGCAAGTTTCCTATTCTTCCATACAAGTCCTTGATGACTGGTCATATTTAAAAGTTACAATTTATATATTTTAATGTATGATTCTATATAGAAGAAAATTATATTTTTCATATAATATTTGTGTATTTCAAAATGAATACCAATTTTATAAAAGTAAACAAATAGATTATTCTTTAAAATTCTTTAATTCATGTTAAAAATAACAACATTTTAAGTGGGGATTTTATTCTAGCTTCGGTGAAATAAAATTCTGAAGAAAAAAATGTGACGATTCGACTATCCATTAATGTGCATTTCATATATATGGTTCTATTTTAAATTAGAATATGATTGCCATAAAAATATAGTAAAGGAGTGTTTTTAATGGACAACTTGTCATATTTCAAAGTAATACAATAGAGAAGATTGCATCTTTAAAGTTTAATTCTGTAATTTTCATTAGGTGTCAGTGTATTTCCAAATAAATACAAATTTTATTAAAGTAAACATTAATAGTTAAGTAAAACATCCCTAATAAAAAAGACCGTAGTAAATAATTTTTTAGGATACGACCTTTAGACCTGGTTTCTCAAATTTGTCAACATCTTGGTGTTTGCTTGTATTTTTTCTACAATTTATGTACAAAATAAACCGTTTTAAATGGGAATTTTATTTGAGAGTGAATGAAATAATCGACATAGCATGAAAAAAAGCTAAAAATCTGTATGAAATTACTAGTCTGTGTATTGGAATATCCGAGTTTACTCTTCACTTTAAATCACTTGGACGCTTGCTCTTATCAACGTGGAACAATGAGCTTTCAGCGTACACAGATTAACCGCCATAAATTTCCGACGTTTTGTAATGTTTTAATCGGCAGACAGTAAAAATTTTCAATAGTTTTAAACAGCAAATATGGGGAAGTGTTTATTCAACCAAAAGTGGTTAAGTGGTCACTCAAGATATAAATGATGGGTTAAAGAGTTCAAAGGTTATAAACATTCCGCTTATTGTTGTCTGTGTAACAAAATAATCGATCACGGAAAGATGGGCGAATATGCACTCAACTCACATTTTAATTTTCTAGAAAAATAGGTTGGGGGCATTTATTAGAGTGGGGGCGTTTATAAGGGAATGTACGGTACTATACAGACTTCAAGCGAATGGGAGATTAATGAATCAATTGAAAGGTCGTGCGCAAACCAATAATGGAATAATTGTAGATGTGGCCTAACTAAGTAAGTTATCAGAGAAAGCTGCTTTAATTGACCTTTATACTGGCAGATTCCAAGACTGGATTAAGTTACCATATATCGGTGTATGACATTATTTTGTTAATCCAAGGTGGCAATTAAATTATTGCTTTAAAAGGCTTCTTTCATGGCTGAGCTGCTAATTTAATGTGTTTGCTAACATTTGATAAGTCAACGGAATGAAATGTTCGCAGTAAACATTTGTCAACAGAAGTTGACACCTTTCACTGCTGTTTGCTCATGTTTAATCATGTAACTTAAGAGAAATTGAGGCGAACAGTGCTGATATTGTCCGATTTCCATTTACAATTGGCTCGGTTTGTCAGTGTTTGGGTTTATAAACACAGTAATCATGTTTAACTATTCTGAATGCTGCCCAGCCTCTCTCTAAATCTATGTCATATTGGAAACCATTTTTTTAACGTAGCATAATGCGTTTTTATTTCGACTGTTTTATACCATTTTGTCGGACAACTCTTACATTTAAAAATATCCATCTAATTATTGATGCTGTGTTACTGTTAAAAAACATAAATGCCTCTCAGGACATAAAATTATTAATATTACTACGAAAACACGATGGAATTCGACGAATCACAAGTTCGGATGTCATAAACTTGCGAATTCACGTTTGTACTTATTTCAGAAGAGCACAGATCTATGCATCAGCAAGGCAGCGGGAGTGATATGTGTCAATTAAAATAACTATCAATATAAATGTCCGGATGAACATTCAGGAAATAAACACTTTAAATACTTACAAATAAATTCTCTCTTTACTTCATGTTTACACTCAAAACGAGGCTTGGAATCGTCCATTCTCATTGGCCCAATTAAAGCGCCACTAAACAAGGTAGCTAATCCAGGAAATGAAAATTTATAAAGGGAGAACAATCTTCTTCTTAAAGGGAAGGAGAACAATTTTTTATTTTGATTTAAACACTGATCTAATTTGGTCTAAAAAACATACAGATCTATCCCCTTATATTCCATATCCTAAGTAAAAAAGGATTTTATGGTGGATTTCAGGGGCGGATCCAGTTTTGGGATGGGCCGTTTTATACAGGAGTTTCGCTTTTGTACCGACAGGTTAAAACATCCGTTTCAAATAAAATGATTTATCAACGTATTAATGAAACCACTCATAAGCCATTATGCGCCAAGCGAGTAATAAAATACGGTACAGGCTAAAACACGATTTCTTTATCTTATCTTTGGCCACGCGGTGTAACTTGTAAACAGTGGTTGTCGCGCAACTCACTAATCAAAAAACGTAAATCGGGCGAACGTCACTTTGCGGACCGATCCGGCAATTATAATGCTTGGTGTGACCCTACCCCGAGTTATGAAGATTACAATAGGTACTGTAATTTAGATTAATCAAGTATATTAATCTCAAACAAATTACTCAATGGTATAAACATGTTGATGTTTTTTTTTTGTAATACTAAGAAAATTAGTTTATTATCGTTGAACACGACTGGTGTAACTTATAATCGTGATTGTCATTGTATTCAATTGAATATTTGCTTGGCATACATAGGATGTTCTTCGAACTCGGACTGCTTATGTGGCTATAACTTACCTTTGTTTGATACAGTATGCAGCAGCTATAAACGGAATTACGTATTATTTACTCAAGCGTCTTTAGTTTATAATATGCTATTATATATTTTTTTAATCTGCAATCATGATAAATCTTAAGAAACTTAACCTATTATCGTGGAATGCAACAGGTTTAATGTCTAGTAGCACTTACCTATGCAATTCTTTGAACGGACTATCGATAGATATTTGTGGTGTTTCAGAACATTGGTTATCAGATAATAATATACATTTTATAAGTTCTCTAGACAATAATTATAAAGCACATGTTGTTACTGACTCTAGTTTAAATGTTAAAGGTAGCAGACGAGTCGGTAAAGGTGGCGTAGCTTTGCTATGGCATATTAAATATGATAGGTTTGTGACACCGATAACTATTGATGATGATAGAATAGTTGGTATACAAATTCAATATACACACAGTCATTTTTTGTTTATATTTCAAGTGTATTTACCATGCAGTAACCATCCCATTGAAAGCTATAGGAATTATATTGACAAGCTTTTCAATTTATGGAGTTTATATTCAGAAAATGGTTTTGTTATATTTATGGGCGACTTCAATGCAACCTGTTCAAAATTCCCAAGTAATGGCAGAGATCAATCATTCACACAGTTCTTGAATGATACTAATATGATCTCTGCTAATACATTGGATATGTGCACCGGTGCTTCATCATCCTTTGTATCCTACGATGGAAAGTGTGAATCGCTTATTGATTTCATCATTTTGCCAGTTGAGAAAACAGATTGTATTACTCATTGTGTAATAGTAGATGACGATTGTCTAAATGTTTCAAGACATAGACCTATTAAATGTAGTCTGAATATGCCTTCGACTGGTTATAATGACGATGTGTCGAATGTAAATATTTCGCAATCATATAATATTAACTGGAAAAAAGTAAGACAAGTTGATATTACATCCTATCAAAATATGCTCAATGCATCAGAAGATTTGATAAAAGCACAAAATTGTCCGCTTAAATGTCCTGCTGAAATTGATAATATGTATAAAATTTTAAGCGAGACTGTTGTTTCTTGCTCAGATAAATGTTTTCGCAAGACGAGATTTAAGCACTTTTTAAAACCGTATTGGAATTCAGAGTTATCTAATTTACATAAAGTCATGTTAGAAAAACGGAAAATCTGGATTCAAAATGATAGACCAAGAGATCAATCACATTATTCTTATAAAAGTTATAAAACAGCAAAATGTTATTTCAGAAAAAAACACAGGTATTTTGCCAATGAGTATTTAAAAAATCTTGATGAAGAAATTGACACAACCGCTGAACTTGATAAAGAACAATTTTGGAAATTAGTGAATTCGCGAAGAAAACGGTCATCAAGTAGAGCAGGCGCTGAAATAAAATTCAATGGCGTAATGTATAGGGATAACGACAGTATTACAGAGCAATGGAAACAATATTTTGAATCGTTATATACCCCGTCAATTGATAGTAATTATGATAATATTTGGAAAGCTTCTGTTGACGAAAAAATAAATTCTGTTATATCGCAGTCTAGATTTTGTATTGATGACGTCATTAATGTGTCACAGGAAGAAGTAAGAACCTCAATTGCATCGTGTAAACGCGGCAAAGCCAGTGGGATCGATAATGTTTCTTACGAACATTACATTTTTGGCGGAAATATAGTAATTAATACATTAGCAAAACTGTATACAGCTATGCTGTCCCAAAGTTACATTCCACCAAACATGAACAAAGGCGTCATTATAACATTACATAAAGGCGGAGGTAAACGTAAGGATGATCCCAATAATTATAGAGCAATCACATTAACTCCTACTGCTCTTAAACTATATGAAAATATACTTCTTTCACGTTCCAAACAAAAACTTCTTTCTAATTTAAGTAATCAACAAGGGGGGTTTCAGGAAGGACTTGGTTGTTTGATGACTTCCTTCGCACTAAAAGAATGTATTTTATATGGCAGAGAGCACAAGAGCAAGGTTTTTGTTTGCTTTTTAGATGCTCGTCAAGCTTTTGATAGGGTGTGGCATAATGGACTTATGCTCAAATTGTTTGATAGCGGCGTTACAAACTATATATTTATGTCATTCTTTAATATGTATCGTAATATGCAAAGCTGCGTACGAAACCAAGGGTCGATTTCTGAGTGGTTCAATGTTCTTCAAGGAACAAGACAAGGGGGTAAAAGTTCACCAATATTATATCTTCTTTTCATTGATGGTCTGATAAAAGACATAGAAAGTAGCAGTCTTGGGTTGTGTATTTTTAACTTGAAGGTTGGTACCCCTACCGTCGCGGATGATATGGTTCTTGTATCGTATTCAAAGTCAGGTTTAGACAAAATGCTAGATATTTGCTACAAATATTCCATAAAATGGAGATATGATTATAATCCATTAAAATGTGCTATTGTTGTTTTTAATGAATCCAAACATAACTTTGATAAAAACTGCAGATCATGGAAACTAGGATCTAGTAACATTATTCATGAAACAGAAAATTATACACATCTAGGAATTATATGTGACAAATATATGTGTATTAGTGATCATATTCGACAGTCAAATAATAAGTTACGTGGACTTTTTTTAAGTCTTATTAATAGTGGCTTACATCCGCATGGTCTTAATCCCTTGACAACATTAACAATATATAAGTCAATCGTAATACCAAAATCCCTATATGGTTGTGAATTATGGAATTCTTAACCAAATCAAATATTATACAACTAGAACGAGGACATAGATTCTGTATAAAATTTATCCAAAATATCCCACAATATGTAAATACGGATTTTGCTTTAAGCTCTATTGGTGTAACTTCACTTGAAACGGAAATCGACTACAGGAAGCTACAATTCTTTGGTCAATTATGCAGACTCCCGAATAAGTATATTGCTAAGCAATTATTTGTTAATCGTCTGTTAAAATATCTTAGTGATGATAAACAAACATTAGGTTTTATTCCTGACATCTATTGAATATTAACGAAGTATGATCTATATAATTATTTGGTTAATTATTCTAAAACAGCAATATTTCCATCCAAGTATGCATGGAAATATATTCTTAGACAAAAAGTGCTAATACATTACTCAAATACAATGTTAATGAGGTTAGGTGACAAGATGGGTCCATCATATGTCATGAATATGTTTAGCATAAATAGGCCTTGCTTCCTATGGCAATTAAGTAGGAAAAATCAGTATGTAAAAGCACAATGTTTTACAGCAGTGTCACTACTAAGTAAACTGCAATCGTTTACAGCTGTACAGCTATGTAACAAATGTAATACGCTTGTAGATAATTTAGTACTACATATTGTTCATTTTTGTATTGCAAACACTGTCGAAAGAAATAAGCTTTGGGACGCAGTTATAACGACTTGTGGTCTTCAGGTCTTTAATTCATTTATTAAAAAGACGCCTAAAGATCAGATTTATGCACTGCTTTCCGGGCTTAATGAATATTTATCTGACATTGAACAGATTGAAGATGTATTATTGTTCAATATTGGGATACTTCACAGTATGTTAAAGTAACTTTTATCGATACTGCTAATGTTTACTGTTTGTTACTCAGTGTATGATTAATTTCTTACATTTCGTTTCGGTAAGATACAAAAGGTTCATCGTTGTCATTAGTCTATCACTGGGTCTTGCATTTTATTTCGGTAAGATTCATTATAGATGGACAATGTTATTATTTCACTTATATTATTTTAAGGTACACTATATGACAGTTAAAAAGCTATACTAATTTTTATAAAATCATAATTTATTTAGTTATTTTAACAAATCCATCATGTTATGAATACTCTTACAATATGACATCATATTAGGCGTATCGTATGTTCATTCTTCACTTGTAACTCATTGTATATTGTTCATTTATATGTAATTATTTACTGCAATTTTTATATATGTTATTATATGCTCTCCAATTATGGAGGAAATAAAGATTCTATCTATGTTTAAGCATCAATCGTCTAACGATCATTGCTCTGTGTAAGTTTTTAATAAATCTTAACAAGAACCTGTATAGAAGGATAAGAAACTTGCATCTCCTGACTAAATGTTGATAAAATAGCACACGAAGGATTAATTATTTGGCAAAGTAATCATTCATAATTCACAGGCAAATGATTTCTTGTACATAAACTGTAAATTGTATGTAACCTTAAATGTTTAAACATGTTTCGATCACGCAAAATGATCTGGAATTAAAGATATTGAGGTTTAAAGGAACATTTCTCATAATTTGCCGTTATTTTAGTTGCAAAAAAAAAAAAAAAAAAAGATTTTATAATCAAAAGTACTTCAAGAATTTCAAACAATTTCACGACAATGTGACTCAAACAAGAAACTATTAAATGAGTTGTTTATTTTTTTGTTGTTTTTTTTGTTGCAATGAAGGCTCCTGATGAATTACCCGGCAAGGTTGGAGTTTCTTCAAAACAGTTATTCAATGCAGATTTGACACAAAATAATAAAGTTTCAGTGAAGTCTGACTGTTGAGACACGAGTTCACTTCTGGGGCCATAAAACGAAAAGTTGTATGCTTTGTTGAAAATAAATACACTGGAACGGTTAGGTTCAGAGTTCACTTCGGTTTGAATTATAACATTGTATAGTGCTGTTCCTGGGTAAAGTAAGGCGGACATTCATCTCGATGGGACAGACTGCCTTTGCATACAAGCCTAAAAGAAAATACACGGAATTACTAAGGAGAACATTATCCTTGTTGGCGACTAACCGGGATTTTCAAAGATATTGTTGCTTTTATTTATTGTCTAAATTATCTGAATATCTACTGAAACTGATTCTCCAACTAGAAAAAAAATAAATCTAGAACTATTTCTATTCTCTTACGGTAAATTAAGGACCACCCCTCTAGACCTTCGAGCTAGGCCCAGTCACAAACAAAAACCTTCGTGTGCAACTTGACATTCTGATTGGTAACCTTGTAATGTTTCAGTGCTGTATGTGAATACGTTTTAGAGAGATATGCGATGCGACATTTTCGGACGGACACACTGGCGAACGCACTCACACACGGACATCAAAACAAATGACTAATATGATCAAGAATGCCAGCATAATATCGAGGGATAAAATGTAACGAACGCTTGTGATGCAGGGGTTGTGGGCTCGATCCCCCGCCCCTCCAGTCATAAGATGTTCGCGTATTTTAGCGTACTTTTTTTTTATTTACCCTCGGTGAGTATTTATAAACATGTTGGGATGTTGTGATGTCATTGAGATTATGAAAGTGATAGCTGTCCACATTTAAGGTAATATAAGATAAGATATTTTATATTTCCGCCAATAGTATAGGAAAGCATAAACATATACATTTTTAAATGACAGAGCATATCCAATTTTACAAACCATATAGTATAATATTATTAATACAGCATGGATATGACGATATATACCCCCTACAGATGTTCCAGTGGTTGTTAAAAGAATACACGCAGCTGTTAAAGAGCCTTGAATGTAGTTCTGCGTGTAATACCTGCAAATGATGAGTCAGCTGTGGAAATTCAATCAATCCAAAATTGGCAAATGACTAATAGTATTAACTGAAATATATAAAAAGCGAAATTTAGTTACTATACAAATATAATGTACTAGTATTTGCATTCAACACTTAACTTTTTTTACAAAAATATATTGTGATGGTAACCTTGGCTTTAGGAAGCCATCATGGATTTATTTAAGAACATCATTGGTAGTTTAGGAGTATAACACAATAGGATTCGTTGGCTGGACACGGATGGCTGGAACACTACATATAGTTCGAACCACTTATCTGATCCCGGCCGAATTCCTAATTCGATGTACATGTGTATGTACATGTATGGTATGATGTTAAACAATATTTGGGTTGAAAAACCGTTAAATCAAACTATTTTGTCCAGTCCCGTCGGTTTGGAGCCATCGAAGGTCTACTGGATATCTGCTAAAATACTGACTAAGTTTCATGTTATTCTCATAATGTTAAATTCTTGCCCCCCAAAAATGGAATAAATGGTGACTTTGTCGCAGCCATCTTGGGGTTTAGCCGCCATATTGGCTTTGTTTTAAAACACCATTGAGAGTTTAAATAGCTGCTAAAGTACTGGCCAAGTTTTATGTTATTCTCTTCACGGTATTTAAATTCTTTTAAAAATATGGAATACATGCTGTTGAGGTGGCCATCTTAGATTTTGGCCGCCATATTGGATTATCTAAAATGTATAATTAGCCTAAATCTTGTGTAATATTTACTGCCATGCCAAGTTTTGACTTCTTTAGATCAATATGGATGATATTATGGCTCGTTTGCAGAAATGTACAGTTTCGTTTATATTTTTTTAATTTTTTACCCTCCATCCCCCACCCGCTCCAAACAAAAGTATTTTGCATCATGATTCTATACTTTTAGTATGTTGTAAGGCACATGTTATATAGTACATACAACATACATCGAAATGAATTTCAGTAGGAACTTTGCTCCCAATTTCCATAAATACCCTTAACATTGAAGCCAACTGACCAGTCAATGTGTTAAAATGCCCTCAAACCTCAATGGTATGTAATGGACCCACTTGGGAGAGCTGGTTCCGGTATACAGACTACGTTGTACTATAGAAAGGCATATACGATCGAAATGGAATGACTGTTAGTACCAAGGGAATCAAATAGTGAACCACCCTGTTGTATAAGGAGCAATGCGAAAGAGGACAGGGAAAACTGGAACAACATTTTATTCAGTCCTTTAGATTCACTTCGTTCCTTACAGGTGAATACATAACTGAATGGGTACAAGTTAGCAGGGAAGAAGATGAACACGTTCTTAAAGATACTCTAAAGGAAGAGAGACGACTGACTGGGAGCTGTAGCATACCGGTAACCCAACCGGAGAGTCGGTAAAGATACCTTTGAAACATAAAGAGATGGTAGTGATGTAGTTAAGAAAACCACAGGAGCTTGGGGAGTTGATAATAACGTTTAATGGGGGTGGGCAGGTCCGCTAGCGTATATATAGAGACATAACGTTTAATGGGGGTGGGCAGGTCCCTTAGTGTATATATAGAGACATAACGTTTAATGGGGGTGGGCAGGTCCTCTAGCGTATATATAGAGACATAACGTTTAATGGGGGTGGGCAGATCCCCTAGCGTATACATAGAGACATAACGTTGTTATCAACTCCCCAAGCTCCCACGAAGAAAACCATATTTTGTTGAGTCCCAGAATCAAGTGAATGACTAGACAAATTGTATACTAACTGCAAGAAGCTTCTGTGGCGACTTGTACGAATTGTCTCGCATTGAGGAATTAAAACGACGGGACTAGTGGCGCGGGGATTTAGGTCTGAGCATGAATGAAAATAACCGAACAAGGAAAGGACAGGTTAATGCCCAAGGACATTGACGATGCAACGGATTCTAGGCGAGAATATTGCGGCTCTCACACGTCCGTGGCGGAGATGAAATGACTCGATCATAGCAGAAAGGACAATAAAAACTCAAGAAGAAATTCGCAGGATTGAGGAGCATGTGATATCAGCAAAGGCCGACGTGAGGCCAGAGCAAATGTACCAAGTGGACCCTAAGAGTTACTACGACCTGTATATGATACCTCCTTATTCACCACACTTACCGCTTGAACTCTATAGATCCTGCCGCCGAGTATGCAAAACAAAAAGGACGCCCAATATGCATTTGTCCTCTTGCCCAGTAACTCGGGTCCCAATATTGACGAAGATGGACGAGGAGGAACATTTTTAATGTCCTTAAAATGAATGAAAAAACGAATCAGAAGAAGGCCGTTCACAAGGGTATCCAATTTGCTAAATAAGAAGAAATAATGTCAACAACACTAAAGGTCAGCGGAGTTTTACACCGTCACTAAAGGTCAGCTAAGTTTTACACTGTCACCGTCTAAAGGTAAGCCGAGTTTTACACAGTCCTTCCGCATGTGGTCACTCGTCATTAAATTGCATTACATGTATTATGAAGACAAACATGTCTCTAAATTTCTCTGAAACTAATATGCATTTGTTTACTCTAACGCTGTCGCAAAGGAACACTATAAGAGACATATAAACATGCTGAAAGGTTGCCATTGTTTCACATATGTTTTAAAATATTTTCATGGACACGCTATGAAAATAAAAAAATATATAATTGTTTTATAAGATAATAATACGAAAATACATAATATCTATAAACTGTAGTATAAACTTATGTAAATTTATCGCTCTTATGGAAACAGCTGTGTCAATGATATTGCAGCTATATTCAATGGCGTAGCTTCTTAAAGGCACATGCCTACACGTTTTTTTCTGAGAAATCGAAAAAATGAAAATGCCATTCGCAAAAATACAATAAAAATCGAATCTCTAGGGGATAGGGGGTGATACTATAATCATTGTAACTCCTAGCACTGTTGTATGAAAAAATGAAAATAGTAGCCACTTAAAACCACGAGACAGAAGGCTTCATCATTTTCCCCTTTATGAAAGTGAGCAAACCTTAAAACGTTACATTTATTATCAATTTATTTGGTTATAAAACAGTGAATTCAAGGTTTATATTAAGGTAAACCAGCCCCCAAACAACATAAGGAATATACGCTAAAACGCACCTACGACTGTCTGACTGAATTCTTTTCCCCGGGGGTGAATGCCTCCAGACCCTCCCACAACTGTGCCTATACATCGTTTTTAGCCATGCTACGGCCCTCATATTTTTCAAGAAGGTTTACAGTCACATAAAAGTAGAAAAGTGCAAGATACTGAACATGGCTCGGTTCTTTATTTGCATTCATGCTAGATATGGTTGGTCGTGTTCATTACATGGACATGTCGCACCATTGAAAACAAAACATTTAATTCGTGACTCATCGGACATAATCATTTCGGGTTAAAATATGCATTCTTGTTTTTTTAAACACACTTGTAAGTCACGACCTTTAATTGGATTTAATGTCAACTTTTTACAATCGTATGTGCTGTTTCCTAAACAAGAACGCGTATACATTACTAACCACAACTCCACATCTCATAAGATTTATGACATCGAGAGTTGCTTCCCATTTCTTCATATGCAGAATGTTAGAACTTCAACGCAGTCCATAAGGAAACAAGGATGCTATTGTAGACTTGATTACACGGAATGTATTATTATGATATATATGTATTATGTAATCTGTAACGGGAAAAATGCAACTGTATGTATTGCAAAACTAAATTAGTATACACAATACCCTCACAATGAAACATAAATATGTGTTTTAGTACTGACCATGTATTTTTTTACTTCCGGTATCCCCACGAAAGCATACGACATTAACATAGAACACTGTTCAACTCACTAGCTGCTATTTCAGCCCCATACTCTGTTGATACAAACAACCGTGGCGAAATATAGCTAGCGTTACTTAAGCAGACATTCAAGGGAAAGAGCAAAAATGACCTTTTAAGACAGGTGGCTGCTTAATACAGGTTGATTTTAACTTCTTCCGGTTATAGGTCAGGAGTCTTCTTAGACTGTAAGGTTGTCTTTAACGTATAAACATGGTAAGTAGAAAATGTGGCTGTTTAAGACAAGTGGTTGTTTAATAGAGGTGACCACTAACACAGGTTTGATTGTATGTACCTGACATTTTATGTATTGTATCAACGAGCATCAAAGCGATTTCTTTGAAATTTGGACGTTAATTAATAGGAAAGTACAATTAGGTTATGCCAGTTAAATACGTACAGTCTGGTAATGTCGAATACATATGTTTAAACGCGACTTAAAATTTTGACAATGAATCTAGTTTACCACGACCTTTGGAGTAATTATGAGAGTTTATTTGATTCTATATTGGGTGTCGCTACATACTTGAAGATGTCGGTCTAAAATAGTTTCCAAGTGTGTTTTTAAACCAATTCTTGAGTCTGTTTCCGATATTGTAATTCCGAGACTCAATATTTGATGCATTCCAGAATATAACAAAGTTTACTAAGTAGTTAATTACAGGGGCGTATCCAGGATTTCAGTTTATAGGGTGCGGACTTAGGACGCAACAAAAAAGCTGAACAGGCACTTATGTTTTTTTTTCAGTAGAAATATAGTGGATTTTTATCAACTATGGAAGTTTAGGGTGTGTGTGTGTGTGGGGTGCGAGGGGGTATGCCGTTTTTTAAAGAGTAGATTCGTCATTGGACAAACTTTTTTTTTTAAATTTTACGTATTGTATCGATTTTTCTCCACTGAGATTCGCCTATTACTATTGTCATTATGATAAACCATCAAGAAGATTTCTCCCAAGTTTCCTGTAATTATCAAAATTCTCTGAACAAGTCGACTTACAGTTTGGAAAAAAATCTTCTCCGCAGGAGAACAACGTAACCAACGGAATCGATAATTACAAGACATTACTGCAGACGAGAGTGTCTTGCAACAGACAAGCAACACACACAGGCGTGTGGACAAGTATTTACCACCGACTAATCATTGCATGTGTTCAAATTAAAATGGCGTTTACAAACAACAAAATAATCACAGTTTCAACTCATAGCCAACAATTACTGTTATCATCCAGCTATATGTATTTTCCGTATGCACGGCCACGCGTGTCCATTCTCTCCAATAATTTATTTCTCTGTATATTGGTGTCCGAATATATAGTTTAAGATAAGGTTTACCCATATATATTTTTGGTAAGGAAGTAATTTTGGGACTTAAACATACCCATGCAACCTTTTTGTCTACTGATAGCTCTTGTAATGTTTTTATCTCGCCTAAGCACTGTAGAGGTTAGGATTTGCGACCACTCTTCGGTCGTCCATATGTCCGTCCGTCCTTAAAGAATTTAAAATCGCAACTCGTCTGAAATACCTTATCTGAATTTGACCAAACTATTAAAGTTCATGCCTAGAGAGTGGGACATCAAATTTGTACAAATGGTTCCAGTCCAGTGAATAAGTGAGTCACTAATGCTATATTCGAACGGCATCTCTCCATAAACCGCTTGACCGATTTCAACATAATTTCACATTTAACATCATTGTCGCATGTTTATTCTGAAGTTAGTAAAAAACGTTTCCGGAGGAGGCGGTGGAGGTAACGTTGGATGACGGTGGGGGTAACGTTGAATGGCGGTTGGATTCGCGATAAACGGTAAGAAAACTATCTTGTTTTACTATTGTTGATAATCTTTGGAAAATCTATATCGAGCAAGATAATGTCGTATCATTTCTGATCACTCGACAACAACTGAATCTGTGCAGACTGTAACCGTTTTCTTGATCATTCGGGAAATACGAGGAATTTTCTGTGTAAACATTGGCACAAGTGTTTTAAAAGTGCGAAAACTGTCTGGTTACGAACATAATTTGATATATCATTTTCTTTTATAAGCACCATTATATTTTTACCCCATTCTGTCTTTTACTGGTGTAAAATTAATTTAATGACGGTTTTATGATGAAAAAATCAGCGTAACGATGGTGAAGCTGTTTCAAAGTTGCGTAACGCTGGAGGATGGTGGATTTACTAAAAACATTTTGTTGTTGTATTCGATACAAACACGCGTCTGCTCGATTGCCATATAATGTACAACTATTACAATATGTTACGACGATGAAATAGGCTCATATAAGGCAAATCAAGTTAAAAATTGCCATAAATGCTTATATCACGCGAGACATATCGATTTTATCAAAACATCCACACGGAAAGTTCTCAATATGTTATGTATGTATTGAGATCGTTTTGGGGATATCACAGTGCTTTATCTTTATTACTGTAGTGAAAATAGAAAGGAAATGAAGTATTTGTTTTATTTAAACGGTGAATTAAAAGCAACATGCATTTTTCCCATGCGCAGGTCACGGATAGGCGCCATGTTCGTTATTTACTATCCTTCCGGTGCTGTAATGTATGACTTAATGTCATATATATATTTTTAAAATTTGGGAATAATTTAAGAAAATGTGTCGTTAATGTTCAAAATAGCAAACTAGTACAGTCAAACCTGTGTAAGTGGTCACATCTATTAAACATCCACGTGTCTTAAGCAGCTACATTTACTATTTCCTATTTCTATGCTTCCAAAGCAAATTAACATGTCTTAAAAGGTTTCTTTTGCTCCTTCCCATGACTGGCTGCTTAAGACAGGTTTGACTGTATTATGTTTTTCTTCTATCCCATATTGGGTATATATAACTATAGAAGCTATGTTTTTAGTAGTTAATAAGTTAGACGTTAAGGTCGAACAATCACGTCTGACCGTTGAAATTACTCTATTTCACTCTGGACATTTTCATTAATTTTCACTTAAACTTTTTTCTGAAATGTATGTACATGACATTGAAATACCACAGTACATAATTTCACTCGTAGTTTTTGAAAAGGGTAAAATTCTAGTAAATGGTTGAATGACTTAAAATCATCAATGACAACTTAGAAACGTTTGGATATGTGTGATAAAAAATAATAAAGACCACTTTGTATTTTTAAAGATGTTTTACTCATGGTTTCAAAACTTGCAAGCCAGTACTAGCTTTATAAAAAGATAATAGTTCTATTAAATTGTTAAGCTGTGTATCGCAATGCTTCGAGGTTTCTATTTTCATACGAGTACAGATTGATTTATGTGTAGACATGGAGATTTTGGCCTCATCTGAAAATATAACATACATGTATACATTAAGGCGAAGTGTGATAAAAGGGTCCATGCGTTCCGTTTCGCACTTACTTGTGCCATGGTACAATCCTGTATCTTTTCTTCGAATACAATTTTGCCTTCTGTATTAACCAGTTGACTACATTGATAATTATGTACACTGATGATCACATATTCAACTGACGCGGTATATTTCAAATTCTAATATATTAAAAAAAATGTTCTGTGTTAATAATACATCGTTCCACAATATGGTATAATGGTTGAACTATATATGTATTTAAAACAAATACATTGGCAGTTACAAATACATTTGGCAGTTAAATACAAAAAAAACATTGCCTATTATTTATACATTTGACAGTTAAACACACAAAACATTGCCAGTTTTTTTATACATTTGTCAGTTAAACACACAAAAAACATTGTCAATTATTTATACATATGACAGTTAAATACACTAATACATTGTCAGTTATTTATACATTTCACAGTTAAATACACTAATACATTGTCAGTTATTTATACATTTGACAGTTAAATACACTAATACATTGTCAGTTATTCATACATTTGACAGTTAAATACACTAATACATTTTCAGTTATTTATACATTCGGCAGTTAAATACACAAAAAAACATTGCCAGTTATTTATACATTTGACAGTTAAATACACTAATACATTGTCAGTTATTTATACATTTCACAGTTAAATACACTAATACATTGTCAGTTATTTATACATTTCACAGTTAAATACACTAATACATTGTCAGTTATTTATACATTTCACAGTTAAATACACTAATACATTGTCAGTTATTTATACATTTCACAGTTAAATACACTAATACATTGTCAGTTATTCATACATTTGACAGTTAAATACACTAATACATTGTCAGTTATTTATACATTTCACAGTTAAATACACTAATACATTGTCAGTTATTTATACATTTGACAGTTAAATACACTAATACATTGTCAGTTATTTATACTTTTGACAGTTAAATACACTAATACATTGTCAGTTATTTACACATTCGGCAGTTAAATACACAAAAACGTTGCTAGTTATTGAAATGCAGCGATATGTTACCACGATTGGATCAATAATGTCTTTATTACTGAGTGTACGTCGCCAGTTTCGACACTTTTGATTAATTGAGGAACGAAACTCGAGTGATTATGGTGATATCTGAACATGATATGATATACACTGACATTGTCAATCAGTTTAATTAAAATTGGAATAAGCTTATAAATCTGGTTACAAATTGCAATACGGCAAATGATCACGTGACGAATGTCTTATATACAATACTTTTCTGTAGGACAGTTCATGGCGAGTCCAATATAAAGAAGACAAACTTATAAAAGGGACTGACTGGCACTAACTCACGTCAAAAGCATCCCGGGTAACTGATTACACTTAACTTTGCTTAGAGTGTTAGTTGTGCATTATTTCATACTTATTAGAATCTATATGTCTTTTTTACAGCTCATAATGGCAATTATCAGTTTGATGATCTTAACAGTACATAAATAGACCATAGTAACATTTCCGAAATATATTTACAACAGAGTTACAACCGAAAAATTGACCGCTTGCACGAGAAACCTTAGAAAAAGTGCTTTTAGTAAATCCACTATCCTCCAGCGTTACGCAACTTTGAAACAACTCCAACAGCTCCACCATCGTAACGCTGTTTTTTTTTTACCATAAAACTTAATGTAGATAATCAACATGACATAACGACGTGTCACGCATAAGACCGAGACCCGTACCTCAAAGGCCAAGATCACACTTCAAGTTTGTTTGCCAACGTTTTGGATCTGTTTGAGATTACCTTTCCGGTCTGTAGTTTTGTTATACATGGATGGATTTCAAAAACACATTCAATTGAACAACATGACATGACGACATGACCAGAACCCTACCTCAAAGTTCTTGGTCATAGTTTAAGTTTGACAACACTCTGAATGTTTGAGATTTCTACGTGTCGCGAAAAAGACCTAAAAGGTCAAGGTCACACTTTCTTGGCTGTAACGTTGTCTTACATATAGGGATTTTAAATAAGGTCACACAAAGGTCAACTTTAAGGTAAGAAATATATAAAGGCTTGTCTAGTCTGTAACTTTAGTCCATTGATCTTGATATTCGTTGATATATTTGAATACCTACTTATTAAATATAACGTTATTTTCGTTTAGACCACGTGTGGTCTAAACAGTGACATTTCTTGTTTACATATACATGTATACATGGATCTTTATGGGTCAATACTTAAAACTCGGTCAATACACTGGTGTATTGGCACGTGAAACCTTTTTTATTTTGCATTACATAAATTGCACGTGAATGGTTACTGTCAAAAAAGTCCATAACATCATTTTACGTTTGGACGACCAGAAAAGCAACAGTTATTATTATTTCAATATATTTAAAAAACTATTTTTACTTTTTATTTGAACTCCCGTGTTCCTTATCATGCGAATGTCTTTTTATAAATTTTACATTTGACCATTTGTTTTTTAATAGATCAATATATAAAGGAACATTCCTTTGATAAAGAAGGGCCGTTATATGGTCATACGTTTCGTTATGACAAGTGTCAAATGCTTCGTCCGTTGTCCATGCTTTTTTCTAAGGTGAGCGCATAGAGGCCCTTGGGCCTCATGTTAACGATACGATTGATTGAATCTTTAAAAAAATGTAGAATTTAAATTAAAATTGCTGTTTCTCTTTCTGTCCAAACGTAAAAGAATGTGATCAAATCACGACCCGTTTCCGCGAAATGCACATGCAAATCAGGTCAAATTTAAAAAATATATATATTCACGTGCCAATATACCTATGTATTGACCGAGCCGATAGAATGAGGGCTAACGTCATTTCCCCAACACATTTTCGTGTTATATATGACATGTCCTTTCATTGACGGTGGAAGACATCAGAATGCATCTGAGAAGACTCACCGTCCTTTCCGCAAGTAACTGGCAAACTTTCTCACATAAAGTCTTTGGAGCGAGCGGAACTCGAACCTACGACCTAAGCGGTGAGAAGTAAGTGATCTTGAAACGGTGCTTTAGACCACTCGGCCACGGAGAAACCAGCTGTCACTTGAATATACTCAGTGGATAAAGTGTGCACTTTTAGATATTTTTTATTTTATGTATAGTTAATGTGTAATATATTTTGCATATATACGTATACATGGGATTTCAATCGCCGTGGTCACCGGGTCCAAGACGCTGTCGTCAAATGACCACTTACCTCTCACCGCTAAGGTCGTAGGTTCGAATCCCGCTCGGTCCAAAACTTTATGTGAGAAAGTTTGCCAGTTACTTTGCGGAAAGGACGGTGGATCTTCTCAGATTCATTCTGATGTCTCTCAGTTACTTGCGGAAGGACGGTGGTTCTACTCAGTCGGACAACTGCCATATATTACATGAAATTTGATGAAAATGACGTTAAACCCCATTCAAGCGACATCAACAGAGCTTAAATGGGCCTCACCTTTATCCACGATATGTTTTAGATCATAGCAGTAAAACTGCACTTTGGTATCAAACATCATATATTATAGATATTATGTCCAAAAACTTATAATACATTCTGTATCTGTTGTGTAAAGTTCTTTATTATTGTTGACCAAATACTTAATCGCACCCCGCGACAAAGTCACCCACTGGCCAGTATCGAGTTATGCTAAAGTATCCACCAATAAAACGGAAAAATGGTAAGCTGTGTTTCTCATAATTAAGATAAGCTACATCGACAGAATCAACCATATTCTTCGAATGAAACCTTCTTTGTGATTCAATAAACTTTCCATCATTTACTGAACAGAAAGTTGTAGGGGGTGCATCTTTAAGACATCTTCATCATATGGAATAATAGAGCGAAACTCCACTTCTTCTGCACACATTTGTGTGTCCTCGTGTGAAACATGATAAATTTGATCTCCATTTCTCCATAGGCGGGGCACAGTGTGATTGAATTTGGGCAGCCATACGGCGCTAGGTGATTTCTTGATGGTCTAACGTAATGGTCATTCCGCATGGAGACTGCGGTTTCTAATTCTGACTGTAAAGAACATATTACCAGTTACCGTCTTTGGTATGAAACAGTTTCAACAAACAATGAAAATGGTCCCATATGTGCTAAACCATGTTATAACGAACACCCAAATTCGACCAAGATAGCGTGAAAGTTGGCACCGGTACGATCGCCTTGAAGGATTATTCCATTTGCATAGCCATTCATCTACCATCATTTTGGAAATAATGACTTTAACGTGGGAATCGCAGGCCAGTTGCATATGCAGAATGAGCATATACCGTTAACAAACCTGGGAAATATTAAACTGGCCGTCATATATGACTAAAATACGGAGGACATACCATCGGATATACATACTAAGCGTACTAAGAATAAAGAGCCTAAAGGTTGTTTGTGTTTTCTTGCAAATTGTCACTTGTCAAACATTATATCAGTGTAAGTCTTTTTGAATAAGAATATTTATTTTGTCAAATTTAAACTATGACATTACCTGAATTACTGATGCAAAGCAGAATAATACTTGATACCAAAAAAATCCATAGTGAAACTTCCGATGTCTTGCAGATGTTAGAACAGTTCTATACAAAACTGCAATTGTTCCTTTCCCCACCAGCTCTCTATCATTTGATCACTTGTACTCGCTCCATCTATATATATCATCAGGATCGTTGCGGCGTAGAAATGTTTGAAAGGCTGCGACATGTCCATTGACTGTTCCACAGTCTGCCCTCACTGTACGAAATATTTATCGGACATTTGTTTATATTCAGTGTAGAAACTGACAACAAAGATCAACACTATCGTTTTTGACAAGCTGTTCAGATAATAAACTCCCAGCACGGATGTATAAAAGGATCGTTTTGAAGAGTCATAAATGGACACTTTATAGTTTAAAGAGTGGGTGAAGGCTGTTATGGTAAAATGGAAGATTGTGAGATAATAGATACAACTGATTGAACAGATTTTAAAGGTGAAACGCTTTCTGATTCGAGGGAAGTTTATTTATTTAGCTTTTTAGTAAACCAGATGTTGCAAATAGACAATGCATGGTTGAAACAATGAATCCACTTACCTATTACGAAACATAAACATGGAACAGTTGTAGGAGACCGAGCAGGTGTAATCAATAAGCTGGAAGCTGAAGTCAGCATATGCATTGATATAATTAGTCCGAGAAATGTCTTTATTTCACAGTTAAGAAAATGTAAAATGTTCAAGAGTAAGTAACGCTTGAATAATGAACACACATACGAGTTTCAGCAGACGTATCAACACCTTTTAACTGATCTATTTATATATAAACAATGTTTTCTGGCGATAAAATAAGTAGATTTACTCCTATGACGAATGGGAATGTACATGTCAATTTTGACATGGACAATTATTGCAAACACTAGGTTTTAAAACTGCACTTGTTCTTAACTTGGCTTCATAGGCGTAGGCCCCCCTTCCCCACCTCCATGTTCAGCATATATTAGTATAACCGGATCAGTAGTTAATCGGTTCAATAACGATTTTTAACTGGTATAATACAATCACAAAGGTGATTAGAATGTTATTGTTTGACCGTTTTTGCATTAAGCATTAATAAGTAAATAGCGGGCATTTTGAATATCGGCCATTTTGAAACTAAAGACCGTAACAACGGTATTTTAAGGGTATTCAATATGACTGGCATTATAAGATAAGACTAAAGTTTGTTTTCGGTAAATTTCTTATATCAGTACTTCAAAATATTCTCCCTTAACAGAAATGAACTTTTCCATCCGAGATATCCATGACCTGAAAGCCGCAGAGTAGTCTGCCCTTGGTATACTCTACATACATTGATGCACAGCACTGCCAATATCACTTCTCAAGTTGTAGCAACGCCCAGCAAGAATTGTTTCAGTACTCAATATAAGGACAGATACACACTATACAATGACGATCTCGTTTCAAATAATAATGAAAGTACTCCATATATGGACAATAACACTCTATATAATGACGTTCTCGCTCTAAATAATGATGAAAGTACACTATGTAAGGACAGATATACTCATAATAATGGCGATCTCGCCCTAAGTAATGATAAATACACTATATATATGGACAGATAAACTTTATTTAATGACAATCTCGCTCTAAACAATGATGAAATTGCTCTATAAATGCACATATACACTCTATATAATGACGTTTCGCTCTAAATAATGATGAAAGTACACTATATAAGGACAGATATACTCATAATAATGGCTCTAAATAATGATAAATACACTATATATATGGACAGACAAACTCTATATAATGGCAATCTCGCTCTAAACAATGATGAAATTGCTCTATAAATGCACATATACACTCTACATAATGACGTTTCGCTCTAAATAATGATGAAAGTACTCTAAATATGGACATATACGGTATAATGACATTCTCGCTCTAAATAATGATGAAAGTATTCTATATAAAGACAGATACACTCTACAGAATGAAGTTCTCGTTCTAAATAATGATGATAGTATTCTATATATGGACAAAATATAATACACTCTATATAATGGCGATCTCGCTCGAAATAATGATGAAATTACTCTATATAAGGACAGATACACTTTATAAAATGGTGTTTTCGCTCTAAATAGTGATGAAAGTACTCTATATATGGACAGATGAATTCTATATAATGGCGATCTGGCTCTAAATATTGATGAAATGACTCTATAAAAGGACAGATACTCTTTATATCATGACGACATTGTTCTAAATAATGATGAAAGTACTTTATATATGGACACATACACTTTATATATGGTGTTTCGCTTTAAAAAGTGATGAAAGTACTCTATATATGGACAGATACACTCTATATAATGACATTCTCGCTCTAAATAATGATAAAAGTACTCTATATAAGGACTGATACACTTTATTTAATGAGTGTTCTCGCTCTAAATAGTGATGAAAGTATTCTATATATTGACAGATACACTCTGTATAATGGCATTCTCGATCTAAATAAAAATGAAAGTACTCTATATAAGGACTGATACACTTTATATAATGACATTCTCGCTCAAAATAATGATGAAAGTACTCTATATAAGGACAGATACACTCTATATACTGACGATCTCGCTCTAAATATTGATAAAAGTACTCTTCATAAGGATAGATACACTTTATATAATGACGTTTCACTCTAAATATTGATGAAAGAACTCTATATATGTACAGATACACTCTATATAATGACGTTCTTGCTTCTTATTGAACATTTTATTTATTTTTTGTTTATTTTTAACAAATTCTTTAAGTTTATTAAGCTCAAAGACTTTATTGCACTTCGGAATTTTAAAAGAAATATTTGTGAAAACGCTGTTTAATTCATTTGCAATATGTTCTTCAGATGTGACAAATCCATTTATATTTTTTATTTTGTTTATATATTTTTGTTTAGATGTTCCTTTTTTCAGTTCATTAATATATTTCCACATTGTTCCTGAGGATTTATTTTCTTTTATAACATTTATGTAATATTCTCTTTTAGCTTTTTCAATCCAAATATTGGTTTTATTTTTCCAAAATTTATACTGGACAAAATCTTTCATTTTATGGAAGACATCTCTTTTATTTCTTCTTTTATTTCTGGATTTAACCAGGCGGTAGTCTAATGGATAGAGTGTTGGCTGCTCACGCCAGAGGTTGCGGGTTCGATCCCCAGCTCGACCCGATGCCTCTCATAAAACAACACTCAGTACTGGTTCTACCCAGGAAGCGGACTCGAAAGCGGTTCATATAAGCTCTGAGCTTTCGTCGCAATCGAGCTAAAAATAAATTAGTATAAACTAACCAGTTTGGAAATATTTCACTTTTTATTATTCTAGTTTTTAAAGGAGCATGTTTGTCTAGTGCATTTATAATTATGCTATACCAGCAATTAAAGGCTAGGTTTGAATCTGTCATGTTTTCTATTTATCAAGGCCAAAGTCAAATAAAATGGTTTTGAAATTTCTTTCTTCAATTTTTTTGTAGTCTCTGTATTTAATATCTGTATGTTTGTTGCCTGATTTGATTGATGGTGCTTGTCTTGTTGCACAGCCTGGATAGTGATCACTAGCACTGTAGACTGGGACATTTGTTTCACATATATTTTTCTAGTTTGTTTGAGTAAATGTGGTCTATTAATGTAGATTAATGTTCTCTTACCCTTGTGGGATGTTTTAGAACTGGTAAAAACATAAGTTTCTATACAATCCAACCATTTTTTGGTGGAGCTTTCATGTAATCATAATTGATGTCTCTGATATTATTTCCATATCATCTTGACACCTAAAGCTTTTGTATCTCTTCTTCAAAGTAATCAACCCAATGTATGAGTGAACTGGGAGGCCGATATAAAAAAAACAGATCAGAAGTGATCTAGATTTCGGTAATTTTATTTCAAGCCAAATGCTTTCTAAATGTCCAAGTTCAAGATCTTATCTTCGTCTGTAGGATAAATTATCATTAATATAGGCTAGAATACCCCTACCCCTAACTTTTCAAGGTGTATCTCTTCTTTCAAATTTATAACCATTAATGTTTAATTTGCTGTCATCCTCATTCTGAAGACAAGTTTCACAAATACCATAAATGTTAACAGTATTATTACTATGTATTAAAAGTTTAAGATCTTCAAATTTTGGTTTATCTGCAAGAGGTTGTACTATATTGATATTTGTAATTTTTAGACCCTTTTTTGTTAAGCCAAAACACTCGGGTTTAGTTTGCTTTGGTTTAGTGGTACTAATTTTTGTTCCATTTGTTTGACTTCTACTAGTATTACTTGTGTGTTGATTATTTGCTCTATCTACCAATGAGGAAGTGTTTGTTGTTTCGAGGAGGTTAACAGTTGGCGTACAAGTTTAACATAGAAACATTCTGAACAAAAACTAGATAGACCATTATAAACATTATCAGATAAAAATGTTTGTCTATGTCTTATAACATGATGGATGGCATTATCTTCGTTGCCCAACTCCCATTCCATAGTTCTACTTAATTGTGGGCATATTTTCTGTTAATGTCCATATTTTTGACAACTGTGACATCTTAATGGTTTTCCATGTGTGCAATGGTCTGTGTTATGGTTAATCTTTCCACAATTGTAACAGTCATTAGTTTTTGGCGGAAAAATGGGTTTGATTTGATGTACATTTTTCAAGAATAACGTTATTCCTTTAGTGTTGAGATAAATATTGTCTTTGTTATATAGACTCTTATTTATTGATGTAGAAGAGAACGATTTAAAATATGAATAATACTGTGGCACATAATGAAGATTAAAGTGGTCACACAGATCTACAAGCATTTGATTTATTGGTCCTACAAAAGTGTCGATTCTTGGCGGTAATCCTGAAACAATAATGTTGCATTCAGGGTGACCATAGGCTCTTAGCTCTAGCAGTAAGCTTTCAAACTCCTTTCAATTTGTGGAACAGTCTGCCCGTTACTTGCGTTTTTTCCACTAACTATTGAAATAACTGTTGTATAGTTTCCAATGTTGAATAAACTATCCGTTATATCACTGATCCCTTCATTTGGCATTGTTTTGACATCTGTTTGGCAGAGGCCCTTTGTTTTCACCCCTTTGATTAGTGAATCCCCTATGATAAGTGTTTTGCTTTGCCTTTTGTTGTAGTTGCTCTTTTTTTTTGTTGTTGTGACAGGCCTTACGGTCGTATTTGTGCCTGTAGCGTGTGCATCAGTTTGTAAAGGTTTCTCCGGCGTTATTTTAGCTATTTTACTATCCTATATTTTGTCCTCTGTGAGGATTTTTTGTATATGACTGGTTATATTGTCCAAGATCAAAATATCAGGTTCCTTTTGATTCTCTGTCTGGCAGCCTACTTGGTCAGTTGATGTAGATGTTGTACGCATATAGCTATCAGTTTGGCATTCCACACTAACAAGGAATGTTTTTGTTTTCCACAAAGTTGTTGATCTGCCTTCATTTATAAATATTCACATTTTAGTATAAGTTTTTTATTAAGTATTTGTAACATATTTAAAGAAATCCATCATTTGGTTCAGAGCCAACATTTGTGATGCTACCACGTCGGTAGACACCACTATGATGAAAGTACTCTATATATGGACAGATACACTCTATATAATGACGTTCTCGTTCTAAATAATGACGAAAGTACTCTATATAAGGACAGAAGTACTCTATATAATGGCGATCTAGCCCTAAATATTGATGAAAGTACTCTATATATAGACATATACACTCTATAAAATGACGTTCTCGCTCTAAATAATGATGAAAGTACTTTATATAAGGACAGATACACTCTTTATAATGGCGATTTTGCTCTAAATATTGATGAAATTACTCTGTATATGGAAAGATACACTCTATATAATGGCAATCTCGCTATAAATAATAATTTTGCACTCTTTGATATCAGCCCATAATCATGCACATCGCTTTGATATCAAATCGATCAAATTTAGAGATTTATCCACGGACCTCAGTTGTTGTTTTTCTGTTTGAAAACCCGAAAACCAAAATTCTCTTTAACTGTTTTTCATTGAAATGCATGTACATATCTTACATTGATCGTAGTTCGGAAAACCTTGGGAGCACTGATAATGGCTCAATTTGCGCTAATGGTAAATCTGCGGAAATGCAAATGAATTCAGTCCGAGACTGGGGGTCATGCACTTCAGAGAACGTGACGTGAAAGTGACACCTTCTTATATGGAGATGCAGAGCTGTGTTGTATCTACTTACATGGATATCAATTTGAAAACTTTGGGTTGGCTGTTTGTGTGGATTTGACATGGCGTCGATTGAGAGCATAAATGTGGCATCTGCATTTTTCATTATTTTGAGTAAATGGCTTTTAAAGTTTCAAAGTTTCATATAAAATCAGGGTTTATAAGCATGATAACGGAAATTGGACGTTTAAACTGTTTGATGATAATGAATGTTTCTGAATATCTTTTTTCGTGATTTATTTCATCTTACGATTCCCAAATATGATCAAAATCAGATGGAACCTTAGTGCATTCATAATTTCTGTATGGAAAGTACTGCATAAAAATGCCATCTTGTTGATCTTATGTAAACTATTCTATCATTAATTGATTCATTGTATTTATTTTTGAAAACTGGGTGTTCCAGTATCATTTATATCAGTAATAGCTAAAGAATTAATAATTAGCATTCAGTATTAATAAAACTATTTATCATAATTCTGTCACTAGAAATTCCCATTAACACCGGCGGCAGTCTACCTCTATTAATGATTTACCCGGCACAGTGTTTCTTAATTGTAATGTGTACTTTAGCCAAGCAGCTTTATATATTTTCCTAACATTTCTTTCTCAAAACAAAGGCGTTGATTTTCTTTTTTGCATCATCTGGCCTTGGGTACTTTGCATCTTTGTGTGTAGTGACTGTAACCTCGTTTGTATTTACATGTATATTAATTCTATTTAACTCCTGTTTCACATATAGGTGGTGAATATTTTTAATAATTTATCTTGGTATTTTGCTTAGTGTATTTCTGTTATTCAGTTGGACACCATCATAATGCTCATTTCCCGGAATTTTCAAAGCAATATGAATGTTGCCATAATCACCTGAACATATGCCTGGGTTGATATCATAAACAGGATTTGATTTTTTCTACAATCAATTTATTACACAAACTGCCATCATTGAAAAGGTTTTCCTCTTCTTATCCATGCAGTTTTTCTAACGGTTTTCTGACTGCATATTTAGCAGGATGTTTTTATTATTTCTAGTATACATTCCTCCGTTTGTCAGATTGTCTGTCCCTAAACTACTCTCATCAGACATGTCAGATGTCGATGGTATGTAATATTCATCATTGACTGTTTCATCAATACTACTTTCATCACATCTGTGTGCACCTTTCTCATTTCATCGTTTCATTATTAAACCCTGTTTCAATTGTTAGAGAGGAATATCATGTGAAGATTTAGAAGACATATCTTTCCAATTTCATCAAAGTTCATTTTTAATAGCTGTTTTTTCTGTAGAACTTCATGTAATCTTCTTTTTTAAATTGTCTTTCATTGACATTGTGTTGTCATCTGCAGTAACCTTATTTACTCTTTCGTGTCCATGCTGTGGCACATTCATTAAACTTAACAGCAGCAGCTGTCATTGTTTCATGTGATCTATCCGAGAAACTTTCATTAAACATAATATCAGCAGCTGTCATTGTTTCATGTGATCAATCCGAAAAACTTTCATTAAACATAACATCAGCAGCTGCCATTGTTTCACGTGATCAATCCGAGAAACTTTCATCTTCAGTGTTGCCTGGCCTTAAATGTTAATTATACAACATATATATAACGATAATAAAATAACAGTAATAAATCAAGAAAATAAATAAGTAAAATAAATAAATATAGTAATCATCTGAAAATTAGATCTTATAACCTGGGATAACCCATTAAAGCAACAAACGCGCTTATTTCCAACGGGGTCCCTTCCCTTAAAATTGTAATTTTTTAAATTTTTAAAAAAAAATATGATATACATGAAATCGTAAGAATGTAGACATTTGATATAAATTTGATAAAATGTAACAATACAAAAAAAATTGAATTATCTTCTACCCCGAATAACTGAATAATACATATAAGTGGTTCACAATACAAGAAATATTTTCGACATGTACTTAAAAATTAAATATTCAACATTTCCTCTAGCCTGCGAGGAGCTACATAAATGTTTTTTAACTTCACGTTTAAAAGTTTGCTTATTGGTTAATTTCTTCAAATCGTTAGGTAAATAATTTTAGTCAGCAATTGCATTGTAATAAAAGGTGCCCGAATCGAAACTCTTAGCATACAGAATTATAAAATTACTTTCAATAAACCTTGCGCGGTTATGACCAGAAGACACCCTATGGAAGTAATCATAAAGATATTTTCGCGCGGTGCCATGGAAAATATAAAAAACGTGATTAAGTCTTAGTTGTTTTACTCTATCCTCAACCCTCAATACATTAACTGTTTCTAACATAGCGCAGGTTATTCTAGACCTTGGTGATAAGTTAAATAAGAATGGTACAACTTTATTTTGAATGACTTTTAGTTTGTGTTTTAACGTTTTAGTAAAACTGGCATACCAAGACAAGCAAGACTATTGAAAATGACATCGTACTATGGTACTTATTAAAGTTCTCTTAGTTTTAAGGTTAAAATAACGACAGTTTCGATATAAAAATGCAGTCCGCGAATTAACATTTTTAACAATCGAGTCAACTATCGCCACACCGTTTAGTAACTTGTCAATAGTTAATCCTAAATATTTGACCTTTTTCCTGGGACGGAATTTCATGACAGTTGAATGTAACCGTAAATGACTGAACTTTTTGAAGTCTTCTTGAAGAGCCAAATAACATACACTCGGTTTTGCCTAGATGAAGGGACAGTAAATAGTCAACTAGCCATGTAAAATAATTATCCATGATACGACTAAGCCTAACTGTAATAACATAAGTGTCTTTGTCAGCGATTAATATTACACTGTCGTCTGCATATAATAATAATTTACAATCGGAGTCGATGCACATTGGCATATCATTGACATAACATAGAAATAAAAGAGGGCCAAGGATGCTTCCCTGTGGTATGCCGCAAGTAACTTGGGTAGATTTTGATGAAACTTTGTTTATCTTCACTAACTGTGATCTTTCGGTGAGATAATATTTGAACCAATTTATCGACGCGACTCCCATTTCAGAGAGCTAATTACATAGAATAACGTGGTCAACGGTTTCAAACGCCTTATGTAGATCGAGTAAGACCATTCCAGTATAAAGACTATTTGCATTGTTATGTTCAATAAAATAACAAAAGTGAATAAGACATGTATCAGTGGAGTATTTACTCCTAAAACCAGACTGAAACTCATACAAAAGAGAATTTTTATCTAAACAATCCGCAAATTGGTTATATACAGAACGCTTTAAAACTTTTGATATAGCATTAAGTATGCTTACTGGCCTATAATTACCAACTTCCAAAGGACTTGACCTTTTGTAAATCGGGCTGACTCTTGCAGTTTTCATTTAATTAGGAACAATGCCTGAGTAAATAGACATAAGTAACAGGTGTTTTTAGAAAATTCGCACTGTCTCTGACAGATTTAGTTGGAATACCATCTAGTCGTCCACTGCTTTTAGCAGCATTTAGCTTATTTAATTCCTTGAAAACAAAATCCTCAGTGACATGATTTTTTTAAAAAGTGTGTATGTAGACTTCTTCGAGTTATAAAAATTCTTAAAAATTTGTGAAGATATGTAGTAAAAATATGTATATGGTTCGGCAGCTTATCAACAAGATTTGCCGCGACTGTAGTACAAAAATCATTAAAATGATTCGCGATTGTCAAAGGATCATGACAAACCTCATTATCAATATTTAAAACAATATTCGAACTTTTGTTTGTCTTATATTTGTAA
Organism: Panopea generosa; assembly: GCA_029582155.1. Taxonomy (NCBI): domain Eukaryota; kingdom Metazoa; phylum Mollusca; class Bivalvia; order Adapedonta; family Hiatellidae; genus Panopea; species Panopea generosa. Next base: position 13,916,611 of record CM055895.1, on the reverse strand, counting down.
CCCAGCTTTTTCAACTGCTGCCATAGACCTTTCACGTCATACTTATGTTCTTCCATTTATCCGAGAAATAGTTAGATTTTGTAGATTTTATTAAATATTGAACCTTGTTTCCAAAGCTACAAAATTGCTTATAATAATCAGTAGATTTATGTTTTTTTAAAATTTTATAAGGCATTGTCTCTTGCTTTAATTAATTCGAGAATTTCAGAAGTCATCCACGGTTCTGTGCGCTGCTTTAATCTGACCTCTTTAATAGGAGCTATATTGTTTAATACATTCATAAAAATATAACGAAAACATGACCAAGCATCGTTTACACATGTCAAGTTAAAACATGTCCTCCAGTCAGCACTCGTGAGATTATGAATGAAATCTTGTTTAGTATATTTTTCATTGACCTTATTTTAACAATTTTATGTGAATTAAAATAACCTTTCGGTACCTTCCTTGAGCAAAACTTCATAAAATGATCGCTAACATCCATAGAGATAGTACCAGACTGGAAAATTCGGTCTTTATTATCGCATAGGATATGGTATACAAAGTTACTCGAAGTGTGCGATGCACGCGTGGTTAATATAGTAAATATTATATTTGATTATGTCATCACCAAAACATACCTCTTCCAATAAAAATGATAAGAAATCAAAATAGTAACATACAAATATAATACATCTTAACACAAAGTTTACAAATTTCACTCAAAAAGATAATCCAAACGAACTTATTCGAATTAATTGAATAATGCATTTAATAAATAGAAAACCACTTACTTTACTTACTTTATTTTCCATCCATCAAACTAATACTGTATACATAGTTTGTCATCTCAGTATAACCACCGCTCACGAAATGACCAGCAGAACTTTCTAGAAAGTAAACCAATCACATATTAGATAAGAATATTTAGATTATATTAGGATGTAATTACTGTGAAATGTACTTAGCTACCTAATATCTGACTTTTATATTGTACACATGGAACATGTATGCATTTATTTGAACACCATCTTTATCAAATATTTTGCATAAAGGTTCCTTCTGACACATGGAACCTTTATTGACAACACTATTGAAGATAGAACCTTTGAGCAGGCAAATTATAATCACTTTGCAGATGTCACCTTTAGAAATTAACTCATAAAATTGGTCTATTGCTGGAAAATAATATATGAATAAATTTACATATGGGTTCTTTAAACACAAAAAGTCATTTTTGTATGAAATGACACCTTTATGCTCTGCACCGACGAATTGGTTACTTATATGGAGTTTAAGTTGATACGTATGGCTACTTTTATGGAGTTGTAGAGCTGTGCTTTATCTACTTATTTGGAATTATAGAGCTGTGGTTTATCCACTTTTATGGAATTGTAGAGCTGTAGTTTATCTACTTATATGGAGTTGTAGAGCTGTGATTTATCTACTTATATGGAATTGTAGAGCTGTGGTTTACCCACTTATATGGAATTGTAGAGTTGTGGTTTATCTACTTATATGGAGTTGTAGAGCTGTGCTTTATCTACTTATATGGAATTATAGAGCTGTGGTTTATCCACTTTAATGGAATTGTAGAGCTGTAGTTTATCTACTTATATGGAGTTGTAGAGCTGTGGTTTATCTACTTATATGGAATTGTAGCGCTGTGCTTTATCTACTTATATGGATTTGTAGAGCTGTGGTTTATCTACTTATATGGAGTTGTAGAGCTGCGGTTTATCTACTTACATAGATAAAGATTTGATAGCTGTCGTTTGGCTGCTTATATGGATTTGATAGGCTAATATGGTTACTTATATGGAGTTTGGGTTGATGCGTTTTGCTACTTATTTGGAGATGTATAGCTGTGGTTTATCTACTTACATGGAGTTGTAGAGCTGTGGTTAATCTACTTACATGGAGTTGTAGAACTGCAGTTCATCTACTTACATGGAGTTGTTGAGCTGAAGTAGATTTTTCATGGAGCTGTAGAGCTACGGTTTTTCTTCTTACATAGATAAAGATTTGATAGCTGTCGTTTGGCTGCTTATATGGATTTGATAAGTTGATATGGTTACTTATATGGAGTTTGGATTGATGCGTTTTGCTACTTATTTGGAGATGTATAGCTGTGGTTTATCTACTTACATGGAGTTATAGAGCTGTGGTTTATCTACTTACATGGAGTTGTAGAACTGTAGTTTATTTACTTACATGGAGTTGTAGAGCTGTAGATTATCTACTTTCATGGAGTTGTAGAGCAGTGTCTTATCCACTTATTTGGAGTTGCAGAGCTATGGTTTATCAACTTACATAGAGTTGTAGTGCTGTGGTTTATCTATTTATATGGAGTTGTTGTAGAGCTGTAGTTATCTACTTACATGGATAAAGAATTGATAGCTGTGATTTGGATATTTATGTGGATTTGATAAATTGATGTGGTAACTTATATGAAGTTTGAGTTGATGCGTGTGGCTACTTATTTGGAGATGTAGAGCTGTGGTGTATCTACTTACATGGATAAAGATCTGGTAGCTGCGGTTTGGCTGCTTTTGTGGATATGATAGGAACCACATATTAACTTACCTCTTAATTATACAATCAGATGCCCATGCCACTCAAGTGACACACACAACATTTTAACAACACACTGTGATATACACTATACTTCAGTAGGAAAATATACCAACTTGAATTTCAATAATATTTCTATCAGACTTGGTAAATCGTTGACTGATTTGAACCTATGTTTGGAGACTACAGGACTAACATTAAAACTATTTGCCCCAATATAGACATTATTCAATTATATATCCATTATCATTTAACCTCGTGACTCATTAACATTCAACCTCGGCGCATGGTCCCCATTTCTAAACACGTCATTTCACAAAAATGATAACTATACAAATACTTTTCAATTCCAATATATTTCTTCACATGTGATTTTCTTATCTGATTATATAAACTACATTCATTAACAAAATGATACTCATCTTCTAATATATATATATATATATATATATATATATATATATATATATATATAACATTTGGTACATTTACGTTCATTTAAAGGTAAACTATATGTTTGTTTCATTTTCCGAGTTCTATTTGTAAGTTCTGAGATGAGAGTCTTTACCTAGATAAGGCAATTCTTTATTTTTCTACATTCAGCATAGACCAGTACGATTACAATACAAAATTATCAAAAATTAATTTGTAGGCATTCGCTCTGCTTGAGTTCTGTAGACGAGAATGTAGGTTTTGAATGAAATTATTATGTAATTTTTATTTTACATTATACAAACACAAAGTGTTATCTCCAGCACCTTGAAATAATCAAGCGTCATAAAAACCAAGATAAGATGGTAAGTGTATTGATATTATAACGTTACCCAGTTCTTTTATTTGAATGCAGATCAGCGTCGCTTCTCATCATATTATATACCAGTTTTACAAATTTCACCGGAGCAAATTATTTTAAACCAGTTTTAACAATGTTAAACTACCTCTGTGTGATATAGTATTCTTCCTAATTCTTCGTATATGAAATTATTTTGTGTACCTTTTTTACACTAAGATTTTTTTTAAAAAAATGGTAATACTATGTACTCTTTCGATATTTAAAGACGAAGTTTTAATTTCCAACGTTTACAGTAATTGGCTAATACATCAAAACCATTTTGTAATCCATTTGGCGTTTCAGAAAACATTAATATATTGTCAGCATACAGTAATATAAACATTTTCATAGTGCTAATACCAATTCCTTCAAAACCATTATTTACAAAATATTCTTCTAAATCGTTTAAAAACATTGAAAACAAAACAGCGAACTCAAAGTGAACATGTAAATCCATCACTCAAACAGTTTTTATATCTCATCCTTGATTTCATTGAGTTATACATTGATATTGCACAATTGTGTGACCATCTTTTCGATTTCACTTTAAACATTTTATTTCCCTTTTGATATCGTCTGAATTTAATGCACTCTTAAAACTTTCCCTTAAATCAGTATTCCAAACATATCTACTATCGATAAAGTTTAAGTCCCTGTAGTTTCATCATTAGTATTTATATTAAAATCTATATTTTCAGTAGTATTTTCCAACATAAAACGAATAGTACATGGCTCTGACAATATATTTGGTTCGTCGACATCAAAATAAGAGATATAATCAAAATATCTTCCGATGCTAATATATAGTCTATAGGAAAATATTTCTGGCTTGAAAGTCATGCATCGACAGTGAGATGGTGATAAATGCGGATAGAAAGGCTTGGGTATGTCATAGATTAAAAGTCGTGTAGCGGCAGTGCAGTGGCGAAAATGACAGATTGAATCACGGGAAATTGTACCCGGTGTTAATTGCTGCTAAGTATAATCTACAGTACTATAAGGTTATAACTAGAATCAATATTTCATGCTCGCAGTTCTCATAAATATTGCAAATATACTGTATATATGAATATGCCCCACCTACAGAAACTGTCTGTGTGATCGATGTGCATCTGACACTGTAATGTATATTATATATCTATATCTGTATCGAAGGTTTCTCAACCACGACTCGATATCTTAGAACTAGATGTATTTCTTTTGCTTTCTATTAAACACTCTGCTCAACTTTTCATATATATATATATGGAGATAATTATTTGTCAATAACCAAGACATAAATGTACAGACCAGACTACGGCGAGTGCGCCTAGCTACAATGCAAACCATAAATACAATATCAAGGCCTCTGCCAAACCAATAAATTTGGTGTCGACCATGACTTATATACTATGGAATTACATGCAACACATCTGGACAGGGTGGACAAATTTACACACATGAAGTGATAGCTTTTTTATGAGTAGGATCCAGTTAAGGATTCATTACCACTCACATGCCATATAAAGGACAGATATATATATATATATATATATATATATATATATGTGTGTGTGTGTGTGTGTGTGTGTGTGTGTGTGTGTGTGTGTGTGTGTACTGTGGGGAGTATTTGTGAATAACCATATACACTGTATGTATATTTAGAATGGATTCACACAACTGTATAATGGATTAAACATATTCTGTAATGTACGTGTATTTATCAGCACTGATTCTGTCGAAAAGTACATGATGTAACTCTGGATCAAACAAGACACTTCTGGAAAAACAACATTCAGTTGAAAGACAAGAGAAATTATTATGCTTGCAGGTTACCAAGGTTTCGAAGTAAAATCAATACTGCTGAGATGTCACATGGTTGGCTAATGCGCTTTCCGTTGGAAGTCACTCGCTTCTCGGTAGGTAGCCAGCAAACACGTCGTCTTTGAATTTGAGTAATTTTGTCAGTGTAAACAGTAAACATGACTGCAGGTGCAGCCGGTGGCGATTTTACTATGTTGGAACATAGGACTGTAGGAGTGCTCTATTTTCTTTTCGGTAAGTCTTTAACATATTTCTTATCCACACCTGCAACTGCTGTTGCAGTATTTTTGCTACTACTACTGTAACTGCAACCTGTACTGAAAATGTTTATGTTTCTGCTAGTCCCTCTGCTTCTGTTATTACAACCACTACGAGTACTGCTACTGCAACTGTTACTATTACTGCAACTTTTACAACCAATGCATCTACGACTGCTTTTGATACTGTTATTGTTACTGCTATTGTAACTGCTAAATTTACTGCAACTAAGTTTTTTAAACGACGTTCGCACACGATCATAAATTACGTATTTTGTTACTTCATAACATTTGGCGCCATATTGTGAAATTTATCTGCTTTCCAAGATAATGTTTCAAGTTTTAATGGGAATCTAATCGGCCTCTAATTTCGAAGTCCCTGGTACGTCTAATCTCGCGTTACTATGGCCACTCTCGCATGAACTTAATAAAGACTGAATGTTGATGTTGTTGTTCCTTCTACTGTCACTGCAAGGGCTACTGTTATATCAGTACTACTTCTAATCTGGAAAAAAATCCAAAAATGGCACGGAATGCCCATGTTGTAATAGAACGTGACATTAGACTATACTTGACAATATTTCATTGGTTGCCAAGAACAGATTGTATTATAAACTCAAATATTGGTATCAAAGATCACTCGGTGCAAAAAAAGTTAACATTTTGAATGTCTCGATGTTTCTGATATATTAAAACACTACAGACTGCATTTGGGCATTCACTTCAATGGTTTGATTGATTGATTGAAGAGATGACAGACTTCTACTTTACATCAGATTGATTGATTGAATATTTAGCGTCAGTTTTATGCCATCGGAGGCTAACAGACGATCAGTTAACCTAACCACTGTTTCCTGGGATTAACCAGTACTCGAGCAAACCCCGTCGCCGCAAGTAACTGATAACTTTCCCACTTGAATCTGTGGTAAGAGACGAATGATAATGAGACACAATGTCGTATATCAATCATCACGGAGACTGTTGCCGGGCGGGGGATTCGAACTCACGACCCCAGGATTGATAATCAGACGCGCAACCGACTGAGCTTATCGGGCCCGGCTCACTTCAATGGAATACATGTATTTATTTGTTATAAATACTATAACCATGCAGAGTTGTCTTTATATGGATATTTCTGAACCACAAAACAGAATATTCAAAGTATCAGAAGTACTTCCGAAAACTTTCGAAGGATTTAAACAAAAATAATGATATCGTATGTGTATGCAATCCATGTCAACCTTAACAAACATTTTTTTTTTTCAATTCCATTTAAATATTATGCATATCTATATAATGAAATAAAATACCGTTTACATACATTTAAAAGAAGTAAATCAGGATTTTTCAAAATTTTAAAATTGCCAAAAAATGACCCACACTAATTATATCATGCGTACATATACTGAACGGAACAGCTAACCTGCCACTTTTGTATTTCGATTTTTCCGTCAAATTATTGAGCAGTGATATTAAAAGTCGTATACGACATAAACTTACAATTATGTATTGAATTTACATAACCTAAACATTCTTTCTTGTTCATGTCTAAAGTTCAAGAAAATTGCTTTGATATTTATTGAAAAAATGCATAAAAAGTCAGTATATGACATGTCACGTGGTGGGTTAACTGTTCCGTTTAGTATATATTCACTGACCCCGTATTGCCAAAAGAATATTTATTAAAACATATTAAAATATCTATTAAAACTTATTAAAACGATATGCTGAAATGAGATTTCCTAACTTTGGTTATACGCCTCCATGCAGGTTTATACATTGTAAAATGTGTTTCATTTTAAAAATAGTCCGAATGACGAAATGAAGGTCGTCAAGCAATATTTAAGTGTGTATATTTTTAGAATTGGGATCTCGTTTCAAGTTTACCACTCTGATTTAATTATCAATTGTGTTATGCTTTTGGTGGATTTGATATATCAAACCATCCGTATGTTATTATTGTATAATAATGAGATGATTTTTAGCCATTTAAAAATGATTTTGATACATTCATAGTTTTTCCATGATACACTGCCTTTAAAGTATTATGGTACTGGTCTATCTGGGATTTGATTGGCAAACGATTAAATACGTTAAAGCAGTAAAACAAAGCTTTATGTAGCGAAGAAGGATTAACCATAATTAAAATAACCATATTCTTTCTATACACAGTGTAGCGATTATTACTGTATTAATGTTTCAGTAAGTCATCAAGATATTAGACATAACGTGTTTTACATATTTTTTAATGATAAGATCAGTGAATTGTTTTCAATTCGAGGGCAAACGTCATATTTGACGGAAAACACTGGATATAATATTTCGATTTCTGATGCCGTGTCATAACAATAAACATATTCACAAGATTTGTTTTGGATCCCTTTTGGTCCACTGTGTGTCTTGGACAAGTTCCTGTCCACTTTAACCACCACCACCACCACCACCACCACAACTAACGACCATTAATCACTTCCCACTGCCACCAACATCACTAACCACAACCATTATTACCACTACCATAACTAGCCACTCCCATTACCATTAACAACACTTAATACAACCAACCAACCACCACCACAGCAACTAATAACCATCAACCAATACCCAATACCACTTTCATCACTAACCATAACCACTATCACCACCACCATAACTAGCCACTCCCACTAACATTAACAACCCTTAATAAATAATGTAAACATGACGAGCAATCAGAACAGATTCTGCACTGTTTTCTGCTCTATCAGATTAAATAGGTAAAATGTATCTATTCATGGAAATTGACTATGTGTGGCTTTTGAGTTTGGAAGAGTCCAGTTAAAATGCATATGAAGTAAAGAGTTAATAGAGAATGCCATGATCGCGCGTAATAGTCTAAACTTTATCGGATGAGGAAGAGAAAAAAACATTATTGGAAATGCATGGAAGCTTCTCAACAGCTAACTATGTAAAATACAACGTAATACCATATAAGACCTGCAGAATCATAACATAACATGTCAGAGTTGAATAATGTATTACTTCATATCAATATGTTTCAGGTTTAATATTAATACCATGTAATGTTGCATGCTCAACTCATGACATGTGTCATATTCAAATGTCGTGCGATTATGTCGTGTTCCATAATGCATTTTCTTGTTTTATTTTGCGTTTATTTCCTTTTTCTTCTCTCATCGTATAATATTTTAGAAATCCTTGTAACAAAGGGAAATAAAGAGTTTAAATAAACCTGATGAAATTTGGACTATCAAACACTAACATAGTATTCTATTTAAAATGTCTTTATTTTCGTGTTTAAACATCAACAATTGAGTTAAGTCAGTGAATCTAATAAATGTCTGTACATATGCGGTACTAAATGCGCCTGAAAATAGTTCCAAATTTGATTGATGGATTTAAAATTAAACAAATGTAGTGTGTATGTTAGCTGTTAATCGATGCTGTAGATATTTCTCTTCGGGAAAGAAAACATGCCAAATAAGGTAAAGAAAGTGGTATAATTTATTTTTAGAAAAATTTCGATGAAATAAATCAGTTATTTGGCTTATGTGACAATATGTGAGGTAAGTCCAATAATAAGGGACGATGGGTTAGTAACAAACCAAATAACAAAAAGTTGTTAAAAGTTAGAATAACAACATGTAATGCAGGAACATGTGTGTGTAGATATCAAATGTATACTTGCATATATTGATACGTTAAATAATAAAATATTGTAGCAGTTAGTAACATTTTATAATAGTTTGCTGTGAAGGGAGAGGGTACTGGACGTGTAATGTGAAAACATTTTTTAAAATACTTTGGTTTTCATTATATGTTTGAAATTATTCAAATAGCAAAAATTTATATGGAAACACGAGAATGTCGAAATTAATCTGAATCTTGTTGACGCATCCAATCGATCTTTACATCTATGGACATATAACCGTTTGAATATTTTAAATGTTTTCACATAACGAGTCAAATACATTTGTAAATCGGTTGAGCATTAGTTTTGTTGAAAATGCATGAAAACATATTTTTTTTTTATAATTCCGTTAATTTCTTTAAGCGTATTGACAATAGCATGTTGACTGGTAACTGACTCTAGCAATGAACGGCAGCTGTATTTAATTTCTTTCATTAAAGGAAGAAATGGAATTAAAAGAAATCACACTACGCAGTACATTTAGAAATTGATGGACGGGAGAAGAAGTATGTTTTAGTATCGTTTGTTGCAGCCTAATATAAAAACCCTTTTCCAAGATATTTTGCAAATGGACGGTAGGGTGGGGTTACTGGGTCTGGGAGAGAAATATTGGAATACATATTTTCAAATTGTCTCCTGCAATCTTCAAACTTTCTGATGTTACAGATTTTTACATTATTTAATGCGTTGTGATCGGATTTAATTAATTAAAGCTATAAGACGGTTTCATAGACAAAATGAGTGTGATATATGTATTTATGTGATTATGGATGTGAGTGTGTGATATCGCAGTGAGGAAAGTAATACACGACCAATAAGTGTGATATATATGTTTATGTGATTATGGATGTGAGTGTGTGATATCGCAGTGAGGAAAGTAATACACGACCAATAAGTGCGATATGTATTTATGTGATTATGGGTGTGAGTGTGTGATATCGTAGTGAGGAAAGTAATACACGACCAATAAGTGTGATATATGTATTCTGTGATTATGGATGTGAGTGTGTGATATCGCAGTAAGGAAAGTAATACACGATCAATGAGTGTGATATATGTATTTATGTGATTATGGAAGTGAGTGTGTGATATCGCAGTGAGGAAAGTAATACACGACCAATAAGTGTGATATATGTATTTATGTGATTATGGAAGTGAGTGTGTAATATCGCAGTGAGGAAAGTAATACACGACCAATGAGTGTGATATATGTATTTATGTGATTATGGATGTGAGTGTGTGATATCGCAGTGAGGAAAGTAATACACTACCAATGAGTGTGATATATGTATTTATGTGATTATAGAAGTGAGTGTGTGATATTGCAGTGAGGAAAGTAATACACGACCAATGAGTGTGATATATGTATTTATGTGATTATGGAAGTGAGTGTGTGATATCGCAATGAGGAAAGTAATACACGACCAATGAGTGCGATATATGTATTTATGTGATTATGGATGTGAGTGTGTGATATCGCAGTGAGGAAAGTAATACAATACCAATGAGTGCGATATATGTATTCTGTGATTATGGATGTGAGTGTGTGATATCGCAGCGAGGAAAGTAATACACTACCAGTGAGTGCGATATATGTATTGCAGTGAGGAAAGTAATACACGACCAATGAGTGTGATATATGTATTTATGTGATTATGGAAGTGAGTGTTTGATATCGCAGTGAGGAAAGTAATACACGACCAATAAGTGAGATATATGTATATATGTGATTATGGATGTGAGTGTGATTTTTCAAAAAAATGTGAAGGCCCAGGTCTTCTTGGCCTTAAAGAAGCTACGCCTCTGCAAGCAAACTATTATAACAAAGCATGTTTTTGTTCACTTATATATAATCTCTTATAATTATCAGCATATAAAAATCGTATGTTAATCATACTAACAATACATTATTCACCCATTGAAATAATTACTGTTCGCTATATTACATAACTCCAGTGAATACCTCCGAAATCCAAATAGAGTCGGCTCCGACTAATAATTGATCGCATTCTACTGCAGTCTTTGTTCAGAAATGTCATTAAAATTGATTATTAATGTCTTTGTTTGGATAATGTTAAAGACAGGATGAGTCTTTGTTTTAAGAGGAAGCGGTATAATATATGTGACCGTATGCAGTGATGAGATTGCGGTGCACAGACGACTGAGGGCGCGAGAATCTGAGTGTTCAGTGACAGTAGAGCCGCATGGAGTGTGAGGGGTGGCAAGGGACGCAGAGCAAATATCTGAAAATAAATAATCAGGGGTACTGATATTCGTGTAATAAGATATTGTTCAGCTGTTTGCATTATAAGTATGTAGTTACATTTATTATTCGTGTATTACTTACACACTCACATCCATAATCACATAAATACATATATCACACTTATTGGTCGTGTATTACTTTCCTCTCTGCGATATCACACACTCACATTCATAATCACATAAATACATATATCAGACTTATTGGTCGTGTATTACTTTCCTCACTGCGATATCACACACTCACATCCATAAACACATATATCACACTTATTGGTCGTGTATTACTTTCCTTACTGCGATATCACACACTCACATCCATAATCACATAAACACATATATCACACTTATTGGTCGTGTATTACTTTCCTCACTGCGATATCACACACTCACATCCATAATCACATAAATACATATATCACACTTATTTGTCGTGTATTACTTTCCTCACTGCGATATCACACACTCACATCCATAATCACATATATACATATCACACCCATTGGTAGTGTATTACTTTCCTCACTGCGATATCACACACTCACATCCATAATCAAATAAACACATATATCACACTTATTGGCCGTGTATTACTTTCCTCGCTGCGATATCACAGACTCACATCCATAATCACATAAACAAATATATCACACTTATTGGTCGTGTATTACTTTCCTCACTGGGATATCACAATTCACTTCCATAATCACATAAGCACATATATCACACTTATTGGTCGTGTATTACTTTCCTCACTGCGATATCACAGACTCACATCCATAATCACATAAACACATATATTACACTCATTGATAGTGTATAACTTTCCTCACTGCGATATCACACACTCACATCCATAATCACATAAATACATATCGCACTTATTGGTCGTGTATTAGTTTCCTCACTGCGATATCACACACTCACATCCATAATCACATAAACATATATCGCACTCATTGGTAGTGTATTACTTTCCTCACTGCGATATCACACACTCACATCCATAATCACATACATACATATATCACACTCATTTTGTCTACGAAACCGTCTTATAACTTTAATTAATTAAATCCGATCACAACGCATTGAATAATGTAAAAAGCTGTAACATCAGAAAGTTTGAAGATTGCAGGAGACAATTTGAAAATATGTATTCCAATATTTCTCTCTCAGACCCCGTAACCCCACCCACCTGTCCATTTGCAAAATATCTTGAAAAAGGGTTTTTATATTAGGCTGGAACAAATGAGACTAAATCATACTTCCTCTCCCGTCCATCGATTTCTAAATGTACTGCGTAGTGTGATTTCTTTTAATTCCGTTACTTCCTTTAATCAAAGAATTTAAATACAGCTGCCGTTCATTGCTAGAGTCAGTTACCAGTAAATATGCTATTGTCAATACGCTTAAAGCAATTAACGGAATTATATTAAAAAAAAATGATTTCATGCATTTTCAACAAAAATAATGCCCAACCGATTTACAAATGTATTTGACTCGTAATGTGAAAACATTTAAAATAATCAAATATTTATATGTCCATGGATGTAAAGATCGATTAGATGCATTAGCAAGAGTCGGACATTTCGACATTCTCGTGTGTCCATATCAATTTTTGCTATGTGAATAATTTCAAATATATAATTTAAACCAAAGTTATTCAAAAAATGTTTTCACATTACACGTCCAGTACCCTCTCCCTTCACAGCAAACTATTATATAAATGTTTCTTAACTGCTACAATATTTTATTATTTAACGTATCAACAGATGCAAGTATACATGTGATATCTACACGCACATGTACCTTGTTCAACATACACACCTGCATTATATGTTGTTATTCTAACTTTTAACAACTTTTTGTTATTTGGTTTGTTATTATCCCCTCGTCCCCTATTATTGGACTTACCTCACATATTGTCACATAAGCCAAATAACTGATTTATTTCATCGAAATTTTTCTAAAATTAAATTATACCACCTTACCTTATTTGCCATGTTTTTTTCCGAAGAAAAATATCTACAGCTTCGATTGACAGTTTACATACACACTACATTCGTTTTGTTTTAAATTCATCAATCAAATTTGGAACTATATTCAGGCGCATTTAGTACCACATATGTATAGACATGTATTTGATTCACTGAATTAACTCAATTGTTGATGTTTAAAAAAAATAGTTCAAACACGAAAATAAAGACATTTTAAATAGAATACTATGTTAGTGTTTGCTAGTCCAAACTTCATCAGGTTTATTTAAACTCTTTATTTCCCTTTGTTACAAGGATTTCTAAAATATTATACGAAGAGAGAAGAAAAAGGAAATAAACACAAAATAAAACAAGAAAAAGCATTATGGAACACGACATAATCGCATGACATTAAGTATGACACATGCCATGAGTTGAGCATGTAACATTACATGGTATTAATATTTAACCTGAAACATATTGGTATGAAGTAATACTTTACTCCACTCTGACATGTTATGATATGATGTTATGATATAATGCTGAAGGTTTTGTATGGTATTACGTTGTATTTTACATATGTAGCTGTTGAGAAGCTTTCATGCATTTCCAATAATGTTTTTCTCTTCCTCATCCAATTTACGCGCGATCATGACATTCTCTATTAATTCTTTACTCCATATGCATTTTAAATGGACTCTTCCAAACTGAAAATAGCCAATTTCCATGAATAGATATATTTTACCTATTTAATCTGATAGAGCAGAAAACAGTGCAGAATCTGTTCTGATTGCTCGTCAGGTGTTCAAATGTGTCCATATGGAATAAAGGGTTAAACGAAAAAGTGGCCTTTTAAGACAGGTTGTTGCTTAATACAGGTGCATTTGCTCTGAAAGCGTAGAAATGGGAAATATATCATATGACAGCTTGAGACAAGTGGCTGATTAATAGAGGTGACCACCAACACAGGTTTGACCGTACATACATAATATGACAACACAATTTTCAAATGTAATAAATGTTTAGCTAAAGAGTACAGGTATCATGATATCCCAGTAAGGCTGTAGGTATTTTATCCCAAAAGTTAATAAACATAAAAAGTTAATAAACATAATACTCTGCAATGTAACTAATACGTTTATTTAGTTTTAATACAGTTTAAGATAATGTGTGCCGTTGTTTTTGTTCTGGCACGAAAAAGGCAACACTAACCATTTCATTAATCACTATAAAAACAGAATTTTGTTTCTAAAATTGAACTTTGTGAAAAGTTTTTTTTTCAGGTTTACAAGTTTTAACATTTCCGGTCTGGCTCAGTAATATCGTTCAATATATTTTCTTCTCAAGTCACCAAATAATTATAAAATAAAATGAAAATCATCTTCTCTATCATTTCAAAATTACATATTCGATCATTTATAAGTAATATGTATCAATCCATAATATCAATACCATCAAAACTTGAATTAAAAATATATTTTCCAAATTATTACTAAACATGGTGATAAAATTTAACTCTTACACACATCATGTACGCACCTTTAATACTTGCTTAATTCATTGCAGTATTTTACCTTGATCGTTATGTAGCAATATAAAAACACATTAAAATGTTCCCCTTAAACCCAATTTTATCAATTTATATCATAAATAAGTACGTACTATGTAATCAAATGCTTTTGCGAAATCAATAAATAAGCCATACAATTTTTCGCCTTTGTTGTGTACATGTATAATAAAATTATGCAATATAAGTATTTCACTGACGGTTCGCACATCGCCCTAACACCTCAGTAATATCCGCAACACACATTATCATCTTTGTATTTCGTAAAGGGCGGTCAACAGTTGATGCTATATTTGTGTTAATGTCAATTAGCCAGAATTATTTATATGGTAATAAACGTTGTTTTCGTTGACATGAAGAAGTGTTTCGGTAGTATATATAGAATGCTAAAATTGTATAAGCTTGGTATGGGAGTAAACTTCTACGTATTATTAAGGACATGTATCAGAAGGTTAAATCATGTGTAAAGACTTGTAATAGTCTGATTATTTTGAATATGCTGCGGGTTGAGACAAGGGGAGGTAATCTCGCGTAAACCTTTTCTATCTTTGCATAATGCTTGGAACTGTTGATTCAGGATTGAATACTGATGGTATTGTTTTGATTATGTTACTTTTTTCGGACGACATGGCTATTTTAGGAAAATCTC
Source organism: Panopea generosa (assembly GCA_029582155.1). Lineage (NCBI taxonomy): Eukaryota > Metazoa > Mollusca > Bivalvia > Adapedonta > Hiatellidae > Panopea > Panopea generosa. The sequence goes on along the minus strand of CM055895.1, from coordinate 13,901,018 downwards.
CTTCATAATAATCTAAACCGTTTGCATGCTTATTGTAATAATTGAGTCTTGAAAGTAAATACGCTGAAAACAAAAATAATGGTATTTAGAAAACGTGGTGAGTTGTTACCCAATGAATCTTGGACTTATAACAAAGAAATGATTGAAGTTGTTGACGATTTTAATTATCTTGGAACAATATTTAATTATACTAGTAATTCTAATTTAAATCAGGAATATTTGGTGGGCAAAGCTTTGAAAGCTTTTAATACCCTCTTATTTAATTGTAAAAAATCCAGTTTAAGCCAAAACTCCTATGCCAGTTGTTTGATGCATTCGTTGGTTCTATTTTAAGTTATGCGAATTTGGGGATATACCAAGTCGAAGGTAATCGAAGGAATACATTTAAAGTTCTGTTTACAACGTTTATTGAATGTTAGATTAAATATTTGTATCATGGGTGTGTATGGAGAGCTTTTGCGATATCCATTATATATATCACGATATGTAAGGATCATAAGCTATTGGCGTAAAGTTATTAATATGGATAATATATTGATAAAAAAACTATATGAACAGGGGCTATATGACTGTAATAGAAGCTGTAAGAACTGGGTATCAAATATTAAAACCATGTTAAATGATTATGGATTCATTTTTGTGTTTGAGAATAATCGTTTTGTAAATCCAAAGTATTCCAATTATTTTTAAACAAAACTTATCTACAATTTCATTCGACAGTGATTTGGATCAGTAGAAAAAAAGTTCAGTACTCGAAATTTATAAACTTCCAAAAAATGTAAGATATTGTTTATGTTGCAATTCAAGGGATATAGAAGATGAGATTCATTTCGTATGTATATGTCCCTGTTTTAATTATTTACGAAAACAGTATTTGAAAAAGTATTACTATCAAAGACCTTCTGTGTTCAAATTTTTAGAGTTACCTAACTCACATAATAAAACCATATTATATACTATTTCAAAATATATATACAAGAGGCATTAGAAATTAGAAAAAAACAGTGCTGTTTAAGCATAGTGTTCATTCTCATTTCATTGATAAACATTCATTAAATATTTTGTTATATACTCTAATGAACTGAAGCATTGCTGTTAAGTGACTATATGTTAATATTGATTGTATAATTTTTATTGTATATATTATGATGATGTACTTTGTACAAATCCTAATACAATATATGTTCTGTTTTTATTTTCAAGGAGCATTTATCGTTTTCTTATATACATTTCTGATTAAATGAAGAAAAAATGCTTTACCCGTTATTTAAGTGAAGTGACATTTAACATTATACATATTATGTTTTATAGGGAAACATAGATTCATTCATTATACATATTAAACAACTGAAACCAAACAAGTGAAGTGGCCAATACCTACTTGTAGATGAGTTTTTAATATAGTAAAGATGTCAATTAACTGTATTTGCTCTCGATATTCAATAAGATTTTCAAACTCGGTTATTTCCCAGTTTCATTATGCTGTTACGTAAAAAGACAATATGGATAATGTTGGTAATTATAGCAGAATCACATAAACACATTACTTAGCCCATTTGGAAAATTATTCACACGCGTTTTAAATAACGGGCTTACTAATCAGGGTGAGTATATAACGTTACATTGGCGCACAGGAAGGTGTTAAGGCAGATGTGCAAATCCTTTGTGATTTACTTATATTGCATAATTTAATTACACATGTACACAACAAAGGCGAGAAAGTGTATGGTGTATTGTTATATTACATCACCACCGGTTTTCCATATGGGCGTTGCCCCAAGAAGTAGGTTTTTGGGAACAGTGAAAAATACAGATAGAACCCCGTCGTAAGTTTCTTCAGGTTCTTTAACGTGCTCGATGCATAGCACCGCCATGAAGGTCCTCGGTTTAAAGTCCAATCCAAACGACTGATAGTATTTTACTTCCCGGGAATCGAACCCGCAACCAGAGACTAGAAGCATCGTGCTCTACCGACTGAGCCAATTGGGCTGGATCACACACCTAAGATCAAATGAGATAATAGCTTATCAAACAATACCTTGCATCGGACTGAAATTCAGCTCCGCCGGTTTGAATCTAAATGCGTTGATTCTTTATGAATTTATAAACAATGCTGAGTGTCACTAGACATTGCGTGGTATAGACGTGTGGAATACAATTGTATATACATTATGTTTGAAATGATCACCATAGCAACACTTAAAAGGGACACTCGGCAATGTTGATATTTGTCATGCTCGTGTTCACTTATCATTTACACCTGTGACGGTATATGCGTAACCATATAAAAAATATTGATACCTAAATATAGAATAGAAATGAAATAATATGCAATGTAAATCAGGATTTACTAAATACAAATTAGCAAATATATAATAGAAATGTAACAAAATACAATAGAAATATATGTAAATTGAATACAAATGTAAAAAAGAAAAATAGTGCAACGTTTGACATGTCATACAAGTATTAATGTACGAAATCCAGATTAAGAAAATTATTAAACACTTTTTTAACTAGTACCGTCACATAAGTTATGCGTAGACGTAACAGTTCTTATGTATATTAAATTTTATAAAAAATAACCTGCAAGTTTAGAAATTATTTAAAAAGTCCACGTATTTTTTAACACACCTCGTATATTTTTGGACTTTTTCATATCGGTAAAATTTAGTGTCTCTCGACATATTGAGGTATTCTTACTTCATATCTGCAATCGTAATGTAGATTTATAAAATTCAGAAATATTTGTAAGTGAATAATTATCGAAATTGTCGTGTTTCCTTTAAAACGTGTTCTTGTTAATAGTAACCGATTATTGTATCCAGAAATGCCAAACAATAACCGAGTTTTGGCTATGTATAAATATTTCAAAACTGTGCTGGATATATGGAATCTGCTAACAAAAGATGAGAACATTTTGACCAAAATTTCAGCTATCGACACATTAACTCATAATCAAATAGAATTGCAAGAAATTAAAGATAGTGTCAGTACATTTTATAATCCACAAGATATAGAAACTGACTTTCACTTTATATTACGAGTGAACATATTTGTGAATTCAATGTTAGCGTAAACATGTGATTTATCTAGCAGTGTTCTTTATTAAGCCTTCAATATAAGAATTGATTGATTGAATATTTTGCGTAATTTTTATGCCGTCGAGGGCTAACAGACGATCAGTTTACCTAACTACTGTTTCTTGGGATCCTGAAAGGTTAACCAGTACTCGAACACACCCCATCTCCGCAAGTAATTGATTACTTCTTCACTTGAATCAGCGGTGAGAGACGTATGATAATGAGACACAATGTCGTATATCAGTTATCACGGAGACTGTTGCCGGCCGGAGATTCGACCCCCTGGATTGATAGTCAGACGCATAACCGACTGAGCCGGCTTGATATAAAAAACACTGTAAGTTATAACTTAAGTTTAATATCAAAACACTTAATGAAATTAACGTGTTACGACGTGCAAATGTACGCGTTCGTTTGAGTATGAGACATAAAATAAAACCAGTTATGTCGTACCACTAGTCGTATCATCGTAAAGGCAAACAGCTAAGTGGGTTTATTCATATAATACGTGTAAGTACATTTCATGTTAAAAGCATATTAAAAAGAAATCAAATCCAGCTGTAATTCATTCCTACTGATAGTTAGCAATAAAACAACAGTATTGTTATTATGACTAAAAACATTAACAGAATTGAAAAAATCACACTACTTAATGCGTTGTAGTCGGATTTAATTAATTAGTACTTAAACACACAAGATGGTGCTACAGATAAATGGAAGTAATGTGAGACTGGATGCGAGCATGTGTTATATCGCAGTGAGGAAAGTAATAGTGTAACCACTAACCACATGCTTATAGTGCAATACTAAACAGCTAAACAATATCCCCAACCCTCTTTGCACCAAACACTCATCGCTACATGTATACGGTCGCATATATATACAATGTAACCACTGTTTCCTGGGATCCTGAAAGGTTAACCAGTACTCGAACACACCCCATCCCAGTACTCGAGCACACCATTTCCCCTCAAAACAAAGGCACGTTGTGTTTATTACACTATACAAATATATCCATTTATAATTAATCCTAAAGACATTAATGAACAAACGCTGCAGTAGAATGCGGTCAATCATATTTGTGTTTTACTGACTTCACTTCCACTGCCGTCAATTTAACTTTGTTCCTAATTGAAGCCGGGCCCAATTAGCTCAGTCGGTTACGCGTCTGACTATCAATCCAGGTGTCGTGATTTCGACACCCCACCCTCGCCCGGCAACAGTCTCTGTGATGATTGATATACGACATTGTGTCTCATAATCATTCGTCTCTCACCACTGATTCAAGTGGGGAAGTTATCAGTTACTTGCGGAGATGGGGTGTGATCGAGAACTGGTTAACCTTTCAGGATCCCAGGAAACAGTGGTTAGGTTAACTGATCGTCTGTTAGCCCTCGTTGTCATAAAAATGACGCTAAATATTCAGTCAATTTAATCAGTTGTTAGTGGTGTTTGTAGTGGTAAGTGGTAGTGGTGGTAGGGTAATAGTTAGTATTGGCGGTAGGGGTAGAGGTTAGTATGGTTGTTGTTGTTGTTGTTGTTGTTGTTGTAATGGTAGATGTAGTGGTATATTAAGTGTATTAATAGTAGCGCTTATTGATGGCGGCGACAGTCGAAGTGGGTATAGAAGTAATGGTAAGTCGCGATGGCAGTGGTAGTTGTTAGTTGTGTTGGTAGTAGTAATGGCAGTGGTAGATTAACTCGTAACAGGAGTGGTTATTGATGGCGGCGTCAGTCGCAGTGGGTATAGAAGTAATGGTAAGTGGCGATGGCAGTGGTAGTTGTTAGTGGTGTTGGTAGTAGTAACGGCAGTGGCAGATTAACTGGTAACAGGAGTGGTTATTGATGGCGGCGTCAGTCGCAGTGGGTATAGAAGTAATGGTAAGTGGCGATGGCAGTGGTAGTTGTAAGTGGTGTTGGTAGTAGTAATGGCAGTAGCAGATTAACTGGTAACAGGAGTGGTTATTGATGGCGGCGTCAGTCGCAGTGGGTATAGAAGTAATGGTAAGTGGCGATGGCAGTGGTAGTTGTTAGTGGTGTTGGTTGTAGTAATGGCAGTGGTAGATTAACTGGTAACAGGAGTGGTTATTGATGGCGGCGTCAGTCGCAGTGGGTATAGAAGTAATGGTAAGTGGCGATGGCAGTGGTAGTTGTTAGTGGTGTTGGTAGTAGTAATGGCAGTGGCAGATTAACTGGTAACAGGAGTGGTTATTGATGATGGTGGTAGCGGTAGCGATAGAGGTAATAGTTAATGGTGATGGTCGTTGTTAGTGGTAGTGATATGTGGTGTTGGTAGCGATTTATGATGTTGGTGGTGATTTGTGGTGTTGGTGGTGATTTGTGGTGTTGGTGATGATTAATGGTGTTAGTAGTGGTTGGTGGTGCTAGGAATTGTTAGTGGTAATGATTTGTTGTGTTGCTGGTGATTTGTGGTGTTGGTGGTGGTTAGTGGTGGGGGTTTATAATAAAAGATGGTGGTGGCAGTTGTAATACTGGTAATAGGTAGTGTTGGTGGTTTGAGGTAGTCGTAGTGGTAGTAATTAGTGGTTTTGGGGAGTGGCTAGTGGTGGTAGTGCTGCTGTTGGTGGTGTTAGTGGTAGTGGTAGTGATAGTTGGGGTGGTGGTGGTAGTGTTGTTGGTGGTGGTGTTAGCGGTAGTGGTAGTGATAGTTGTGGTGGTGGTGGTAGTGTTAGTGTTTTTTGGTGCTGATAGTGGAAGCGTTAGTGAATGTACCAGTTTCCCTTTAGATTCACAAAAACGTATTTTTATTTTCATTTCAGGAGTGGTGGGTATTTTAGGAAACCTGTTGACTATTCTGATATTTCTGCGTGACAAGCCATTGTCTGGTACCAGGCATAGACTTCATGTCCAACTGGCTGTTTCAAATATAATGGTGGTTGCTGGTACCCCATTTTCTGGCTCGTCGGCATTCGCTGGAAGGTAAGAAATTACACTGGAATGCCAACAACCCATTTTTATTATAAACCGGAATGTCTGCCACCCATGCCATGATAAACAGAAATGTTTGCAACCCATGTTAAGATAAACCTGACCAGAATGTCAGCAAACCATGTTAAGATAAATCGGAATGTCTCCAATCTATGTTAATATAAATCAGACCGGAATGTCTGCAACATATGTTAAGATAAACCGAAATGTTTGCAGCCACTGTTATGATAAACCGGAATGTGTGCAACCCATGTTAAGATAAACCGGAATGTGTACGGCCTATGTTAAGATAAACCGGAATGTGTGCAGCCCATGTTAAAATAAACCTGAATGTGTGCAACCCATGTTAAGATAAACCGGAATGTGTGGAACCCATGTTAAGATTAACGAGAATGTGTGCAACCCATGTTGAGATAAACGAGAATGTTTGGAACCCATGTTAAGATAAACAAGAATGTGTGCAACCCATGTTAAGATAAACCAGAATGTTTGCAACCCATGTTAAGATAAACCAGAATGTGTGCAACCCATTTTAAGATAAACCAGAATGTGTCCAACCCATGTTAAGATAAACGAGACTGTGTGCAACCCATGTTAAGATAAACCAGAATGTTTGCAACCCATGTTAAAATAAACGAGAATGTTACAACCCATGTTAAGATAAACGAGAATGTTTGCAACCCATGTTAAGATAAACGAGAATGTGTGCAACCCATGTTAAGATAAACGAGAATATGTGCAACCCATGTTAAGATAAACGAGAATGTTTGCAACCCATGTTAAGATAAACGAGAAAGTTACAACCCATGTTAAGATAAACGAGAATGATTGCAACCCATGTTAAGATAAACAAGAATGTGTGCAACCCATGTTAAGATAAACGAGAATGTGTGCAACCCATGTTAAGATAAACGAGAATGTGTGCAACCCATGTTAAGATAAACAAGAATGTGTGCAACCCATGCTAAGATAAACAAGAATGTGTGCAACCCATGTTAAGATAAACAAGAATGTGTGCAACCCATGCTAAGATAAACGAGAATGTTTGCAACCCATGCTCATTTAATTGGAATTTCTGCACCTCGTATCAACTATGGTGTAAAACAGAAGAAAACAAGTTCTGCACAAATTGATTTTAGTATTTTGGTTCCAATTAACCTTGATACACGTTGGTAGCCGTTTTCAAAATAAAGACTTACCGCTGACAACACAATAGACTGACATCAAAATAAATATATAATGGCAGCACTAACAAAACTCATTTACATATGTTTGCTTTGTTAATTATTTACTAATGACGGGCTTCGTCGAAACCATACATTTGCCTAAAGGTTCAAATTGTCATTTAGTTAAAGGCGTGTGTGAGACTGCTCGCGTAAAATCAATAAAAGCGAACCAGACACAAAATTAAACTCGATTAGTCTTGCACTCTTATTATTTCCAGCTGGCATTATTTATTATGACAGTTGCTATATGCTATATTTTGCAATAGTTGTGTTCAGATTTTTAAATATTGAATAATTTTATGTCTTTGTCTCAGATTGTTATGTTAATTGATACAATGTATATGTATATGATATGTTTTTGTCTCAGGTTTGTATTTCTATTTATACCATACGCATGCAGTTGATATTTTTTTGTCTCAGATTGGTATGTCTATTGATACAATATGTATGTATATGTGATATGTTTTTTGTCTCAGGTTTTGTATTTCTTTTGATACAATATGTATGTATATATGATATGATTTTCGTCTCAGGTTTGTATTTCTATTGATACCATATGCATGCAGTTTTTTGTCTCAGAGTGGTATGTTTATTGGTACAATATGTATGTATATGGTATGTTTCTGTCTCAGAATGGTGTCTATTGATATCATATTTGATATGTTTTTGTCTCAGGTTTTGTATTTCTATTGATACTATGTATATATGATGTGTTTTTCGTCTCAGGTTTGTATTTCTATCGATACCATATGCATGCAGTTTTTTGTCTCAGAGTGGTTTGTTTATTGATACAATATGTATGTATATGATATGTTTTTGTCTCAGAATGGTATATGTATTGATACCATATGTATGGTTTTGATATGTTTTTGTCTCAGAATGGTGTGTCTATTGATACCATATGTATGGTATTGATATTTTTTTTCTCTCAGAATGGTATGTTTAATAGTGTATTGTCTTTCTTGTGAATCAAAATATGCCATTTGCATTAACTTACCTATTAACTTTATCATATCATATCTTTATTATACTTAATAAAGCAGGGTTAAGAAGGTTTGCGTGTTTGCAGGGAATGATTATTTTTTAGCTCCACTCACATTAATGACGTCATTGTTTCCACCTTTTTTAAACTATTAATTATGTGAATATAAACTAATAACTATAAATTAGTCGAAACGTTTCCATATACACTACATTTGTTTTGTCTTAATTTTGTTACGCTGTAATATTTTAGTATAATTATTTAATATTGGTGAATAGGTGAAATAAATACACACAAGTCCAACTTCTAGTTTCTTTCCTTTTATATATAATCAGCGTGATCAATTTTTGACAATTGGAGAACCAATATTTATTTATCTATGTCGGTATAACCAGACAAAACGATTAATTAAGTTATTCACAATCAACGTAAATTTAGCACACATGTATACATTGTTTCTTCGGAAATCCGATATCTATATCCACTGTGGAAAACCACTTTTTTTACTCGCTTCTAATATGACTTCTCTCTTCCTAAAAACTCTCAAAACTAACTGTCTCGATTCAAAGCCAAACATAATATAACATTTATTTTGACTAATCAAATTGTCTGATAAAATATAGATTATCTTAAATACCAATCATTGTTATAACAAAAGGTGCTAAATCGAAAGCCCTTGATGTACATGTACTGGTTCAGGAAATATACATTATGCCAAAAAGCGACACCTGTCAAAACAAACACTCATACAAATCAGCTGTCTCTTGTAATTATTTAAAGAATGATATATGTTGTTAAAATGTAACTTGTTTTGACAAGAATTAGTCTACGAGACGTTAATCAACAAAAATACATTAAAATGCTTTAATGAAAACACCAGAATAAAATGTGTTAACCTTCAACTTATTCTTTAGATATATTTAATCCATAAAAGAATTGTGTATAATTAGATTCAATCAAATATGCTTTGAAGTTAGTTATTTAACACCACCATGTGGAAACCATTTTCAAACATCAAATAAATCAAAGCACTAAAAATTATTACACAAAAATTATTTTTAATCTGCAAGTGTCAAAGAAAATGTATAACAATAAAATGCTGACACAATTTTTACTGAATATGTGTGGCATAACAATTTCATCGATTAATTTTGAAATATTTTCATTCGCAGATGTACACACATGTGTTTTTATAAAATAAAATCAGTTATTGTTGTTTTAAATATAAATGAATTAAACACGCATACAATGACATAATAAATAGAATACCATGTTGGTGTCTGATAGTTTAAAATTCATCAGGTTCGGCTCGAAGAAAAGACTCGTGCTGTGCTTGTTTCCTGTTCTCTGCCTCACCTGCAAAATATTAGACTACCTGACACTGATGTCATCTATACTGAACCGATCAGCTAACCCGTCACCTGACATTTTATATACCTGACATTTGTTCAACCTGACATTTGATATACCGGACATTTGATGTGCTGACTTTTTATGTACCTGACATTTTATATACCTGACATTTGATGTACCTGACATTTGATATACCTGACATTTGATGTACCTGACATTTTATGTACCTGACATTTTATATACCTGACATTTTATATATTTTCTCAAAAGGTGTCAAAGCAATCTCCTTGAAAATCAGACTTGAATTAAAAAGAATATTTAGCTTATGTAAAAATAAATACTTGTTTTTTAATGGCATATACAACTTTTAAATACAAAAACTGGAAATACAAAAGTTGCTGGTTAGCTGGTGATTTCAGTATATAAACAATTTCCTTTAAACTTGAATTATTCAAGTAGTGCGTGTCATCTATTGTTTCAGATGGTTGTTTGGCGAGAGTGGATGCCAGCTGTATGGTTTGGAGACGTATATTGGTGGAATGGGCGCCGTCACCTTTGCTTTCCTGCTCTGTATTCAGCGATTCTTCTGTACTGCTTGTCCAGACTACTGTAAGTGTGATGATCATCATATTCACCTGAGTTAACACCACTAAGACACAACCGGTTATAAGCCGAACTTTGTGACAAAGCCTTAGCCCTGCTTATGCCGTCGTGATAAAATCTTGTAGTTTTAATTACCGCCAAAATAATCATACGCGACTGGGACTACTTTTTATTGCTCGAATTTCATTTTGTCATGTATTTAATATAAGCAAGCAAAAACAAATCAAACAATAAAAATATATTGTTGACATTGTATTATGTCATTTTTTTAAAACAAATGTTGCATTAAATAAACCAAACGCTACAATAATGTCAATCAAATTAAGGCGGCGTATGGATATTTAATTAAGTACTTTGAGCTTGCTGTCTGTGGTTTGTAAATATCAGATGAATGTCGTCTTAACAATATTTTGTTTCATCACCATTATTATAAGATATTTCAATCACATTTAAGAAGTGAGATGTAATTAATTAGAGATATATTATACCTCCAGTATATTTCTATTCTATCCTCCCCTATGCAGCAACATATCTCTGTTTTGACAGATACGTCGAGCGGCAGCAGCGGGACCTTAAGCCTACTTGGATGGATTTATAGCATTGTCATCGCCGCGGCGCCATTAATGGGATGGAGCAGGTAATCATCACGACATGGCCATAAGTAATTAACATGATATTGCAATAACCGTCATGTATCTTTAATAAGATTTGTGCATGCAACTTTGCAATATAATAATTGTAATGTAATCGGTTATCTTTTTCATCTCCAAAGCACGACACAAGAGTTAATTATTTTATAAAGCGGATGCTCTCGAAATGCGTAAATATACAAACCCGGGAATCACCACGATTATAACATTCCGGTTTTATGCGCAATCCGCCTCAAGATTAACATCCGGCTTAAGGGCATGAAAACAATGGCTCAGGTAAGAAAATAATTTGTTATAATTCTTATTGTACACATCAACAAAAATAGGTGAATGCCAAGCGATAAACATGTATAGTGGACGGGAATCTCCAATGACGACTGGTTTACTTTGAATGTTGAATGAACGAATACAATTTTGCAGTCTTTCATTGATCATTCGTGCTCATGCTTCTTATATAATATTCCATCTTTTGAACACTTTATCAACGCTTCAGTATCTGACCACAAAACCTTTTCGTCGGAAATTTCTAGGTGATAGATGCATTCTATTTGGTGTTACTAATCGTCTGTCACAGGCATCATGTCTCTCTCTGGAGTGTATATACAAACCTAGGTAAGACGAAAAGGCACAAATCCTTGTCTGACGTAGAAGGCAATTTAGGCAGCAGCGTTTAGTAAACGACGTTTTAGCTAACTAAATCCCAAAATCGTAGCGACCGTCACGAGAATGGTGTTCATTTTGTTAAACATTTACTTTAATACTAACTAAACGACCTTACTTTCGGACAACTGCGTCATTCTGAGCATTTTTATCTAAACGAAAGTTCCCAGCTCATTATATTTCGTCGTTTGATTCTATGCAAATGAATCATTCGTGCTCATGACGTAATCATTTGTTTTTCACGTGGCGTATGCTGTGACATTTATCTCAGCGTCTGCGTTTAAATAAGAACTTAAAAAAAAGAATCCAATGGAGTGGCCACGAAGTTAGCGCATGTAAATGAAGATTGAAGGTGTCTGATTTGAGAATTAATCATTTTATCTCATCGTGCCATTCCTCAACAAACCGTACAAATATATGTAAAGTAAATTTATCAATATATTATTATTAAAAGGGCACGCCGCAGTGTTAACACATTTGAACTTATTACTCTTTTGACATTTGTTGGAAAATTTAAAAAAAATATGGTTTTATGTTACAGCATTAATACATGACGCCAAATTATCCCAGGAGATTACACTTCCATATATCTATACGCTTAACAAATGTTCAAATTGGTCGCCCAAATTGCTTAGAATATGTTTTCTGGGAATTGTAGCAAATACATACATGTTGTTGTTTTTAATACTGCATTTAATGAGGAAATCATCATGAAATGTTTATGAAAATCATACTCACAACAACGAACCATGTATAGGTTTAAAGTTTGTAACCCCAAAACCAAAAGTCACAATAGATCAGAACTACATGTACCAATAAATTCTAGAGAATATTTAGACGGAAACTCATTTTAAAGATGAAATTTAGAAAATAAATGACGAAACATGTCTAATTATTGGATAATAGAATACTTGTATATAGTGAGTCGCTGGGGAACAGCCTTTCATTGCTTTTTGTGTTTTCTAATTGCACTAATTATAAGATATTGGAACCATACACAAATAAAAATACGAGAAGAAAGGTAAAACACACAGCAACAAAAATGTATAACTTAAGTACTGTGCCCTAAAACATTATGTAAGAAATAAAGCCATCAATGGGGGCTTTATTGCCATATAGTAAACTGTAAGATACTCTAACGTTATGTCAGTTCTCTAACTTTGTAATACATAGTTTAACTAAGAGAAGAGTCATATGAAGGTTCCAGTACATATCAAATTGTTCCGCCTCAAGGTTTATTTTGGCAATACATCGTTCTGTAGCATAAAGCATTGTAATATTTTGCTTTAATGGTTAAAAAATAGGAATATTTCTTTTCTTTTTTTGACAGTATGACATTTAAGCAGTATACTGCAACCTATTTACAACAGCATTATTTTTTACTGCCAAAGATTATGTTTAAAGATTACCTGTATTCATCGTATTGTACTTTTCATCCATATGTTTTGTTTTTAACTTTGGAGGAACTGTTCTCTTATTCTGCAATCAGCACATGTGGTGATAAACAAGAATCTTCATTTTTTAAGCATTGCGTTTGTTCCAAGAGTTATATGATCAATTTTAAATTGGAATCATTGCAAATTTGTGTCTTTAGTGAATTTGAATAGGAGAGCGTAATACAATATTTACCATCTCTCAGAATAATTCGTGCATTTGCGTCATTTTCCCATTTAGCTTTAGGAGTTGCGTTATAATCATCATTATTATGAAATGTTGGTTGATTGTTCTCAAAACCTTTTCATTTTTCATGATTGTTGTCATTGTAAAATAAATTAAAGGTTTGTTGCATAAATATGGGAAGGATAGTTTATCTTAATAATGGCTATGATTCCCTCAAATTCAATAATGTATTAACATTGTATTTTTCAGTGAACTCGCTGAAAGTAAAAGCAATTGCCATTTGTATTCATTATATCATATATCAATTGTATTCCTTTTGTGAACCAATGATTTAATAAAATATCAGAACCTCCGACCTTAATATCAGGATTGTATTATGGCGGTATGGACTGGAAACATTTCCAATTTTTAGGTATGATGTTTGTTAAATCTTTTATAATTTCCAAATATATCCTCCCGAAATGGGATATCTATTCTACCAATGTGTCGATACATAAAATCTGCTTCTAATGAAGAAATAATCATCATATAATGATACAATACTTTGAACTGAAGCAAACGTCTTACCAATGCTAATTCCAAAGAGCCAACAAAACATATATGTCAAGCATATTAAGACCTCCTTTTACACATGTCTAGAATATAGATGTACGTTTTACTTTTACTGATTTACCGTCCAATAAAAAAAGGGTTTTAAGTCTCTGATGATTGCATTAGTTTCTGCTGAATTACAAATTTTCGAAATTATTGCTAAAATGTAAAGCTTTCCCTCTTGACTGACTAGTGTTATTACTAAAATCGCACACAATTTACTGCTTTTTCTGTAAAGCGGGTATTTGTACTTTTGAAAAAATAAAATGTCTTTTCTTTTTATCCCCTAGCCCTTGTGCATTCATAGATGCAAATTTTATTTTATCTGTCAAAAGGTTATATTAAATAATGGACTACTAAGGGAGAAAGAAATCCCCGCTGATCCAATCAGAATAACTCCAGACATTACTTCCTCTTTATTCTCAGTATAACACATTTTTGTGACATTCCGTTTAATATTTTTCAAAAGGTAAATAATATAATACTAAACAGTTTTACCACTAGTGATGACATGTTTTTATCTAATTAAATTCTCTCACAGCAGCAATGAGAATACACGATTATGTTTATATTAACATATGCATTAACCAGCATGTAAACAAGCGGTTATTATAGACATTCACAAGTATACAAACTTGCAAACAACATGATGACTAAAATTTAAGCAGCATTAAAGTACAAAATATAGACACACCTTATCATTTAATTACAATAACAATAACAAAAGTGTCTGGACAAAAATATAGTTATGTAGAAGGACCACTCTTTCACTAGATGATTAGAACAATATCCCTTGTTGATTTGGCACATTTCATTCCTTCTGCAGCTTTGTATTTTCATCAATGTCACAAAAGAACATTCGATTCAGGTGTACCACGTCTATTTCCAAACCTGCAAAAAATATAATAATATTTTAATGAAGAAAATGAATATACAGCAACAAAAAGTCATTGATATTTAATTGGTGTATAACAGTACATAGTACTAATTATATACAATATTAAACAAAATAGCCATAACAGCTGAAGCCAAAACTGGTATTATATATCCTTAATAAATATGTTCAATGTATTTTATTCACTGCAATGTGTAATGGGAACCTTAGTTAGTTAATAATAACAAAATATATAAAACAGGTGATAACCTTATCTTCAGTGATTTTATTTGATGAAATGGTTAATTAATGTAAATTCTATTTAGTCAACAATAACAAAAATAAAGAACATCTGATGAGCAGTAATGATGTATTCAATAACCTAATATGCAATATATTTCATTCAATGTATTGTTTGATTTAAATCTTAATGATTTAATCCAGCATATTGTTGATGTTGCAATTAAAGTGATATAGAAGATGAGTTTCACATCTTATGTAGATGTCGCTGTTTTAACAATTTTCGAAAACAGTATTTGAAAAACTATAACCATCCAATACCTTCTGTGCTCACATTTTGAGAGTTACTTGATTCACATAATTAAACCATAGTATTTAATATTTTAAGATATATAAAAGAGGCATTAGAAATTAGGAAAAAAACAGTGCTAACTGTTAAAGCATAGTGATCCTTTCTATAAATTTTGATGATGTCCTGTGTAGAAATCCTGATCAATTTTATGTTCTGTTCTGTTCTGTTCTTGTACGTTATGATGATTGATTGTCATTATGTTTTACAATGGTTTAGAACTAGGAATATAATTTTGTACTCTTGTGCAAAGAACATGTGGCGATCTGATTTCACACGCACGCACGCACGCACGCACGCACGCAGCACGCAGTACACGGACACATTGGCCAGATACCACTCTGTATAAAGACAACATCTCGATCCAGTATTCATTTACAATCATATCCTGAAAGATAGTAAAAAATATCGCCTCACATGTCTCAGTTTTACAATGGTCTAGAAGTAGAAATTTGTACTTTTACATATGTCAACCTGATATCACACACATACATACTGTTATGGTTTGGTATCTGTAGAAATCATATTACTAGATTGTAAAACGAGAAATGAATTATTATCTACACTATGTTTTATATTTCATTATTTAGTCCATGTTTAATACCACATACTGGTATATAATTAACATTAAAGCAACAAATATTTGCAGAAAGAATCTATCATTCTAATTAAAAATGGTGTAATATGTCAAACTGTGGGTATCTATTTCAGTATTCTAATGTCTACAGGTGTCAAAACCCACTCAAATTCATTTTTAATTTAGTTTCATACTAAATATCACTTAAAGTTAACACCAAGGATAAACAGCCTACGCATAGCGATTATATATGGAAGCAATGTTTGCAAACGTTCAATAAGTATTATTATAGTGGTAATAAAATAAAAATAACAAATGATATATTGATGATATTTGGTTCATACATTCAAAGTAATCTCCTTTAACAGAAATGCATACATTTTTTTCGCCTGTCTTTGGTGGCCATATTTTGCTGCCATTCTTTCTATGTGGCTCGAAATAGTGAACTAAATAGTTGATAGAATAATTTTATTTATTTATATTACCATATACACATAAAAATCTGCGATGGGCGTGGTCCACTTGCGCAACGTCCACTCATACAGCTCCGCCCATAAGGACATTTGGCAGTTTTTTCCCCAACTATATTTGGTTACAGTGTATACGACTGTGTGTGGTTAAGACTACGATAAAAATTCATCTTGAACTCGCACGATTTGTTTGTTGGTACTATTGGTTGCACAACAAATAAATCTATCTGACTGTGAAATTTCACGATCTACATGTTCAAGGTTCATTATCTACGGGACGAATAACATTACTTATGTGACGCCTGTTGTACAAAAATATGGCTCCGAAGAATCACAACCCTGCAAAGTTCCCCTCATTCGACACAATTTCAAAGTTAACTGGAAGCAAATTAACCGGATGAGAATTCCTATATGCATGATTTGATGATGATATGTACATCGTATAACATTCTCCGATATTCGACGGCGTGTACTATGAGAACAAAACTTACCTCGATCGCTATTTTAGTTGTTTTAGCTGCATGCAATCAAAACTGCATATGGCCTCCTAAATCGATTGCACGCATGACCGGATGTTGTGAGTGTGGAGATTCTCAGGCGTGATTTATGTGTTAACGCAAGGAAATCCAAACAATCTACATGCTAAATATTTGCGTATGTTCGTTTCATGCATATACAGTTCGCAGTACGATGATCGAAACATATTTCTATTCCAAATTCCAAACGTTGCAACATGAAAATTCTCGAATCTTGAGACGTTTATTTATGTTTTATTTGTGTAATTTCGAGTTACTCCTCTCTAGTTACACAGCCGAATCTTCTGGAACCGCTTGTGGATTGAACTGGCACAAAGATGATTACAGTCACCGATCCTACTTCATGGCACTTCCGATTATCACCGCCTTCATGATAGCTGCTTCAGTAATGGCGTTACGCAGTGCATTCAACGCACAACCGACTGGCAAACAGACTGAAGAGGAAAAGGCAGACTGGTTCTCTGACAACCACCTAAACTGGGTCAGTTGCTTTATTTGAAGTCACCTGTAAAATTCAATTATGATGTTATACAAACTTTTAGTAATGACAAGACAGCACTAGTAACTAATTTAAAAACGTCTGATACGAATTTAGTATTATCAGTATGATATCACAGAGGATTTTACCTGCTAACAAGTTTTTATCAAAATGTAAAATAATGAATTAAAGTCTATATGAATTTTGTGAGAGATATCCAGAAACTTTTGAACATTTATTTTGGGAATACCATTTTGTAAGAGCCTTTTGGACTCCGGTTCATAACTTTTTTAATTGCAAACAATCAACCTTTCAACATATGTTATCAAAATATATCGTTAGGGTTATATAATTCTTCAACATCTAATTTACTGAACTGTATACTAGTACTTGCTAAATACTTTATATTTATATTTATATTTAACTTAGGTCACACGAAAATAAATGGGGAAACATGTAAAATATAATCACGAAAACTATACTGCATACAGCTTCTCATCTTTAAATTTCTCTTTGACCTAATTTTGCTCCTTCTTTTCTCTCTTTAATCAGTTTTTTGGAAGACGAGTTAGCGAGACTTCTGTAGTCATCACAATGCCTATTTATGATTTTATTCTATAATATTTGTTATAGTGAGGACGGCGATTTCATTTCCTCCGACTGATAAAATAGTTCCAAAAGTGTCAAAGCGCAATTGCCATAGCAGAGGACGTTTGGTTTTATTGCAATTTTTGTTCTATCAAACAAAAAGCAAAACATTTCAAATATGCGTTAATCAAAGCATACAATGTCCACTAAATGGATCTAGTGCACATAAGTATATCAACCGTAAAAATAGTCCCTTCAGCGTCCAAAGCGACGATAAATATATTTTGGCCGCCATTTTTTGGGTAAAATGCAGGGAAGATAAAAATTGTGATATCAATACCACGATTTCAGATTGACGTTCGATTCGGAATTATTTATATAAATAAAAGGAAGGCTGGAATACTGTGTACTTGCTTTGTTTATTTAAAATAGCGATTTAAACTCGCGCAAAGGCCAAATGTTTGTGCCGCTCGTGAAAATCAGTCATTTTTTATTAGCGTTTATGCTTTTAAGAATATATTTTTGTTTTTATACATGTGCTTTAAAATCAGATCTTCTAGTATGCCTTCCACATTTTAAGTACTATAATGACGAAAAACATACACCATATTAGATTTTTTAACACTATTACCCTGTCGTCGTTGATAACTTTTAAATATCTATAAACACACATTTTTAAATATAATCACATCGCATCTTAGTTAATATACATCAATTTACAGCGTCGGTTGGACGGATAAAAGAATCTGTGATATGTAAGACGTAAGTGAATAGATATGTCATGTATTTTTGCGATTCTTGGGATCTTTACCTTCGTTCATAGAGGCAAACAACCAGGTTATCAGCAACAAAAGGGCTTGTTTTATTCATGAATTGTTGTTTTATTTTATCCAAACTGCATCCTTTAAGTGTTAGTTTAAGCAAAGAACTGATTCAAGTCGGAAAGTTGTCAATTACTTGTAGAGATGGGGTATGCTCGAGTACTGGTTAACCTTTCAGGATCCCAGGAAACAGTGGTTATATAAATGATATATAAACTAATCGTCTGTTAACACTCGAACGCATTAAAATGACGCTAAATCACTCGCAGGTGATGTCTCTATTAACCCAGAGCATCTGGAGTCATCCTAAAATATATGCTCTTTGTGCTGCAAGACGGTCAACACAGTCCAAGGGGCTCTGAAGTGAATCAACTGTCGTTTGTGGGTTCATAAGTAGTGTACCAGTATTTCAGATGTTCATTTTCAATAACATAAACGCTTATGTAAAACCAGTGAATTTCTTGATTTACATACATGTCAAAAATGTTCTTTTACCAGTTTACCTTTTAACCAAAGTGATGAGTTGAACATTTTTTCCAAGAAGTCGACCATCCACTAGATCCTTTTTTCAGAACTGTGTCATACTTTTAACTTCTTTAATCGCAAATGTCTTCATTTTATACATTTTGATGTAAGAACTGTTTTACCAAAATTAACAGAAGCAGAGACATATAAATGTACTTAAGTCACTGACAGAAGTGAGACTTCAAACCTTTAACTTTAGATTTGCAGTCTTAGCTTCTTTCAGAGACCAGGTTAGTTTAGTTTAAACAATATTTTATTCACATATAATAAGTACATATATTTAGCATACATTTAAAAATGAAGCAATAAAAGCATACATTTAACACATTATGTGGAAAGGATACAAAAAATAAGCTGATGAAGCTTGTGTAAATCTGATTGGATGAGTCAGTTACCTAAAGTTTGTGAAAAGTAATAAACCAGCCAATGTTATTTTCAAAATGGCCTTGGAAGTGTATATTCTACATTTTGCAAGGAACATCATATTGATTATTTCGAAACTGGGTCAATGTGGAAAAATGTATTATGATGCCAGTAGTTAATGAGCTCACTGGTAAATCCGTATATATATCATATTATGTCAAGAAATTAAAGAAAGGCGACATCATGGGCAAAACTGTGAATGAGTGAGTCTTCCCTCAGGCCTTTGATAAATATTTTCTTCTTAAATTCACCCTTAAAACATTACTTGTAGGACACTGTATGCATGCAATGTTATCTAAAGTGGTCATGTAATGTGTTAAGTTTCAAAATTATATAGCTTGTGTTGATACATGAACAGTTTTGTATAACATTGTATTATGTCAACAAAGAATAAAAGCTATTCATCACAAAAGAAAAAAGGATATCTGCAGAGGCGGAGAAAGGGGTTGGACGAAGGGTGTATTAAGTGTGCATGGAACTTAGTTTCATTCAAAATCAAAACAATCTATTTCGTGTATTTAGTTTTTTGGCATGCTTTGGTGTAGAATTTCACGACACCCTTATTTCCATGCAGAATCAATAGAACGCTTTTTCAATAACCACATGCTAGTTGTAATTATGGATGGCAAATTGAAAAATAATAATCTACTATGTGAAAAAAGTGCTCAAACGATGAAGGTCAAGGAACAATTTATCATCATGTGTACATTACTAAATATACATTTTGTACTGGTCTTTATAGTTTATTTCTTATACATTTAATGTTTACTTATTACGTAATTATACATTTTATGTTTTTACTTATTATACATCTTGTATTGGCCTTTATAGGTTATTTGTTATATATTTTGTGTTTACCTGTTATACATTTTATACTGGCCGTTGTAGTTTGCTTGTTATACATTTTATATTGACCTTTATTGTTTACTTACTATACATTTTATACTTGCATTTATATTTCACTCATGATACATTTTCTGTTGGCATTTATACTTTACTTGTTTTATATTTTATACTGGCCTTTATAGTTTACTTACTATACATTTTGTAACAGCTTTTATAGTTTAATAATGGTTATAATGGAATAATGGAATATTTTTGGACAATCTCTTAATCAAGAAACAAAATCATTCGTAAACATTTATACTACCCTATTTCGCTTTTCTATTACATCATGTTTAATTTTGTTTAAGCTTGCGCTCACCAACCTGGCTATCGTGTCAATAGGCTTTAGTGCGTATGGATATTTCGCTATCTGGGCTCTCTTCAACCACTCCACCAAGATGACGATGCTCGCCTCCTGCATCCCACCTCTGACCGCCAAGATGTCCACCTGCTTCTATCCAATTGGTTATATAGTAGCAAGCAGAAAATTCCGCGATGCTTACGCTACCAAATTCATCGGAAGCGAGGAAAAGAAAACAAACTAAGAATAAAATGGAATTGATTAATTATCAATCAATAACATTTATAGATCACAGTCTGGTATCTAAGGCAAGAACAATACATGTTCGCACCCCCAGGAGGGACCAACGTTCTTTGGTATCATTGGAAAGCTTAGACTATTTCTCATTAAAATACTTAAAATATATTAGACTTGTCAAAAAATCCGTTGCAATGGTAACATAGATTTTTGATCATACCCTAAAATGCGTTTTCCCACCATTTTATAATAGAATAATAATAAAACAGTAAATTAATATTACATTTTCAACATAATCCTACGTAATCCTTTATATCCAAATAAAAATATTATTTACAAGTGGAAGCAACAATTTTCCTTTGAGGACATAAGTAACTGTAGTGTATTTTAGTTACCTACCTCCGCTTTGCTAAACAAAAAACTAGTTGCTAGCGTTGTGAATTTATATATTCATATTTCCAGCCAAAAATGAAATATTGACAACTGTAATTCGGTATTGTTTGAAAGTATAGTAACTCCACATCATTTTAATAAATTTTATGTAGAATTGTCTGTTTTTTGGCTACTGAGAAGAAACGGGCACACCGAATAATCGTCTTTTATTATGGGATAAAAAGAAAAATGTCGACTGTAAACGTCTCACTACACAGTTGTGTCCCCTTGTTAATGACTCACTACACATTGTGCCCCCTTTTAAGTGACGGTAGCTAGATTCTTGCGCTAAAAAAAGAGTCCTATGTAATTTGGTTCGAATATTTTTATAATGGTTCATAGAGGCTGTGGTTTCTTGTTGCAGATGAGTAGAGCAAACTCTGACATAGCATATACTGCAATAATACACCACTAGTGATAAGAGTAGTCATGAATATCATATGGAAATTCTGGACAATCAGAAATAATTTAACATAGTAGTAAATTTCTGAATAACGGACATGAATATTATATAGACATTCCGGACACTCAGAAATACTTCCTTGCACTATGAAAACCTTTTTATTTAGCAAAAATATGAAGGGAAGGCGATAAAATTATAACTATTATTGTGTGTTTTTCATGATGGTAAATCATATTGACACAGAACTGCCTATGCTTGTGTTTGTTTCTTGGCTGGAATGTGACTCCCATCACCTTTGCGTGGTTCCGTACATGCCCAGGCTACATTATGTGGTTGTTTGTGAGTACAGAATGTCATTGTGGGGTTGAGTTGAGTTTGTGGGGTTTATTTATTAACCCCACAATGTCATATCTGTATAGAATGCCATTGTGGGGTTAAATCCATTTTTTTCATTTTTAACACATTTTTTTTTACTTTTTCATTTTTTAATTTTCATTATTTTTTTTAATGTAATTAGGGCTGGAACTCAAGGTTTGTGGTATTAGAGATAGAGAGAAAATAGGTTTTGTTTTGTTTATGAACAAATAAGATGTTTATATAACAGATAAAAACCCAACCCCATAACGTCCCGCTCGTAAGTACGTCCATAGTCTGTTTTATATGGCCTTGCAGCAGCGTCCATCATTTGGATTTCTGACCATCAGCCACGCCTTTGGAATTTTGAGTGACTATTTGTTGTAATGGTATACATTGTCGTGTCTTGTTACTGAAATAACAGAAGGAAAATGACAACACCAGTACCGGAATGATGCGGAAAGATGGGTTTATCTAATATCAAACAAAGCTATGTTACCATGGAAACGGACACCATTTGACAAGTCGTCTTACATTTCTTAAATCAAAGTAGACATTCTAAGCTTCCATTGATACAAATCAGAAGCAAAAAAACATTGGCAATCCAATGGATGGGGATGGAGGGGGTGCGACCTTCAATTAAGAGCCTCTTTTTATTTGAGATAAATGTACTAGACTATTAGGGTAGTGTGTAAATGGTTATATATAGTGTTTAATCGTCGTCACGTCTATCATTTAAAGTGGCATTTCACATGAAAAACTCCTTTTTTCTATTTATAATTATATTTAATGAACATTTAATTTAAATGGGTATTTTAATTGGGATATTGGCTGGAAACGCCTAGGACATTCTTAGACAAACTAGACTGTTTCTTATAGTTATGAGATTGGTGGTTTATGTCGCACTCGTTTTGTTTGTCAACTTCTACATTTACATTTGACGTAAAGATAGCCAATGGATGTAGGACATCAGGTCAGATATTACATATAATATCGCTTATATAACGGTCCGAACATAAGTATAGAACATTATTGCTATAGAAGGAACGTTTGGTCCAGTCATTAAACGTATTTCTGGCTTGCTATAACCTGTTGGTTCAGTAAAAACCTGTACTACTTTCGGGGATGAATGTTGTGATCCTCGCGATGCCTACTGAGATATAAGTTATAAATAAAATAATTAATAAATATTAATTTATTTTTATCTGAAAATTGTAAAATTTAAGTATCTGTATTCTCATTAATGCAGGGGTATTTTGCGATGAGATGCCACTTTAATACATTTATTGTTGTATAAGATTGTAACTTTTGCTAGCCGGTATATGTTCAAGATTAAATATTCAGTAATATAATAATACAATATTCAATTAGGATAAATTTTGGGATTATATATTGAGATATATTTTGCTTGTGTTTGTATTATATTCTTTTATTGAACAGTACACACTCAAGATACATGAAAACGCAACATAGGGTTCATATAGTCCAGTCAATGTGCGTTCATTTCAGGTCAACCCGTACAAAAATGTAACAAAATGTTTCTAATCTGTTTTTCTGTTTACATTTATTGCTGCAAAACATATTAAGAAATTACCGCAATCGGACGAGACGTTACAAGTTCAAATTTATCACCTGACTGAAAAAATGTTTAAGCTTTGATAAGGTCACCACTAACACTAGTTTTTTATAGTTGACATTTTATCCTCTTATGATGTTACATCATTTCTTAAATAAATCCGCAAAGAGATAATATGTGATGTGGTATCTTAACAGGACTAATAAGGGGCTTGTCTGGAAATGAAAAAAAGGTGACATCAATGCCAAATTATTCAGTAAAATCTCAACTAATAACATAACTAAACATGTGTTACTGTTTGATATGAATATATACACACGTGCTTAATATGCTACGTTTATATTGCGTTTTCATATCTCTTGAGTGCAATTGATATAAGTATGTCGGGTAATCACGTACTACCGGAACGACATAGTACTCATAAATATACATAACATTTTACATATATAATTATGTCTGAGCGTACCAACATAGCAGACATAAATTTGTTTCGAAATCGTGCTCTGCAGAACCAACATAGCAGACATAAGTGTGTCTGCACATCTAACTCTGCAGAACCAACATAGCAGACATGAGTGCGTCTGCACATCTAACTCTGCAGAACCAACATAGCAGACATAAGTGTGTCTGCACATCTAACTCTGCAGAACCAACATAGCAGACATGAGTGTGTCTGCACATCTAACTCTGCAGAACCAACATAGCAGACATAAGTGTGTCTGCACATCTAACTCTGCAGAACCAACATAGCAGACATAAGTGTGTCTGCACATCTAACTCTGCAGAACCAACATAGCAGACATAAGTGTGTCTGCACATCTAACTCTGCAGAACAAACATAGCAGACATAAGTGTGTCTGGACATCTAACTCTGCAGAACCAACATAGCAGACATAAGTGTGTCTGCACATCTAACTTTGAAGAACCAACATAGCAGACATAAGTGTGTCTGCACATCTAACTCTGCAGAACCAACATAGCAGACATAAGTGTGTCTGCACATCTAACTCTGCAGAACCAACATAGCAGACATAAGTGTGTCTGCACATCTAACTCTGCAGAACAAACATAGCAGACATAAGTGTGTCTGGACATCTAACTCTGCAGAACCAACATAGCAGACATAAGTGTGTCTGCACATCTAACTTTGAAGAACTAACATAGCAGACATAAGTGTGTCTGCACATCTAACTCTGCAGAACCAACATAGCAGACATAAGTGTGTCTGCACATCTAACTCTGCAGAACCAACATAGCAGACATAAGTGTGTCTGCACATCTAACTCTGCAGAACAAACATAGCAGACATAAGTGTGTCTGGACATCTAACTCTGCAGAACCAACATAGCAGACGTAAGTGTGTCTGGACATCTAACTCTGCAGAACCAACATAGCAGACATAAGTGTGTCTGGACATCTAACTCTGCAGAACCAACATAGCAGACATAAGTGTGTCTGGACATCTAACTCTGCAGAACCAACATAGCAGACATACGTGTATCTGGACATCTAACTCTGAAGAACTAACATAGCAGAAAGAAGAATGTTTGGAAATCTCGCTCTGCAGAATCAATAAAGCAGACATAAGTATGTCTGGCCATCTTACTCTGCAGAACCAACATAACAGACATTTTGGACCAACATAGCAGAAAAAAGTATGTCTGGACATCTTATTCTACAGAACCAACATAGAAGAAATAAGTATGTCTTGATATCTTACTCTGTATAACAAACATAGCAGACAAAAGTGAGTCTGGACATCCTCATGGACGTCGCCTCGTCTTTATAGCACAGAGTTTTATATATAATGTCCTCATGGACGACACCTTGTTTTTGTAACACTGAGTTTAATATATACTGTCCTCATGGACGACGCCTCGTTTTTGTAACACTGAGTTTAATATATAATGTCCTCATGGATGACGCCATAGTCTTGTAAGACTAAGTTTAATATAGAATGTCCTCATGGACGACGCCTCTTTTTTGTAACACTGTGTTTAATATATAACGTCCTAATGGACGATGCCTCGTTATTGTAGAACTGAGTTTAATATATAATGTCCTAATGGACGACGCCATAGTCTTGTAAGACTAAGTTTAATATATAACGTCCTAATGGACGACGCCATAGTCTTGTAAGACTAAGTTTAATATATAGCGTCCTAATGGACGACGCCTCGTTATTGTAGAACTGAGTTTAATATATAATGTCCTCATGGACGACGCCTCATTTTTGTAACACTGAGTTTAATATATAATGTCCTAATGGACGACGCCATAGTCTTGTAAGACTAAGTTTAATATAGAATGTCCTCATGGACGACGCCTCGTTTTTGTAACACTGAGTTTAATATACAATGTCCTAATGGACGACGCCATAGTCTTGTAAGACTAAGTTTAATATAGAATGTCCTCATGGACGACGCCTCGTTTTTGTAACACTGAGTTTAATATATAATGTCCTAATGGACGACGCCATAGTCTTGTAAGACTAAGTTTAATATAGAATGTCCTCATGGACGACGCCTCGTTTTTGTAACACTGAGTTTAATATACAATGTCCTAATGGACGACGCCATAGTCTTGTAAGACTAAGTTTAATATAGAATGTCCTCATGGACGACGCCTCGTTTTTGTAACACTGTGTTTAATATATAATGTCCTAATGGACGACGCCTCGTTATTGTAGAACTGAGTTTAATATATAATGTCCTCATGAACGACGCATCGTTTTTGTAACACTGAGTTTAATATATAATGTCCTCATGGACGACGCCTCGTTCTTGTAGCACTGAGTTTAATATATAATGTCCTCATGGATGACGCCTCGTTCTTGTAGCACTGAGTTTAATATACAATGTCCTAATGGACGACGCCATAGTTTTGTAAGACTAAGTTTAATATAGAATGTCCTCATGGACGACGCCTCGTTTTTTGTAACACTGTGTTTAATAAATAACGTCCTAATGGACCACGCCTCATTCTTGTAAAACTGAGTTTAATATATAATATCCTCAATGACGATGCCTTATTCTTGTATGACTATGTTTAATATAAAATGTCCTCATGGACGCCGATTCGTCCTTAAAGCACTGAGTTTAATATATAAAGTCCTCCTTGACGACACCTCGTTCTTGTAGAACTGAGTTTAATATATTATGTCCTCATGGACGACGTCTCGTTCTTGTAGCACTAAGTTTAATATATAATGTCCTCATGGACGATGCCTCGTCCTCATCGACGACGCCTCGTTCTTGTAGCACTGAGTTTAATATACAATGTCCTAATGGACGACGCCATGTTCTTGTAAGACTAAGTTTAATATAAAATGTTCATGGACGACGCCTCGTTTTTGTTACACTGAGTTTAATATATAATGTCCTCAATGACGACGCCATGTTTTCGTATGACTATGTTTAATATATAATGTCCTCATGGACTCCGATTCGTCCTTATAGCTCTGAGTTTAATATATAAAGTCCTCAATGACAATGTCTCATTCTTGTAGAACTGAGTTTAATATATAATGTCCTCACTGACGATGCCTCATTCTTGTAGAACTATGTTTAATATATAATGTCCTCATGTACGCCGATTCGTCCTTATAGCACTGAGTTTAATATATAATGTCCGCATGGACGACGGCTCATTCTTGTAGAACTGAGTTAAATATATAATGTCCTCAATGACGACGCCTCGTTCTTGTAGCACTAAGTTTGATATATAATGTCGTCCTTGACGACGCCTCGTTCTTGTAGAACTGGTTTTAATATACAACATCCTAATGGACGACGCCATGTTCTTGTAAGACTAAATTTAATATATAATGTCCTCATGGACGACGCCTCATTCTTGTTGAACTGAGTTTAATATATAATGTCCTTATGCACGGCGCCTCATTCTTTTAGCACTGAGTTTAATAAATAACATCCTCATGTACGTTGCCTCTTTCATTTAGCACTGAGTTTAATATATAAGTCCTTATGGACGACGCCTCGTTCTTGTAGCACTGAGTTTAATATATAATGTCCTCATGGACGACGCCTCGTTCTTGTAGACTGAGTTTAGTATATTATGGCCTCATGGACGACGCCTCGTTTTTGTAAAACTGAGTTTATTATACAATGTCCTGATGGACGGCGCCTCATTCTTTCAGCACTGAGTTTCATATATAAAGTCCTCATGGACGGCACCTCGTTCATTTAGCACTGAGTTTAATATATAGTGTCCTCAATGACGACGCCTCGTTATTGTAGCACTGAGTTTGATATTTACTTTTTTAAATGGACGGACCCTCGTTCGTTTAGCACTGAATTTATTATACAATGTCCTCATGGATGACACCTCGTTCTTGTAGCACTGTGTTTAATAAATATCTCCGAATTGAGGACGCCTCGTTCTTGTAGAACTGAGTTTGATAAATAATGTCCGCATGAACGACACATCGTTCTTGTAGCACTGAGTTTGATATTTATTATCCTAATGGACGACGCTTCGTTTTTATCGCACTGAGTTTAGTATGTAGTTGTTGTCAAGGACGACGTTTCGGTCGTGTAGTACTGAGTTTAACATATAATGTCCTCGTTGCCGCCGCTTCGTTCGTATAGCGCTGAGCTTAATATATAATGTGCTCATCGACATCACATCGTTCTTGTAGCACTGAGTGAAATATATAATGTGCTAATCGACGACACATCGTTCGTGTAGCACTGAGTGAAATATATAATGTGCTCATCGGCGACACATCGTTCGTGTAGCACTGAGTGAAATATATAATGTGCTCATCGGCGACACATCATTCGTGTAGCACTGATTTTAATATATAATGTCCTCATAGACGACACCTCGTTCTTGTAGCACCGAACTTAATTGATAATGTCCTCATAAACGGCACATCATTCGTGCAGCACTGAGTTTAATATATTATGTCCTCATAGACGACACCTTTCTCAAAAACATCACATACGGTCGTGGCGGAGGGTCGAACTCATGACCCTCCAACAACTGGTTCGGTGCTCTACCACTGGGCCACTCGCTCCATAATGATTTTGTTAATGAATACTTTGAAATAGTGGTTCCCTGTGGTAAGTCGCATAATAAAGTTTAAATATATCATTATTTCGATTTATTCACGAAATGCATCTTGTCTTATATCTGTGCTCGTTTCGTGATTTGAATGACTTGTACGATACCGTTGGAACATTTTGACATCACTGTCATATTTGAATTGTGATAAAATGAGATTTTGAAATGGGGTATGAATACATTATAACTCAATACTACTTTCACTTTGTCAGACAGACTACCTCGTGTACTCTGACGCTCCATGTTGTTGTTACTTTTACAATACAATGTAAGTTATCCTTCTATAACTGACAGTCATGTATAGCTGTTAAAAATGTACAGGAAATATCCACGCAGAGGTGAATTGTGACAGGCTGGCGGGGGGCTCGTGTCCCCTACCGGTCGGGTATGGCGGGAATGGTATGTGTCCCATTCATCGGACAGAATGAATGAATGAATGAATGAATGGATGAATGAATGAATGAATGAATGAATGAATGAATGAATGAATGAATGAATGAATGAATGAATGAATGAATGAATGAATGAATGAATGAATGAATGAATGGAAGAATGAATGAATGAATGAATGAATGAATGAATGAATGAATGAATGAATTAATTAATTAATGAAGGAATTAATGAATTAATTAAATAATTAAGGATGGAAGGAAGGAAGGAACGAAGAAACGAAGGAAGGAAGGAAGGAACGAATGAATGGTTGAATGAATGAAAGAATGGTGTTTTACGGCACGTCAACACATAAATTCAATGGACATTTCTTGTTTTAATTAAAGAAAATATGATTCATGTGTACGTTTTTAGGTCTATTTAAATGTGTAGCTTAAACAAGTGTCGTTCAGTCAGTCCGCAATATCAGACAGTTTATTTCCATTCTGTAACAGGCACGCGTGTGTTGAATCATTATATTAGGTTTGTAACCTGGACTACTAAATTTACATGTACCAGTTTAGAGATAATGGCGATAATTGCAAGTGCATTGCCACACAAGAGACTCGTGCAGCACGTAATTGAAATATATTACATTTCTTCGCTTTAAAGTATGTTTTATTATTTGCATTTCATGTTCATTAAACCTCTCTGCGCTGATAGAGGTAGCGTATGACGACGTTTTTTGCGCAATAATAGAATCGATCGTGGAACTAGCTATAGTTTCTGCGTTTGTTTATGTTCCTGGTGAATGCTTTTTAAGCTCATGACGTCATGTTCTGTAGTGGAACGAGCGTCTGAGAATATAGTGTTAACGAAACTCTTATTTTGGAATTTGCGACTGTATATAAAGTTTTTAATAATGTTCTTTAACGGTGACAACGAATGTGGAGACGTTAAAACAAATGTGCGGTCATTAAAATCCTGATTAGCTCAGTCGGTAGCGCGAATGACTATAAATCAAGGGACAGACTCTCCGTGATTATTGACATTGTGTCTCGACTCGCACTGAGTAAAGAGTTATCAGTTACTTGCGAAGATGAGATGTGTTCGAGTACTGTTTAACCTTTCAGGATCCGAGGAAACAGTCCTTAGGCTAGCTGATCGTCTGTTAGCCCTCGATGGCATAAAAATGAAGCTCAGTATTAAACAATCAATCTCATTTGCGGTTGCAAGTTTCAAAAACTAGCGTGAACACTCCCTCTTTTTATTCGGTCATATTGAAGTGAAATGAATAAAGTTTAACATGTTATTATCAAGAACTTGTATCATGACATTTTGCGCAATATAGCGTGAATGTTGTTAAACCCGCATTTTAATCAACCGCGGCATAATGATTTGATGTAAAAGTAACATAAATTGCGTTTTATCTGTAACATAGTTATAATCTTATCACAGGAAATACAAAAAAAACAACAATTTTTAATTAATATTGACCATTCTATAGGGCAAAAAATAAGTGAAAAATACATACCGCTAAAGGGCGCTGTTAACGGGATTCTGGGGAACTACATTTAAAAACAAAACTAAAACGAAAGCTGAAACGTCATAGAATTTTGGTAATATATGCCTGGTGTCAAAAATTCGGATAGGAACACGAACAACCTTTAATCGACAAACAGATTTTTAAAACCACCCATGACACATTCCTACATTGCATTGTTGTGTAAGATACGGTGAAAGGATGCCATCCATTAGAGGAATATAAACATCCCGCGCACATTAAAGGTATCACTAAACTTTTAACCTGGCTGCTTATAAAACCAGTGAGGGTGTGTAGGACAGACAGACAGACAGACAGACAGACAGACAGACAGACAGACAGACAGACAGACAGACAGACTAAGTATAATACTTAGCTTTATCATTTGTTTTTTTTTTCTCCGAAATTTAGCTATTTTCTAATTCGCTTTGCTCAAACGAAAACAAATCATTTTTACTTTCTTTTCAAAGCAAACTCAGACAATTGAAGTGAAAAAGACATGGTATAGGATTGTCACTAGCATTGCCGTTATAACATATTTTTTACAGTAAATATGCACAAAGCGATCTGTCAAACATCCTGTCATTATAAGAGGATCTGCAATAGCTGATACGATGGAGATTTTATTCGCACGAAACACTCTTGTCTTGCAATGGCTATCTGTCAATATACAAACTCAAATATTTAACAACCTTATTCAAAATGCCCATCATCTGACAGAAAGTTTATCCCAACTTTCAACTATAAATACTTCATAACCACAATACCGACCTCAATTAACTGTATATACAGTTTAAAATACTAAATAAACACCATGTTTTGTACTTTACTTTGACCTCTTTTGGGTGGGTATTGGGGATCTTATGAACATATGTGTAAACAACGTAACTATTCGACAAATGAAATGGCCGCGAATGGAGAGTGCCTACATATACCGACTGTATCGCACGAGTTGGCTCGTGCTCTATACCCTTGACTGAACATTACACGTATATGTATCCATTTGTTGTTTAGCCCGTAGGTTAAACTTTTAACACTTTTAATATAGTCGATGTATGTATTACATGTACTATTATTTCAAGTATATACCAGTCAGAAATATGTCGTTTTCATGTGTTAATAAAACTTGTTATGTGTCTGTTATAGTCACTGTTATATAGAAGTAACAATTACGGCCGATGTATGCATAAACATCGGTACGATCTTGAAGATAAATCATTCAGCGATAGAACGAGACCGGGTGTGTTAAAGTTGATGGCCTATTGACTTAGAAACTCTAATTTTGATCGGGGAAGGGGTTCATGTTTGTTTCTTTCCTTGTCTCTATATATACGCTAGGGGTCCTGCCCACCCCCATTAAACGTTAGTAGCCACTCCCCAAGCGCCTGTGCGAAAATGTGATGAATTTACGGGCGAGCTATATATAGTTTTCAATACACACATTTAAGAGCACATACCGCTGAAATCATAATAAAAGTATCATTATCACTCAGTTGTCAACATGTGTCATAATACTAGTACTATACATACCTATGCTGCAGTCTAAACCATTAGACATTTCGCAAATGTTATATAATTTCCTGATAAATCCATATAGTATGCGATAGATACGAGGGGCGTTTAATAAGTATTGTTATATCGATAAAAAAATAAAAACAAAAAATAATATCTTGATAATAATTCACAAACTCCGTCTCTGGAGTTGAGAGGTATTTACAATGAGAATAGTAATGACGCCATTATACGTATTTATGCTGTCTATGAGTTCAGTGACTGGATCTTAACATAATTACACGCACTGAAGTAGAATAACATACAGTAACAGAATAGACAAATACTACGGTGTCCCATTGGGGCCATCGTGGCATATTTATTAAATTTAGTAAAGTCGAAACAACGCAACTACGATGGTGAAAAGTTGAAACAACGATGGTGAAAAGTCGCAACTACGGTGGTAATAAGTCGAAACAACGAAACAACGACGGTGAAAAGTCGAAACTACGATGGTGAAAGTTTCGTTGTTTCGACTTTACTTAATTTAATAAATATGCCGCGATGGCCCCAACGGGACACCGTAAAATACAGATATAGTAGACGAGCAGAGAGCACGCCTGCTAAACGCACTCATGCCTGTACCATACGTGCAACTTTCGGTTCAGAGTTAGATGACGTAAAAACACGTGGAAGGTAAAGAATATGTGACTTTTCATTATCAAAATTGTTTTTAAAAATATCTAAATCCATAGTTCGACCCGTCTTTAAAGCTTAAATTTGTAGACGAAGTCACATAAACATCGCCAGTACGGTTTCTTAGAAAATCGTTTTCTTCAGATCAGATGTGGGGCGATTTTGACATTTAGAGCTCTACCTCGCCTTCCAAATCGGCCTCTTGCGTTGTTTTAATCCCGAATTCAATCCTTATATTTACTTGTATGTTTACATTTAACATATAAACGTTTAATTAATCTAAATTCTCCGACGATAAAAACATGGTTAAACGGAATATGCCAAAATGTTATCGGTACAGAGAGCGGGAAAATGGTACAGAACACGTTTTATGAAAATAAGAACGAAATAATTATGTCGAGTTGTGTGCAATGAAACTGTCGACACGTCTTCTTTTTATTGTGTATTATTCTATCCCAGAGCCTGATATCTCCCGAATCATGTCTATTAACCTCCAATGAAAAAGCCAGAAAATCAGTCAAGTTTAAGTTTTTATTTACCCTTTTGCTTTAAAGTAGTCATTTTGGCGAGAAGGGAATTATGCATGTCCTAGTCGTCGTTCTTCAGATCCGCTAGGCGATTTAACAGTAAGCTAGTACGTCTCACTACACAGTTACGCCCCTTTTTTTCTTACTCTTAAAAAATAGGCCTATGTATTTTGGTTATGAAATATTTTCAAAATGGTTCATAGTGGTTTTGATTTCTTGCTGCAGAAATCGCTTTAAAATTGTGTCACTCTTGTTTGTTAAAACAGCCTATAAAATCAATAATTAAGTCCGTTCTTAATTATTAAAAAGTTCGTCATCACTACGTATTTGTGAATGACATTGTACAGAATCAGCCCTTGGTTGAATTCTGAACGAGTCCTGTACAAACTATAAAGCCCACCGAGCTATGCTTAAAAATGGCCTTAGCAACGGATGGCTTCTAAACATCAATCATCTCACATTTCATCGTAGCTCCACACAGAGTTACATAAACTGTCAGTCAAAACGTTTAACACTAAGCCAGTTAGTGTTCATTTATTAAAAAGTAAAAAAAAGCGATAAGAAAACCCGGTCGCTCCCTTTGGGACACATTTACTTAATGGACACTTACTATATTACATAAATGTGTTTATGAAGTTTAGTTACTATAGCATAAATACGTTTGTTGAGAAATAGAGAAAAAGCCTGAGCTAAACATAGAACTTTAACCTGACAATGCAAGTATTAACTAAGTTCGTTATGAATGTCAAGGTCAGTGACGTAAACTTTTTTAAAAGGATTATGATCAGTTTATAGAATCAATACCTGTTACTTAAAAACAAAAAAAGATTAAAAAAAAAGATTAAAACCCAAGCTAAACAAAAAACTTTAACTTAAGTTTTTTATAGTATGGAAATTTAGGTAACTTCGCTATATACATTGTATAACCTGATACGAATGTGTTTATGAAGTTTAGTTTAGTCACTATAACTTAGGTAGTATGTTCAGAAAGAAAATGCTGAGCTAAACATAAAACTTTAATCAGTGGACGACAACAACGACGACAATAGCGCTTCATAGTTTACAAACATACGAGCTTAAAAGGGGCTAATAACATTCAAGCGACCACAATCTGTTCTTCGATCGAGTGCAGACACTAGTGTGTATATTGTAGTTGTATGGATGTTTATTAGAGTCTGGGTTTTTATGTTAACACTGCTATATATATTCGGGTGTGTGGGATCCAACCCCCGTGGCCTTCCCTCCTATCCCTCACACCATCATGCTAAACATATCCTGGGTTAACCTTTCATTAAGCTCCACTTTCGATGAGGCGCTAATAATCAACCCTTGACTGTTCAAGGTAGACCTAAACACATGATGTTGATATGGGCCCATGACATTTTAAGTTACGTAGGCCTATTTCATTTAAGCTAAAAAGTCCATCCACATTATTTTCAAACCGACAAAATGTTTTCTGTTAGTTTATTGATTTGTTTTTTTTACGAGTATGTTGTGGTAGTGGGATGGAAACAATGCTCAATACGTTTCGACAGTGCTGTTGTACACAACTCTACATAAGTATTTTGTTCTTATTTTCATAGAACGTGTTCTGTACCATTTCCCCGCTTTCTGTACCGATCACATTTTGGCATACTAGTATTTCGTTTTACCATGTATTTCATCGTCGGAGAATTTAGACTTATTAAACGTTAATATTTTGTATGTTAACAAACATGTAAGTATAAGGGTTGAATGTGGGATTAAAACAACGCTAGAGGTCGATTAAGAAGGCGAGGTAGAGCTCTAAATATCAAATTCGTCTCACGTCTGAACAGAAGAAAACGAAATTCAAAGAAACCGTACTCTTAAGGTTTATAAGACATCATCTACAAGTTTAAGCTTAAAAATACGGGTCAAACTATGGAATCTAGATTTTTTGAAAACAATTTTGATAATGAAAAATCACATATTTCTTACCTTCCACTTGCTGTTTTTATGTCATCTAACTCTGAACCGGAAGTTGCACGTATGGTACAGGCATCTTTACCATCAGTGCGATTAACAAGCGTGAGAGGGAGGCAGGCACTGCTAGGGTAAATAGTTAGATAGCATAACGGTGTAGATGATCAGAGTGGACACCGTAACCGCGTATATAATTATAAAAGGTAGACGAACAGAGAAGACACCGTAACTTGATAAATAACTATGAATAACACAATAACTGGACAGACGATCAGAGATGACACCGTAACCGAGTAAATGCCGGATTATGGAAAACACAGTAACGGGGTAGACGATCAGAGAGGACACCGTAACCGCGTATATAATTATGAAATGTAGACGAACAGAGAGGATACCGTAATCGGGTAAATAACTATGAATAACACAATAACTGGACAGACGATCAGAGGGGACATCGTAACCGGGTAAATAACTATGAATAACACAATAACTGGACAGACGATCAGAGAGGACACCGTAACCGGGTGAATAATTATGAATAACTCACTAACGGGGTAGACGATCAGAGAGGACAACGTGACCGAGTAAATAACTATAAATAACACAATAACGGGGTAGACGATCAGAGAGGACACCGTAACCGCGATGACACCGTGACCGGGTAAATTACTATGAATAACACAATAACGGGGTAGGCGATCAGAGAGGACACCGTAACCGCGATGACACCGTGACCGGGTAAATTACTATGAATAACACAATAACGGGGTAGACGATCAGAGAGGACACCGTAACTGGATAAATAACTATGAATAACACAATAACAGGGTAAACGATCAGAGAGGACACCGTAACCGGGTAAATAACTATGAATAACACACCATAACAGGGTAAATACTTATGAATAACACCATAACGGGGTAGACGATCAGAGACGACACCGTTACCGAATTTCGCGATTGTATGATGGAATGGCAGATCCGTAGTTGTATTATGGGTTTGCTGATATTCGGTTGTACTATGAGATGTGGTATATGCAGCTGCTGCCTGTCCGTCCGTCCGTCCGTCCGTCCGTCCGGAGCGGCAGTTGTGGGTTGCGTTGCCAGTACAGAATGGCATTGTGTTGTTTTTTTTGGTACTTGTGGGGTGCAATGTTCACCCCACAAGTGACAAAATGCGTTCAAATGGCATTGTGGGGTTAATTCCATTTTTTTCACATTTTTCTTTCGCTTTTTTGCACCTTTTTTCATTCTTTTTTAGTGTCATGAGGGTTGGATCTCAA
The DNA here is from genome assembly GCA_029582155.1 of Panopea generosa. Lineage (NCBI taxonomy): Eukaryota > Metazoa > Mollusca > Bivalvia > Adapedonta > Hiatellidae > Panopea > Panopea generosa. The sequence continues at coordinate 13,864,295 of CM055895.1, read as the reverse complement.
GGTTTGTGACATTAGGGTTAGAAAGAAAATAGGTTTTGTTTTGTTTTATGAAAAAAAACCGCACCCCACAACATCACTTCGACCAGAACGTCCGTCCGTCCGTCCGTCCGTCCGTCCGTCCGTCCGTCCGTCCGTCCGTCCGTCTATCTGTCCGTCTCTATCTCTCTCTCTCCCCTATCTCTCTCTCTCTCTCTCTCTCTCTCGCTCTCTCTCTCTCTCTCTCTCTCTCTCTCTCTCTCTCTCTCTCTCTCTCTCTTTCTCTTTCTCTCTCGCTCTCCATCTCAATGTTGGTATTTGTTTACATATAACGTTATCCGGTATATTACTGTTTAAACATGACTGTGGGTCATGTATTACTGGTCCCCGTTTATACTGCACTATAAAACCGTGATAACAGGGCACCTGTGAATTAAGTGTGTCATTTTACCAATGAAGGAAACGAAAGAGGATGTATTTATTGGAGGCTTATTACGCTACTGTAGTTTTGGTTTTAACTGCTACCGTACTGTAAGTATTAGTATGTAGATATTTTTACCTGCTTCTTACCTATCTGAACATAGCCTAAACATTTGCCATACATAGATGGGGGTGTTGTTATCATCGCATTTAACCTTCGTTTTACAACTATGAATATAGGACAATCATTCTATAATACAACAGTTACTGTTGATCGCCAAGTCACAATACAACTTTCGGGAATCTGCCATCTTACAATATAATTGCGGATATGCCTTCCCATGATACAACCGCAGATCTCTAACTTACAATAAAATTGCGGATCTGCCATCTCACAATACAACTGCGGATCTACAACGGCGGATATGCCATTTCACTATACAATTGCAGATCTATCATCTCAAAGTGCAATTGTGGAAATGCCATCCCATGATAAAACCGCGGATCTCTAACCTACAATTAACGTGTGGATCTACCACCCAATAATACAAACGCTAACCTACCATCTCACAATACAACTGCGGATCTACAACCGCATAATACAACCGCGGATCTACCATCTCACAATACAACTGCGGATCTACAACCGCATAATACAACTGCGGATCTACCATCTCACAATACAACTGCGGATCTACAAGAGCGGATTTGGCATTTCCCAGAACAATTGCGTATCTGCCATCTCACAGTACAACTGCGGAGCTACAACCGCGGATCTGCCATCTCACAATACAACTGAGGATTTACCATCTCACAGCACAACTGCGGATCTACAACCGTAGACTTGCCATCTTACAATACAACTGCGGATCTACAACTGTGGATCTGCCATGGCAGCATTGTTACAATATGGGTCACACAGTGCAAAGGAGACTCATTGAGAGATTTGAACTTACAACGAGATTGCAACCATAACCCTGATATCACTCGTGGGACTCACTTTACAAATACAGAAAAGTGTTAATGATCTGCAATCATCATGGAGACAAGTATAATTTCGGAATGGTATACAGTTTGATAGTAAGAAAAGAAGTTCTGGTTTGACGACTTCTTTAGTCCATTTTATAAAAGAAAATTTTAATTTTATTTTCATGTTGAAATTTGAAGTTCGTCCCATTACTTTGAATAGTTTTGTTAGAGTCCAGTGTAGTACATTAATTTAAATATCATATGTCCGTGAAACCAAGGACCTCGAAAGCTCTCGAAAGTTGTATTGTAAGTTGGCGATCAACAGTTGTATTATGACCATGACATGTCCGTCTATGGAGAAAACAATGACGACGTCTGCCCATAAATATGTGTACGGCAATGGATGAAATAAGACCAGGCGTGTTGAACCATTACAGAGAAATTATCAAAAACATAAATGCAATTAAATTGTTTGTTTCGATTCTTTTGTTTGTCGTAATATGATGCGAGTATTTCATCTTTGCAAGAATAACTGCCCATTTTTTATGTCCAGTTTACTCTACCGGCACTACACAAAATTGCACCGATGCGGTATCTCGGGACCAACTCCATGGCCATTCATCGGGAACTCTCTTCAGCAACAGAAATTGGTAGGCCTTTATTATGTTATCAGTCGTCAACCGTTACTTACACCGTAAACAAAATGTATAATTGTTGGAGGTATTTGAATTTAAAAATTAGGAAGTTGGCACATTGCATTAATCGTATATCAAGTATCAACTTTTAAGTATGTTTTGTAATTGATAAGAGAAAAAGACTTGATCAACTTTTTGCGAAGTTAAAATGTTTGAATAAACATTAAAACAACAACATAAATATTATATTTATGTTACTTAAAAAAACAAAGCATTGGAATGGATTCCATGGTAACCATAGTATTACCATGCAGGAGTAGAAGCAGGTTAAGATTAAATTCTGATTCATTTTTCGTCTTTCGGTATTCAAGTCATGTTAACAGGGTTAACAGCCCAATAGAAAAATTAACAGGGGTTGTTCAACAAGTATCAAAGTACATTTTGCAGGTAATTTTAAAATGTAGACATGTGTGTAGGGTATATTTCCCTAGAGAATGGTGCACAACTGAGTGAAATCCTAGCTATGACAACCAGATGGTACTTTTTCTTAGACGTTAAGAATGATTGCATACTTTGGTTGATTTGACCCCAGTATGTTGACTATTGATTTTGTAAGCAGTGTAATTTAAATATTGTTGAAGATGAAATACATTTCATATTATGTTGTCCCAAATAAAATAATTTACGTGAACATTTGAACGAAAAAATTGATGAATTATGTGATATAAATCATTCCTATATGTGTAAAATTGACAAACTATTACAAAATAAAAGTGTAATAATATCTCTCGCAAAGATTATAGACACTTCGCTTAAAACAAGACAAATTTAAACACTTTTTCTTTTTGTCATTGCATTGATGGATATATGTTATAATTCATTTATTTTGTTCTTGTTGTTTTGTTGAGTAATGCCATGTGATTTTTTTTATATTTATGTTAAAATAATACCAATTTTGATAAAATAGTGACTGATAAGCATTAGTAGGCGGGGTATTTCTAAACTTTAATTAACATTATTGCTAATGTTGTAAATCTTAACATGTATTGTATCTGTCATTTTAATATAAATAAATAAATAAATAAATAAATAAATATATATAGATATATATATATATATATATATATATATATATATATATATATATATATACGCACGTTACGCCTTACAAGTGTGTCTTCCGTTGTATTTTAAAGGGCACGGAAAATGCTGACAAGATTTGGTTGAAGAAATATGGCAAAGTATACGCGTAAGTGCATAATTTAATTTGTATCACATTAAATTAAAGAGAAAATGGATGGTTAATTGATTTATTGATTGATTGATTGATTGATTGATTGATTGATTTATTGCATGTTTAGCATCATTTTTATGCCATCGAGTGCTAACATACGATCAGCTATAACCACTGTTTCCTGGGATCCTGAAAGGTAAACCAGTACTCAAGCACATCCCATTTCCACAAGTAACTGATAACTTTCCCACTTATATCAGCGGTGAAAGACGAATGATTAAGAAACACAATGTTGAATATCAGTCATCACGGAGATTGTTGCCGGGCCAGGATTCGAACTCGCGACCCCTGGATTGATAGTCAGACGCGTTACCGACTAAGTTAATCGGGCCCGACCACATCCATAGAACACGTTTATAAGCGTAATAATATGTTTATCTCACATGCATTTAACCTATTTTTTGTAATTTAATAAGTTGCATTGTTTTTCTATCGAGAACATTATGAAAGCACTATCTTGTTTTATAAATTTAGAAAAAAAAGATGTCTGAAAACAGTGTTATGTGTACATTATTTTGGAAAGCGACTTTTGTCAACAATGTACAAACTAACTTAACCAAGGGCGTAGATTGGCATTCCTGCAAGTTACTCAGGTCAGGGTGTGAGAAGGTGATTCCACTTCCGCAATTTTACAAATAGGAATAGAAATGGTGGCTTTTCAAATTTTACGCTTCAATGGTTTAATCACATTACTTCAAAATATATTTACCTGCATCGGATAATGTCGGCTCGGACTCCATTCCAAATTAGGTAGATATTTTACATAAAAGTGAACACTATGGCTATATGCACGGAACAGTTCATGCCGAAACTTGTATGTACCTATTTCTAACCCCCTCGTTTACATTTCTATTGCTTTTCACGACTATTTACCCTTTTCGATATTTAGGCTATTACTCAGCAGAGCATCTGAGTATGCTACGCTATGTGCCTGTTAATGAACAAGGAGTCATACTCGTGTAATGTTTTGGAATTGTAGATGCAAACACATTTTAAACTGTAAATTTTCCTTCTTTTCAGGATGTACATTGACAATGAAATGTAATTGCCCTTTCTTTATTTTGGGGGTATTTCTATGATTAACAACCATGTACAATTGGTTTATTCACTTAAAAAAACAAGTTTAAAACACGTTCTACAATATCCAGTAAAACTTTGTTGGTTCGAACCCGACGGGACTGGACAAAATAGTTCGAGTTAAGGGATGTTCGAGCAAGTATTGTTCAACATCATACCATACGTTTACTTGTGTATGCATCAAAAGCTATATAAGGTGTTCCATCCATCCGTGTTCGAGTCAACTAAGTTCTGCTGTATTAACATTGTGTTCACACACATATTAGCTCAACTATTCCGTAATATGAGTTATACACGAGCCTCATTCCGTAATGTGAGTTATATACGAACCTCATTCTGTAATATGGGTTATACGAGAGCCTTATTCCGTAATGTGAGTTATAAACGAGCCTCTTTCCGTAATGCGAGTTATACATGAAGCCCTATCCATAATGTGAGCTATACATGAGCCTCTTTCCGTAATGCAAGTTATACATGAGGCTCTTTCCGTTATGTGCGTTATATAGGAGCCTTTTTCAGTTATGCTAGTTATACACGAGCCTCTTTCCGTAATGCGAGTTATACACTAGCCTCCTTCAAAAATGTTAGTTATACACGAGCTTCTTTCCGTAATAAGAGTAAAACAAGAGCGTATTTCCGAAATGCGAGTTATACATGAGGCTCTTTCCGTAATGCGAGTTAAACACGAGCCTCTTTCCGTAATGCGAGTTGTACATGAGCCTCTTTCCGTAATGCGAGCTATACACAAGCCAATTTCAGTAATGCGAGCTATTCATGAGCCTTTTTCAGTAATGCGAGTTATACATGAGCCTCTTTCCGTAATGCGAGCTATACATGAGCCTCTCTCCGTAATGCAAGTTATACAAGAGCCTCTTTCCGTAATGCGAGTCATACACGAGCCTCCTTCAGTAATATTAGTTATGCACGAGCCTCTTTCCGTTATGTGAGTAAAACATGAGCCAATTTCCGTAATACGAGTTATACATGAGCCTCTTTCCGTAATGCGAGTTATACATGAGCCTCTTTCCGTAATGCGAGCTATTCATGAGCCTTATTCAGTAATGCGAGTTATACATGAGCCTCTTTCCGTAATGCGAGCTATACAAGAGCCTCTCTCCGTAATGCAAGTTATACAAGAGCCTCTTTCCGTAATGCGAGTCATACACGAGCCTCCTTCAGTAATATTAGTTATGCACGAGCCTCTTTCCGTTATGTGAGTAAAAAATGAGCCAATTTCCGTAATACGAGTTATACATGAGCCTCTTTCCGTAATGCGAGTTATACATGAGCCTCTTTCCGTAATGCGAGCTATTCATGAGCCTTATTCAGTAATGTGAGTTATGCATGAGCCTCTTTCCGTAATGCGAGCTATACATGAGCCTCTCTCCGTAATGCAAGTTATACAAGAGCCTCTTTCCGTAATGCAAGTTATACACGAGCCTCCTTCAGTAATATTAGTTATGCACGAGCCTCTTTCCGTTATGTGAGTAAAACATGAGCCAATTTCCGTAATACGAGTTATACATGAGCCTCTTTCCGTAATGCGAGTTATACATGAGCCTCTCTCCGTAATGCGAGTTATACAAGAGTCTCTTTCCGTAATGTGAACTATACACGAGCCTCTTTTCCGTAATGCAAGTTATACACGAGCCTCCTTCAGTAATTTTAGTTATGCACGAGCCTCTTTCCGTAATGTGAGTAAAACACGACCCAATTTCCGTAATACGAGTTATACATGAGCCTCATTCAGTAATGCAAGTTATATACGAGCCTTTTTACGTAATGCGAGTTATACATGAGCCTCTGCCCGTAATGTGAGTTATACATGAACCTCTTCCCGTAATGCGAGTTTTACACGAGTCTCTTTCCATAATGAGAGTTATGCATGAGCCTTTTTCCGTAATGCGAATTATACACGAGCTTCGTTTCGTAATGCGAGTTATACACGTGCCTCTTTCCGTAATGCGAGCTATACATGAGCCTCTCTCCGTAATGCAAGTTATACAAGAGCCTCTTTCCGTAATGCGAGTCATACACGAGCCTCCTTCAGTAATATTAGTTATGCACGAGCCTCTTTCCGTTATGTGAGTAAAACATGAGCCAATTTCCGTAATACGAGTTCTACAAGAGCCTCTTTCCGTAATGCAAGTTATACACGAGCCTCCTTCAGTAATATTAGTTATGCACGAGCCTCTTTCCGTTATGTGAGTAAAACATGAGCCAATTTCCGTAATACGAGTTATACATGAGCCTCTTTCCGTAATGCGAGCTATTCATGAGCCTTTTTCCGTAATGCGAGTTATACATGAGCCTTTTTCCGTAATGCGAATTATACACGAGCTTCGTTTCGTAATGCGAGTTATACACGTGCCTCTTTCCGTAATTCGAGTTATACACGAGCCTCTTTCAGCAATGTGAGTTATACACGAGCCTCTTTATTTCAGACGGTACCAAGGTTTGAGGATGAATGTAGTTGTGGCAGACAGTGAAGTATTGAAGTCTGTATTCATCAAAGATTTTACAAACTTCCACGACAGGGTGGTGAGATCATCAACGCTTTATTCTTCTTTTATTGTTTGTGGTATCTCGTACTCTAGTCATTCTGGAGCCATCTTTTTGCATCGTCGATTAAATTCTTTTTTCATATTAACAACTTCCTCCACCAATATAACTAGACTCGGTAAGCTGTCAGCTCAGGGGTTGCGAGTTCCGACGAATCCCCACCCTGTTACAGTCTCCGTAATAATTGATATACAATATTGTGTCTCAATGGCATTTGTTTCTCACCGCGGAAACAAACTGGAAGCGCTGATTCAAGTGGGAAAGTTATCAGAAACTTGCGGTGTGAACTGGTTAACCTTCCATAATTTCAGGATATTTTTGTTATCTGATGGTCTGTTAGCCCTCGATGACATAACATGATGTTAAGTATTCGAAACTAATATTCAGCAACTTGGTCACAATTTCGATGACTTCAGTAACTCTGGTGGTTACGCATAGATTGCAATTTGCAGAACTATTGATGTTTATGGTTTAACATCATTTTCAAGTCAGAGCAGGTTATATACTACCCCAGCCGTGACGGGTTATGGTCATTGCAAGACGACACCTTAAACCACTCGGCCATGGAGGAACCTCTATTTGTTTAGAATAACTGTTTTCTACATTTGAAGCAGTCGTTTAAAAAAAAACACTATTTAAGTTTACATATTAAACAGAAATTCTGTATATCGCGCACGTTAAACAATTTGTGGATAGTGACAGTGCTCCAGATAAGCACTATTTCCGGGTATGCAGGTATTTAAACATTGACATTTCTGAATAAAGCATTGAATTTTAGATTAAGGGATAAAATAAACATTGATTATTCTTAAATTCAGTGTTGATTGTTTTAAATGGCAATTTGATAGGAATGTTAATTTATACCCATGACATTTTGAAAATAAGCATTACATACTAATTAAAGGGGCAAAAGACTCATTTGAAGAAAAGTTTACCTGGAGCACTGTGTTGATAATGTATATTCGAAGCAATGTGGCTATGTACTAGAATATGGTCCGTTATGTGCTCTAGATGTTCGATGGTCTGCCTCGGCTATGTTTGGTGTCCTTGAGCAAGACACTTTTTTCCGCATGTACTTAGTACTGGTGTTCTACCAAGGCAAACATCGAGCTTAATTTGTCTAAGTTGCAGTAATTTGTTTCACGATGGAAGTACACTAAATAAATTAAAACTAAACTACTAGGTGTCACATAACACAGGATATATATTTTATTTATTTTATGCTATTTTCCAGAACCGTGGAAATATTCCTTCATTGTTGCAAAACGGCCTGTTCTTCATGAGCGGACGACGCTGGAAGAGGACACGAAATATCATTACACCGACGTTTTCTGCTGGAAAACTAAAACATGTAAGTTTAAAAATTCATTTTCAATGTTGAATAGAATAAAATAGAATAGAAAAGAATAGAATAGAATAGTAGTAAAGAATAGTAGTATAGAATAGAATAGAATAGAATAGAATAGAATAGAATAGTAGTATAGAATAGAATAGAATAGTAGTATAGAATAGAATAGAATAGAATAGAAAAGAATAGAATAGAATAGAATAGTAGTATAGAATAGAATAGAATAGAATAGAATAGAATAGAATAGAATAGAATAGAATAGAATAGAATAGAATAGAATAGTAGTATAGAATAGAATATCGCTAAAACAGGTATTATGAGTCATGTACGTTGTTGCACATTCATGAACAGACTCGATAAAACCAAGTTTGCTACTTTTGTTTCATTCTGCGCTACATAAGCACAGTTGTTAGTTCACACTGTATGTCAGTCAGTCTACAGTTAATGATGTCCAGTTGGGGGCCATCGCGGCATATTTCTTAAACAACGAAACAATGGAAATCGGTACAACGAAACAACGGTGGTGAAAAGTCGAAACTAAGATGGTGTAAAGTCAAAACTACGATGTTGAAAAGTCAAAACTACGATGCTGAAAAGTCAAAACTACGATGCTGAAAAATCAAAACTACGATGCTGAAAAGTCAAAATCAAAACTACGATGATGAAAAGTCAAAACTACGATGCTGAAAAATCAAAACTACGATGTTGAAAAGTCAAAATCAAAACTACGATGTTGAAAAGTCAAAATCAAAACTACGATGTTGAAAAGTCAAAACTACGATGATGAAAAGTCAAAACTACGATGCTGAAAAATAAAAACTACGATGCTGAAAAATCAAAACTACGATGTTGAAAAGTCAAAATCAAAACTACGATGATGAAAAGTCAAAACTACGATGCTGAAAAATCAAAACTACGATGTTGAAAAGTCAAAATCAAAACTACGATGTTGAAAAGTCAAAATCAAAACTACGATGTTGAAAAGTCAAAATCAAAACTACGATGATGAAAAGTCAAAATCAAAACTACGATGTTGAAAAGTCAAAATCAAAACTACGATGATGAAAAGTCAAAACAACGATGTTGAAAAGTCAAAACTACGATGGTGAAAAGTCAAAACTACGATGCTGAAAAATCAAAACTACGATGTTGAAAAGTCAAAATTACAATGATGAAAAGTCAAAACTGCGGTGGTGAAAAGTCAAAACTACGATGGTGAAAAGTGCCGCGATGGCTCTAATGAGACACCGTAATAGTTAAATTCTAAACATTAAATCTTATGGATTTTTTTTGTGTGTGTATTATTATCTTCTCTAAAACTGCAATCTGACATCCCTGATACCTTTATTTTTAAAATCTTGTAATAACAAAACGTAATAAGAGATAACCAGCATCTGGATTTCATCTCCATTGTATCATTGCTGACTTCAATATTAACACTGCTTTTACATTATTATGTTTTAAAACATGTTATCATATTGCCTACGCAAATAATCATGATTTCAAACATATTTACTATATCCGAATCTAAAAACTAAAATGTATATCAAAATAACTTTCAAATTGCTAATGTTTGAAACATTCAGCGTTGTGTTTACATTCCAGATGATACCCGTGATAAACGACAATGCACGTGTATTGGTGGACACACTGTGTCGACATATGGACGAATCTGTGATGGTGAAAGAGTAGGTTTTTTTCGATAAGTACAGAGAAAAGTCACATATATAACTATATTTCACTGTTATTCCTCCCAGCTTTGAAACGATGGTGGGCATTACTTCTACTATATAATCTTGACCTTATTGAACTTGAATGGTGGCAATGTTTCAAATGTTAATGCTGTAGCACTATATGAAAACAAATTGTTAAGAAGGCAGAAGTACAGTACTGTTAATGCATTGTCAAATCCATTACCAAAACTTTGGCTCATAATGCTGTTCCGTTTTCCTTACCATATACCACGAATCGATTTCATTCATTATTTCAAAGGTCATTCACGACTGTTATGTAAATGAGTGCAAATTGTAATTTTTGCGCATTATTTTTTTTTTCTCACTTTTTCTAATCACTAAACTTATTAGATTGCTGTCTAAATTATGCTAAATGTTCATCAATACTTGCAGTTATTTCACCCATTTCACCATGGATACCATAGCATCTACAGCGTTCAGCCTTGACATTAGTTCACAGACCCAACCGGATAATCCTTACGTTCGAAATATGAAAAATGTGTTCAACAGCAGCACGAGAGGAGTGGTGTCCATGATTCTTAATTGTAATATTATCTATCACTTTTTTTAGTTTAAACTTATCTATTTTACTTCGATTGTGAAACAAGTTAATACAACTATACAAATCACGTTCGAAGTCTTCCTGTGTTAAACCAGTACTAAGCATATGTAGAAAAAAGTCTTTCTCAAGGACATCACACATAGTCATAACGGTGATTCGGACCGACGACTTCCGATTATGTGATCGATGCTCTACCACGGGACCATCCGCTCCACACATTATTAACAAAGTATTTTGCAGCAGGAAATATGGAATGGTATCCTGACAGAACTATATAAACAATCTGGAAGCAGTCTAAAAAACAGAGATATTAATTGGCAACCTTAGTTTTTTCACAAACTGGTATCCAGAAAGTGGTTATTATCATAGTATTCAGGAATTCAGCTTCCAGTAAAATTATGTTCAAAAGTTCCTATATTAAGTTTTTCTATTGATGATAAAAATGTTCAACGAATATCACTATTATATCAACGATGGGTAACTTTAGATAAGCTTTATCCACGGGGATATACATTATTTTGTCTTTATTCCTCACAGCAATGATACCGGGTATAGCACCTCTGTTGTATAAGCTAGGACTGTCTTTTTGGTCACAGGAATGCGCAGATTTCTACGAAAGTATGGGGGCGGGTCTTATTGCAGAAAGAAAAGCAAATAAAGAGGTAAAGCTTGCATATTTATTTAAATATTCATGTCGGCCGACAACGCTTTTATTTTATTTTTTTTAATTAGGTTTAGTGTCATTTAAACGCATATCAGGTGATTTGTGGCATATCCCATTTTATTGGTGGAGGAAACCCTCAGAATAAATATAAATAATACCAACGTCTTTCCTCACGTAACTGGCAAACTTTCTCTCATTAAGAGCGGGACTCGAACGTACGACCTTAGCGGTTTGAGGTAAATGATATTGAGACGGCGCCTAAACCACACGGTCAGGACAAAGGCGACGCTTTAAATAATGCACTTTTCTTTGTCACAATCGCCATTAGTCGTTATATCAAATGTGTTATTGTTGCTTTGGTGTGCGTGTCCCTTGAATACTACGCCCACTGTTGGGTATGTATTTTCTGCTTGATTTGGGTCATATGTTCGGGTTATTCAAACAGAAAATGCAATCCAAAAATACATTTAACTCTTTTTGTCGACATTAAATTGTATTGTAATTTTAATCAGCTATGACCGTTTTAAACCATCGATAGTCATTCCCAGAACCTGATATCTCCCGAATCAGGTCTATTTACCCCAGTGAAATAGCAGGGAATTCCGTGCTTGTCCCACAATTCAGAGCAATTGAATGCTTACTGGACTGTGACGTCATTCAAACTGTCCCTGAAGTAACTGGCCAATCAACGTTCTCAAATGAGGCTTAACCAACATTGCTATTTAACGGACCCAATCGTGAGGGCTGCGTTCTTTCTACGGACTACTCCAAATGAAACATTTTACAGACAGCTAATGAAAGACTAATATCCTGATTTATGTACCACGAAATTTACATGAAAACAAATATTATAGGCATAGTACCAACATTGGAAACAGAAAATGCTTCTGCGGGGTAGTCGCATGATGGCGGTTATAAATAGTCATCGTTTCTTCTTCTTTAAAATGATTTTTTTAATTTTGTAATGCACATTTTTTATATTTGAATGACATTATTGGTTTATTTTGAACATTGTGAAAGCATTGTAATATATGAATTTTGAATTTAGAAAGAAAAACACTGATGCTTGGAAATTGGTGTATCAATACATGATTTTGGAAGACTATTTTCACTTTCGCTATGAACGACAAGCATGCACATTTTTAGTTACTATAGAATAAACAACAAAAATCAATGATGGGTTTGCATCCATAGACAATGTCACTGAGTGTAAAATACATTTCGTGTCAGTTTTATTCACAAACAAACATTGGAGCAACACAAATAGCACAATCTCCAATGAAGATTGTAAATTATACGCGAGCTGTATCAGTTTTCCCTTTGCTTATGACACTTACGTCTCACTACACAGTTACGCCCCTTTTTTGCCATGGTAGCAAGATTCTTACGCTTAAAAAAAGGGCCTATGTACTTTGGTTATGCAATATTATCAAAATGGTTCATAGTGGTTGTGATTTCTTGCTGCAGATGAGTAGAGCAAAAGTTGGCAAAGCATATACTGCATTAAGACATCACTGATGTTAAAAAAGTGACTTTTATAGGATTTCAAAATATGCATGTATTTATGAGCTTTTCAAAAAAGCGTAGGGTGTCACTGCACCCTCTTTAAAAAAAGTAAAAGTGGACAATCTACCAGTTATTGTGCATTTTTATGTGGGTATATATTCCTGCTATGAAAAAAGCACTTTGAAAAATATTTTATGTGGAATTCTTTTTTTACCATTGAAATCCAGACCTTATTTTATATAGAACAAAGAACAAAATTCAACTGTGTAGTGAGACCTTACTTGCACAAAGTAAAAGTCTAAAACAGGTTTGTTCCCCCCCCCCTCCCCCCTCTTTTATTAATATTATTGAATATGTGATTTAGTTGAAAGCAAATTTAAATTATATTTAACCTCTTTAAAAACGCGAGCATAGATAGCATATCAAATCTAGAAACGACATGAACGAAAAGCCAAGAAAAAAACATTCTTCCAATGGTTTTCAGTTTTATTCCAACAATTTCATCACTTTAAACACACAATTTAATTTCTGTCGATAGTGATTTATTCGTACACGGTCTCTGTCAGAAACGTTTAAATAAAAAAAATTGTGTTTCAAAGACGATAAGTATTTGTCTGTTCATTGCATTAAAATGTTTTTTTTAGAAACATCATGAAGATTTTCTGGATCTTTTAATGAATGCGGAGTTTGACGATTCTAAATCAGAGCATCTACAAAAAGGCGCCAAACTGGCAACAGACTCCACTGGAGCTCCGAAACAGCAGATTGAAAGTACAAAGTTTAAAAAATATATTTTAGCCATTTAGGAATAGTCCTGCTTATGTCATCGAGACCGCCGCCAATATGATCATACGCGACAAGGACTACTTTTTAGTCGTCGAATTCATTTTAAATGTATTTAATATAAATAAGCAGAAACAAAGCAAACTATAAAGATATATTTGGGATTGGAGATATTGTATTGTGTTAATTTCTAAAAAAAATGTTGCTTAAAATAAACCAAACACTACAATAATATCAATCAGATTAGGACGGCGTGTGAATATTCATTAAGCCCGGCTATCAGTTCTTCCATGTACCCTGATTATTGTTGTATTGAATAAATGTTAAATCAACGTGGAAGGTACACATTCTCGTTTAGATATAGAAATTACATCTGCCCAAAATATTGAACGGATCGTGTCCTTTCAATGTTTGAACATTGCAGCAATGTTCAAACTTTTAAAGGATACGATCCGTTTAATATTTTCAATTTGCTTGCTTGTTGTTGCAAAAAATGTTATAGATTTTGTCTCACCTTTTCGGTTTCTGTATACCACCGAGTCACCAACTTGTGTTTTAATCGTACAATTGGTAATAAAACTCAAAACCATATACCATTCTTTAGATGACAATGACATTTACGGATGAGTAACTTTGCCTACAAAATATTAAGTTCTGTTTAGCTTCTGTTTCTTTGAAATTGTATATCAAGAACTACAAAATTTGGTTCATGGTCGTGTAATGGGTACAGCAACTCAAAGACATGCAGCATTTTCTTTCGATGACTGAAACCATTCTTTTAACATTTCATGTGTATACGATTTCAATTGCTAAATGCAAATATAAATCCACACAGTATAGAAACTAATTATCATAAAAGTTATTTATTAGGACCATTTTATATGTAACGATTGATTAAATAGTTTCCTTCTCCTGTTGGACGTTTCTTTTTCTTTTTTTATTTCTTATTTCATTTTCCTCTTTTACAAATATTACAAAATTTTGAAAATCCAGAATTTTATAAAATAACGTGCACATTAATAATTTAAAGTTTTAAGATACGCTTGATTGTTAATAATTTTTAAATTTTGACGGTTTTGCAGGATTGACAGAAGAAGAGATAAATGGACAACTGTTCACTTTCTTTCTGGCGGGGATGGAAACAACCGCGAGTCTCCTAAGGTTTTCAGCATACACCCTCGCACTGCACCCAGACATAGATGCAAGGCTTGTCGATGAAATACTCGAGCATATTGGAATGGTTTGTTTAGTTTTCTGCCACATTTACACTTTTAATAAAATATTGATATAAACAAAAATAACAACGTTAACCATGTATATGTTAGGTATCTATATAGCACTGATTACCAAACATATGCGTAATAATTTATACCCATCAATATTAACTTGTGCGGCATACATATATATCATTGCTAGGTGCTTATATTTATTAACTTGTGCGACATACATATATACCAATGCTAGGTGTTTATCTATATTAACTTTTGCGACATACATATATATCATAATGCTAAGTGCTTATCTATATTAACTTGTGCGACATATATATATATATATATATATATATATCATAATGCTAAGTGCTTATCTATATATACTTGTGCGTCATAAATATATATCATAATGCTCAATGATTATCTATATTAACTTGTGCGACATACATATATATCATAATGCTAAGTGCTTATCTATATTGACTTGTGCGACATAATATATCATAATGCTAAGTGCTTATCTATATTAACTTGTGCGATATACATATATATCATAATACTAAGTGCTTATTTATATTGACTTGTGCGACATACATATATATCATAATGCTAGGTGATTTTCTATATTAACTTGTGCGACATACATATATATCATAATGCTACGTGCTTATCTATATTAACTTGTGCGACATACATATATATCATAATGCTAGGTACTTATCTATATTGACTTGTGCGACATACATATATATCATAATGCTCAGTGCTTATCTATATTAACTTGAGCGACATACATATATATCATAATGCTAAGTGATTATCTATATTGACTTGTGCGACATACATATATATCATTATGCTAGGTGCTTATCTATATTAAGTTGTGCGACATACATATATATCATAATGCTAAGTGCTTATCTATATTGACTTGTGCGACATACATATATATCATAATGCTAAGTGCTTATCTATATTAACTTGTGCGACATACATATATATCATAATGCTAAGTGCTTATCTATATTAACGTGTGCGACATACATATATATCATAATGCTAGGTGCTTTTCTATATTAACGTGTGCGACATACATATATATCATAATGCTAAGTGCTTTTCTATATTAACTTGTGTGACATACATATATATCATAATGCTAGGTGCTTATCTATATTAAGTTGTACGACATACATATATATCATAATGCTAAGTGCTTATCTATATTAAGTTGTGCGACATACATATATATCATAATGCTAAGTGCTTATCTATATTAACGTGTGCGACATACATATATATCATAATGCTAGGTGCTTTTCTATATTAACGTGTGCGACATACATATATATCATAATGCTAGGTGCTTATCTATATTAACTTGTGCGACATACATATATATCATAAAACTAAGTGCTTATCTATATTAACTTGAGCGACATACATATATATCATAATGCTAGGTGCTTTTCTATATTAACGTGTGCGACATACATATATATCATAATGCTAGGTGCTTATCTATATTAACTTGTGCGACATACATATATATATCATAATACTAAGTGCTTATCTATATTAACTTGAGCGACATACATATATATCATAATGCTAGGTGCTTTTCTATATTAACGTGTGCGACATACATATATATCATAATGCTAAGTGCTTATCTATATTAACTTGTGCGACATACATATATATCATAATACTAAGTTTTTATCTATATTAACTTGAGCGACATACATATATATCATAATGCTAGGTGCTTTTCTATATTAACGTGTGCGACATACATATATATCATATTGCTAGGTGTTTATCTATATTAAGTTGTGCGACATACATATATATCAATGCTAGGTGCTTATCTATATCAACTTGTGTGACATACATATATATCATAATACTAAATGCTTATCTATATTGACTTGTGCGACATGATATATCATAATGCTAGTTGCTTATTTATATTAACTTGTGCGACATACATATATATCATAATGCTTAGTGCTTATCTATATTAACTTGTGCGACATACATATATATCATAATGCTAGGTGCTTATCTATATTGACTTGTGCGACATACATATATATCATAATGCTAAATGCTTATCTATATTAACTTGTGCGACATACATATATATATCAATGCTAGGTGCTTATCTATATTAACGTGTGCGACATACATATATATCATAATGCTAAGTGCTTATCTATATTGACTTGTGCGACTTAATATATATGATAATGCTTAGTGCTTATCTATATTAACTTGTGCGTCATACATATATCATAATGCTAGGTGCTTATCTATATTGACTTGTGCGTCATACATATATCATAATGCTAGATGCTTATCTATATTAACTTGAGCGACATACATTTATATCATAATGCTAAGTGCTTATCTATATTGACTTGTGCGACATGATATATCATAATGCTAGTTGCTTATTTATATTAACTTGTGCGACATACATATATATCATAATGCTTAGTGCTTATCTATATTGACTTGTGCGACATACATATATATCATAATGCTAGGTGCTTATCTATATTGACTTGTGCGACATACATATATATCATAATGCTAAATGCTTATCTATATTAACTTGTGCGACATACATATATATATCAATGCTAGGTGCTTATCTATATTAACGTGTGCGACATACATATATATCATAATGCTAAGTGCTTATCTATATTGACTTGTGCGACTTAATATATGATAATGCTTAGTGCTTATCTATATTAACTTGTGCGTCATACATATATCATAATGCTAGGTGCTTATCTATATTGACTTGTGCGTCATACATATATCATAATGCTAGATGCTTATCTATATTAACTTGTGCGACATACATATATATCATAATGCTAGGTGTTTATCTATATTAAATTGTGCGACATACATATATATCATAATGCTAGATGCTTTTCTATATTAACTTGAGCGACATACATTTATATCATAATGCTAGGTGCTTATCTATATTAACTTGTGCGACATACATATATATCAATGCTAGGTACTTATCTATATTAACCTGGGCGACATATATATATATCATAATGCTAAGTGCTTATCTATATTGACTTGTGCGACATGAAATATCATAATGCTAGGTGCTTATCTATATTAACTTGTGCGACATACATATATATCATAATGCTAAGTGATAATCTATATTTACTTGACGACATACATATATATCATAATGCTAAGTGCTTATCCATATTGACTTGTGCGACATGAAATATCATAATGCTAGATGCTTATCTATATTAACTTGTGCGACATGCATATATATCATAATAATAAGTGCTTATCTATATTAACGTGTGCGACATATATCACAATGAACGACATGTATCACAATGTACGACATGTATCACAATGTATGACATGTACCACAATGTACGACATGTATCACAATGTACTACATGTATCATAATGTACGACATGTACCACAATGTACGACATGTACCACAATCACAATGTACTACATGTATCACAATGTACGACATGTACCACAATGTACGACATGAACCACAATGTACGACATGTATCACAATGTACGACATGTACCACAATGTACGACATGTACCACAATGTACGACATGTATCACAACGTACGGCATGTACCAAAATGTACGACATGTATCACAATGTACGACATGTATCATATTGTACGACATGTATCACATCGTAAAACATGTATCACAACGTACGTCATATATCATGATGTACGACATATGTCACAATGTACGAAATGTATCAGAATGTACGACATATGTCATAATGTACGACATATATAAAAATGTACGACATGTACCATATTGTACGACATATACCATCATGCACGACATATATCATGATGCACGACATGTATCACAATGTACGACATCTATTTCATTGTACGACATGTATCAAAATGTACGACATATACCACAATGTACGACATATATCATAATGTGCGACATATACCATAATGTGCAACATATATCATAATGTGCGACATATATCACAATGTGCGACATATGTCACAATGTACGACATAGATCATAATGTGCGACATATACCACAATGTACGACATATACCACAATGTACGACATATATTATAATGTGCTGCATATATCATAATGTGCGACATATATCATAATGTGCGACATATACCATAATATGCGACATATATCATAATGTACGACATATATCATAATGTACGACATATCTACCACAATGTTCGATTATTATATGTACGACACATACCATAATGTACGACACATACCATAATGTACGACATATATCACTCTGTACGACATATATGATTATCATAATATGCCACAAATATCATAATGTACAACATATATGTGTATCATAATGTACGACATATATTATAATGTACGACATATATGCATATCATAATATGTGACATATATCATAATGTACAACATATACCATAATATGCGACATATATCATAATGTACGACATATATCATAATGTACGACATATATGATTATCATAATATGCGACATATATCATAATGTACGACATATATGAATATCATAATACGCGACATATATCATAATGTACGACATATTTGTATATTACAATGTACGACATCTACCATAATGCTAAATACTCATGTATTACTAACTTAGACGTGTTTGTATTGCTACCTTATAGGACGACCCAACATATGATACGGTGAACAACTTGAAGTATATGGACCAGTTTATAAATGAGGTGTTGAGGTTTTACCCTCCAGTTCCAAAGTGAGTTGACATACAAAGAGGACACTGGTCATCAATACGTCACCAATACGTAACCAATACGTCTTGAATCTTGTTATAAAAAGTTTAGATCACAGATTCTAAAGTCAATATAGTGATTAAATGCAATACGTATTTTAGAGGACAGTTATGTGTTAACCCGTGTAAACGATTTCCATTGATTTTGAAAATTGAAATATGTGATATATTGTTTTTGTTGGTACATGGTGTATAGTGTAGCTTCAAACAAAGTATATGTCATATCGCGACGGTGTCTACTTGAGACAGTATTCCAAACGCTGCCACACTGGGGTATTATGTCGCAGTCACATAGTATGATACCTACCCAGTCACATTATATTGACACCGGAATGACCGGACTTAGAACTATCCTCTTAATGCTGATCACCATGCAAGGGAGCTTCTAGTACCACTTTTAAGCATTTGGTATAACCCGGTCGGGGATCGAACCCACGACCTTCCGCATGCGAGGCGGACGCTTTACCACTAGACCACCACTGCGGGGCATGTACCTATTACCAATTATAATAGACAGGTTTTGAATACGTTGGGTGATCCAAAATTACGTAAAT
This sequence comes from Panopea generosa, assembly GCA_029582155.1. Lineage (NCBI taxonomy): Eukaryota > Metazoa > Mollusca > Bivalvia > Adapedonta > Hiatellidae > Panopea > Panopea generosa. Next base: position 13,844,170 of record CM055895.1, on the reverse strand, counting down.
CGTTACTTTAATATCAAATTAAAATCAGGTCGACAGGCACGTGGAATGTATGATTCGTTATAGTCTACAGAACGGCTCAAACCATCCGATTGGGTCCGTTAAATAGCAATGTTGGGAAAGCCACATTTGAGCATGTTGATTGGTCAGTTGAGTCAACTGAAAGTTTAAATGACGTCATAGTTTTGCTATGAATTGTGGGGCAGCCATAGAATTCACTGATATTTCATAAGGGGTTAATAGACCTGATTCGGGAGAAATCAGATTCTGGAATAGACTAAATTCCTTATCTATTCCTTTCTGAAAATTGTATTTAAACATGCAGGATGGTAATATAGTATTTTGATACCCCAGTCTGTGTGCTTTGATGATTTCAGTTCTAATTTGGAAAGGTTATATAACTTGTGTAATGATTAAAAGGCGAATATTCGTAGTCATGTATGAAAACAGTGTACCAAATATTATATTTTTATCAATTTTTATTGCTACATTTTTCAAAACTGGCTTGACTCCACTAATTTTAGAAGAAATGTTGATAATATCTGAACAGGAAGTTTCAGAAAATAATATTTGGAGTTGAATATTTTCATATGGTTATAAGTGTAAAGATGGCCGCTGAAGCAAGAGGTTGCGAGTTCGATCCCCAGCTCGACACAATGCCTCTCAAAAGACAACACTCAGTACTGGTTCTACCAAGGAAGCTGACTCGAGAGTGATGAGCTCATATACGCGATCGATTCATAATTCATATAAACTCTGAGCTCATATAAGCGATCGATTCATAATTCATATTAACTCTGAGCTCATATAAGCGATCGATTCATAATTCATATAAACTCTGAACTCATATACGTATAAGCCCTGAGCAATCGAGCTATTATAAATAAGTATAAACTAAGTGTAAAGATTGATTTAAAGCGGTGAACCGGAGTATAAATATAGTTGCCGTGCGTCCCTTTAACTGATATTGGATACTGTATAATATCACTGTGGGTACTAATGGGTCATCCGTGGCCGAGTGGTCTAAAGTGCTGTCTCAGTATCACTTACTTCTCACCGCTAAGGTCATAGGTTCGAGTAAAAACTCGCTCCAAAAATTTACGTGAGAAAGTTTACCAGTTACTTGCGGAAGGACGGTGGTTCTGCTCAGATTTACTCTGAGGTGTTCCTCCTCCAAAAAAAACTGGATATGCCATTATAACCTAACATGTGTTGAAAAGGGCGCAAAACACCATTCAAATAAATAAATAAATAAATAAATAAATAAATAAATAAATAAATGTGAGCACTAATATATCGTACAGATTGAATCGTATAACTAAGGAGGACATACAGATTGGTGGCATGACCATACCACGAGGTGCCAGTATTCTAATTCCAATTTGGATGATACATCACAGCGAGGAAAACTATCCTAGTCCAGAAACCTTTGACCCGGAACGGTACGTGTATAAACCACGTGTACTCGCTTTATTTTACTATTTTATACAGGGGTGCGTTTCAAACGAAAAACTAAGAGTAGGAAAATAACTAACAATCATTCTAAATATTTTAATAGTTATCTCAATGATCTTAGCAATGGTTCAAATAATGCAGAAAAACATTTTTTTCTAGAAATAAAAACATTATAATTATTGATCAAAATTTGAACATAAAACGAACTAAATGTCAAATTGACTTACGGCGAAGTTATTTTGTGAAAAACAGCCTATATATGTTCTTTTTATTGTACCGATTTGTTATTTACAGTTGGTTTGTTGGTTTGATTTACTATTTTCCATTTCTTTATAGCAAAGTTTAGTTAATACCCAATGATTTGTGTGTTTTTAATATTTTCTTTATCTTGTGTTTCAGATTTTCTTCAGAAAACAAAGGTGCCGTTGATTCTGTAAACTTTCTGGCCTTTGGTTGCGGACCTCGCCACTGTATAGGAAGGAGGTTAGCCCTCGTCGAGGCCAAAGTAGCCCTCGTATACATGCTGAGAAAACTGAAGTTTGTCAAATCAGATAAAACGCAGGTATTTGGATGCACTTAAGTATCATTTGTATAAACATAAACTATAATTTTACAGAATATGTTTTTTTAGTTAATATTTTTGAAAAGTTTTTATTTTATTTTAAACATGTTTCATTTAATTTCAGATACCATTAGATTTGTCTCACTTTGGCATTCTTAAACCAACTCAGCCAATTCAGGTTCGTCTGCAGGCGAGATGAAACACAGACGACTTCAGATCTATCAACACAACAGACGACTTCAGATCTATCAAAACACATACGACTTCAGATCTATCAAAACACATACGACTTCAGGGCTATCAACACACAGACGACTTCAGATCTATCACAACACAGGCGGCTTCAGAGCTATCAAAACACAGATGACATCGGATCTGTCAAAACACAGACGACTTCAGATCTATCAAAACACAGACGACTTCAGATCTATCAAAACACAGACAACTTCAGGTCTGTAAAAACACAGACGACTCCAATATGACAAACAGGAACAAGGCAGTGACCGGTGTGATATTCAACACTTGATTGTGATACATACAGCATATTTTAGCAAAGCAACTACGTGGTAAAATCGATCGTAAGACAGCATCTATCTGTATAAAAAACAAACCACTAACCTAACCAATGGTCGCACTAAAGATTATATGAAACACAATTATATAAGTTAAGTATTTTCGAAGATACTGCAGTTGATTTGATGTTTATTTTATTTGTTTTAAATGTTGTTTAAAGTCAGTTTCAACACATTCAAGTTATATATTGTACATGTATATCCTGTTTTATTGGTGGAGGAAGACCTCAGAATGAATCTGAGTAGAACCACCGTCCTTCCGCATGTAACTGGCAAACTTTCTCACATAAATCTTTTTGGAGCGAGTTTTTTACCCGAACCTTTGACCTTAGCGGTGAGAGGTAAGTGATACTGAGACATTCTCACATAAAGTTTTTGAAGCAAGCCGGACTCGAACCTACGACCTTAGTGGTGAGAGGAAATATCACTGGAGACGGCGTCTTATACCACTCGGCTACAGAGGACCCCTTAGTTGATTTAAGTAAAGTTGAAGAAGAAATTGTCAGCAAAAGAAAAACGTGTGTTATAAATACTTTGTGATAATTAAATATAAACTATTACATTAAAAGAAGTGTGTTGAAATTAACAAGCCGGCGACACCTCATATATTATATACCAGGATGTTAACTTTTAACAACACTCAATACGCAGTGTTATGTGAGCAATAAGTTTAATTAATAAAGCCTAACGTTGTGATCTATGGTTCCCGTCTTATTTGACTAAATTTGACATATAAAGAGACTGTTACAACACCTAGAGAATATGACATATATAGGGGATGTAACAACATCTAGAGAATATGATATATATAGGGAATGTAACAACATCGAGAGAATATGACATATATAGGGGATGTAACAACATCTAGAGAATATGACATATATAGGGGATGTTACAACATCTAGAGAATATGACATATATAAGGGATGTAACAACATCTAGAGAATATGACATATATAAGGGATGTAACAACATCTAGAAAATATGACATATATAGGGAATGTAACAACATCTAGAGAATATGACATATATAAGGGAATGTAACAACATCTAGAGAATATGACATATATAGGGAATGTAACAACATCTAGAGAATGTGACATATATAAAGGATGTAACAACATTTAGAGAATAAGACATATATAGTGGATGTAACAACATCTCGAGAATATGACATATATTAGGGATGTTACAACATCTAGATAATATGACATATATAGGGAATGTAACAACATCTAGAGAATATGACATATATATATAATGGATGTAACAACATATAGAGAATAAGACATATATAAGGGATGTAACAACATCTAGAGAATATGACATATATAGGGAATGTAACATCATCTAGAGAATATGACATACATATGTGATGTAACAACATCTAGAGAATATGACATATATAGGGAATGTAACAACATCTAGAGAATATGACATATATAAGGGATGTAACAACATCTAGAGAATATGACATATATATATATATATATAGTGGATGTAACAACATCTAGAGAATATGACATATATAAGGGATGTTACAACATCTAGAGAAAATGACATATATAAGGGATGTAACAACATCTAAACATCTAGAGAATATGACATATATAGGGAATGTAACAACATCTAGAGAATATGACATATATAAGGGAATGTAACAACATCTAGAGAATATGACATATATAAGGGATGTAACAACATCTAGAGAATATGACATATATATATAGGGAATGTAACAACATCTAGAGAATAAGACATATATAGGGGATGTAACAACAGCTAGAGAATATGACATATATAGGGAATGTAACAACATCTAGAGAATATGACATATATAGGGGATGTAACAACTGCTAGAGAATATGACATATATAAGGGATGTAACAACATCTAGAGAATAAGACATATATAAGGGATGCAACAACATCTAGAGAATATGACATATATAGGGGATGCAACAACATCTAGAGAATATGACATATATATATATAGTGAATGTAACAACACCTAGAGAATATAAAACATATAGGGGATGCAACAACATCTAGGGAATATGACATATATAGGGGATGTAGCAACTGCTAGAGAATATGACATATATAGGGGGTGTTACAACATCTGGAGAATATGACATATATAGGGGATGTAACAACAGCTAGAGAATATGACATATATAGGGAATGTAACAACATCTAGAGAATATGACATATATAGGGGATGTAACAACTGCTAGAGAATATGACATATATAAGGGATGTAACAACATCTAGAGAATAAGACATATATAAGGGATGCAACAACATCTAGAGAATATGACATATATAGGGGATGCAACAACATCTAGAGAATATGACATATATATATATAGTGAATGTAACAACACCTAGAGAATATAAAACATATAGGGGATGCAACAACATCTAGGGAATATGACATATATAGGGGATGTAGCAACTGCTAGAGAATATGACATATATAGGGGGTGTTACAACATCTGGAGAATATGACATATATAGGGGATGCAACAACAGCTAGAGAATATGACACATATATATATAGGGACTGTAACAACATCTAAAGAGTATGAATAAGTCATATTATACTGGAAACGGGCTGACCAGACCTAAAACTATCCACTAAATGCTGAGAGCCAAACGGGGAAGCTTCTAATATAATGTTTCATGTTTTTGGTATGATCCGGCCGATTATCGAACACAACATCAACCGCATGAGAGGCGGGCGTCCCACAGTGATTAAACATCTAGGTTTGAAAAGCAGTTTGTCGTCAGCCAGTACGTGATACAAGATTTTATTAAGTGCCAAATTTTTCCAAAAAATTAAGTTAATGCTATACACTGACGTTTGAACTCACATCTTGGTTAAGCAATGTTTAATCAAAATTCCAGATCTGATAATAACAATATATAACATTGTATAGCATTAGGCTTCTGTTGTACCATCAAACACTAAATTACTCTCGAAGGTTTATGGCATTTTCTACAAGTTTATTTGAAACAATTTGCAATAAATTTCAATCAAAGAGACGAAGTAATGTTGCGGTATAATATCACGCGGGGAGAGCGTCAGGGAAGTAAGTACAGCGACATTAAACAAAGTCACTTCTAACAAAGAATACCTCAAATAACGGCAGTTATTTTATTACCGTTCACATAAAATCTAACTTGCGGAATCAAAATGTTCAGAAATAAACATAGCAGGTCTGACTATGTGCACCGTGTTTTGTTTTAAATACGGTCATATTTGCAGATTTTGATTAATATCTTGTTCTGAAACCACTAGCCGTTAAGATTAGCTCAGCCGGTAGCACGTCTGACTATCAATCCAGGGGTTGTGAGTTCGAATCTCTGCCCGGTCATAGTCTCCGTGATGATTGATATATGACATTATGTTTCACTGTCATTCGTCTCTTACCGCGGATTCAAGTGATAAAGTCACTAGTTACGTGCGCGGATGGGTGTGCTCGAGTTCCAGGAACCCCAGGGAAGAGTGGTTTGATTAACTGATTGTCTGTTAGCCGTCGATGGCTTAAAAAACGACGCCAAATATTCAAACAAATTCAAACAAATTCAAACAAATAATCATTACTAACAGTAATTTATAACGCGTTATAGATAACTATTGTATTCCTATACAACTATATTATATTAATTAATTACGCATTTTAAATTATTATTGTAATCCTATACAACTATATTACGCGTTATAGATAACTATTGTATTCCTATACAACTATATTATAGTAATTAATTACGCGTTATAGATAACTATTGTATTCCTATACAACTATATTATAGTAACTAATTACGCGTTATAGATAACTATTGTATTCCTATACAATTATATTATAGTAATTAATTACGCTTTATAGATAAGTATTGTATTCCTATACACCTATATTACATTAATTAATTTCGCGTTATAGACAACTATTGTATTCCTATACAACTATACTATAGTAATAAATTACGCGTTATAGATGATTATTGTATTTCTATAAAACTATATTACGGGTTATAGATAACTATTGTATTCCTATACAACTTTATTACAGTAATTAGTTACGCGTTATAGATAACTATTGTATTCCTATACAACTATATTATAGTAATTAATTACGTGTTATAGATAATAATTGTATTCCTATACAACTATATGACGGGTTAGGGATAACTATTGTATTCCTATACAACTATATTACAGTAATTAATTACGCGTTATAGACAACTATTGTATTCCTATACAACTATATTATAGTAATTAATTACGCGTTATAGATAATTATTGTATTCCTATACAACTATATTACGGGTTATAGATAACTATTGTATTCCTATACAACTATATTACAGTAATTAATTACGCGTTATAGATAACTATTGTATTCCTATACAACTATATTCATAGTAATTTATTACGTGTTATAGATAATTATTGTATTCCTATACAACTATATTACGGGTTAGGGATAACTATTGTATTCCTATACAACTATATTGCAGTAATTAATTACGCGTTATAGATAACTTTTGTATTCCTAACAACTATATTTATAGTAATTAATTACGCGTTTTAGATAATAATTGTATTCCTATACAACTATATTACGGGTTAGGGATAACTATTGTATTCCTATACAACTATATTGCAGTAATTAATTACGCGTTATAGATAACTATTGTATTCCTATACAACTATATTATAGTAATTTATTATGCGTAAAAGCTTTGTTTCATCTTAATCAGCAAACTTTATGAGTTTATTAATCATATAAACACTAACTTACAGACGAGAATCACGATAGGTGGGAGGTAACCCGCACGGAAATCAGAACGCCTCCGATCACGAGTCTGTAGACGTGGTTACAGCTCCACACCAGGTTATGTACAGTTATACGAGTAATTATTTTATAGTGCATAACACTTATCATTTTTAAAGCAAAGTGACCAAATAAAAAAACAGGAACTACCATGCACTGGATTAAAGTGAATTTTTGTAGGGCCGTTTGGATTTATCTCCTGGTAAGTGCATTCCAACAATTATGTAAAATATATTTTGTAAATAATTTTGTAACAAAAACAACAACAACAATATAGTAAAGTATTTATGTACTAAATGAACTCATTTGATAGTGTAAATTTTTTTCATGAGACCATCGAACATATAAACTATGAGCGGGGCAGCAGTGTAGTGGATACTTAGATATAGCCACCTTAAGTATATGTGAGTCGGGTTCGGTTAGCTCAGTCGGTAGTTCGTCTGACTATCAATTCGAATCCCCGCCAGCCCACAGTATCTGTGATGATCGATATACGTTGCTGACCGCTGACTCAAATGGGAAAGTTATCAGTTGTTTGCGGACTGGTATGCTCGAGTACTGGTTAACCTTCCAGAATCCCAGAAAAAAGTTGTTTACTGATCGCCTGTTAGCCCTCGATGGCATAAAAAGAATGCTAAATATTAAACTCAATTAATCTCAAGTGGTATTTTTGATGGTAGGCTTAACTATCATTACATGTATATATTTTCCAACATTTAACACTCATCAGAGAGATAAAGGTGTATGTGGTCTGAGTCAATAACCGTAAATCTGTGATACCAGTATGCGTGAACTGTTTGAGACTTGCGTGATAGCTGTTTGTTTCATTCAGTGAAACAATGGTTTTATTATGTTATGATTGGATAGAAGACAGTTGTTATGTTTGTTATGCATGCTCAATTATGTAATACGTTCCATATGCTTGACATGTTTTATTTGTATACCTTTTTTTTTTAGACAATACACTATTGCAGGGCACCAGAACCAAAAATACACTGTTAAATACACACATTTGATATTTTTTTACATTATATCCAGAAGGTCTGAGACCCATGAAGGATATTCGCATATATATTATTACAAATATGGCGACATGATAATAATAAACGTCATATAAGTTTATAAAGATATTAATATTATGACAAAACTTATATTATTAGACTTAACATACAAGTCGTGCAATATGAGTTTGAAGGAATCATTATTTATCCCTTGATCATATCCGATACCGAAACATATACATAACAAGATCAAACAATGGAGCATATACGTATAACCTAAACACCAAAAACAAATACTACGACACTATGACTAAGACGTATGCCTTCAATTGTATAACTCATTTGTTACGACCATTTTGAATACGGATATGATTAAAAATGACATACATCTTTGCCTTATCTTCATGAGAATACGTGTAACTACTTTTTTCAGGTTTTGAAACCAGGGCAGTTAGGTAAGTGGTATTTAACTTCTAATCAGCCAATGTTTTCATGTAACATTCACCTGTTTGATATAGTTTGATACATATATCTTGAAGTATCTCAGGTCTGGGCAGAGATTTATCGGCAAGTTGGTGCTTTTTTTTTCAAAAGAATAATGGGTTAAATGTTGCTTTTTGTCTGAACATTTTGCTGACTCGACAGAATTAATGATTTGTCTGTTACAAAAAAAACATTTGGTTGCTTTCTAGATAGCGTTTGTTTTGTATTTTAATGAAGACATATTTATGTTTAACCGCATTTCCAGGGCGTCTATAAATGTCAAAACTTCTTTTTTTGTTAGATATACAAACATACGTAAGCTGAGTACGTGAACCGTCTTCTAGATTTAATATTATTAAATATACAAATAATATCTGTGACGTCTAATAACCATAACCTTAAATATATAATCACTTCTGATTAATTGTTTTCATATGAATATAGAGTAGATTAACTCTTTTCTTAAAAGACGTGCAACGACTCTTTCCAATGGTCGGTGGAGAATTTCAGTGACTATAATATGTATCTCCGTCGAAGACGACGTATATCATTCGAGTTTGTGATTGGACAGTTATATAATTATTGTTTAAGTTTTTCATATTCACCTTCATATTTTCAACTTGAATCGGAAAAGTACTTTTGATTGAATAGAGATAAATGTTATCTACCCCCTTCGAGATCAATGGGCACTATGTTGATGCGGTTTTGGTTCTTGTACACATTGGACCTAATTTCATCATGTTGTTTTACAATTACTTTGTACCACAGAACATTAAACGTCTCACACAATTAATTTTGTGCTGTTTTACATATAGAGAAATGCACTTCTGGAACACTGGACCGTTGCCAATGGTTCTAAAATCACCTTGATTCATAGATTGTCAACTGTTGCTCCAAATATGTAGGAAAAAAACATGGGGTTGACCAGGTAGCATATTCATGGTTTTATGACACCCCTTTATTTTTGACGATTTGTCCTTTTCGTACAGTGTATCACTACGCGTCTTCAAATTATTACATCTTCATCAAACAACACCCAGTGTCAGCCAAACTTGGCACAACTCATGACAATGTTCCATTTTTATCATCTGTAGAGAAAAACATGAACATTCAAGCATTTTCAAAAAAAAAATATGCCCCACCAATTTACACATCTATAATTTCTCGGATGTAATACTCTTAAGTAATTCTTAAGTGAGACAATGTATTACAGAACAGTCGTTTATGACATACACATGTACTTTTAGTATCGGATCTATCACATAAACGAACTACTTATTATGTTTAAATACATTGCAGTTGAAGCGATGTGTAACAATTCCAACCACGAGGAAGTTACAATGCCAAAAATAACAAACCACATCGGCAGTTTGTCTGATCTACGCTATTCCAAAAAGCAACTGAGGTTGTCATTGGCATGGCGCCACGAGACACTTCATTTAATATTAGATCGCCATGATATTGTACCGGAAGGTGCGTTATCTGAATGGGGTAATGGTGACAATACAACAGAGGTGGAGTTATTGGCAGATAACCAGTTATTTTACCAGGGTCATGTTCGAGGGAAGAGGTTTAGTTACGCGGCCATCTCCATCTTAACAGGTTTGGTAAGTTGATGCGATTACCTATACTGCATCACATTCATGTCATTCATGCAAGCTTATATTCATGTAATCAATCAATAAATCAATCAATAAATCAGTAAATAAATAAGCCGATCGGCCGACCAATCAATCAAACAGGAAATATTTTTAAATTACAGAGTTTTCAGCAAAAGAATACATAATTATTATAACATATCTTTAACTTCCAAAAAGTAAAAAGAAAACGTTATAGTTGTATATGAAAACCCCCACGCACGCACGCACGCACGCACGCACGCACGCACGCACGCACGCACGCACCGCCATATCAAATGAATCAATGACATATCAACAATGCAACTGAAAAACAAACGATGATTCCACTATCCGTTATTACTTAATCACTGTTTATTTCACGTCAGTCATCTTAAACGTCAGTACCGGGTATGTCCCCCATTTCGCATGATCTCTTCCGGAAGCCGAGAACGCAGAGTCCTATAAACTCGACGTGGAATACGTCCCCACTCATAAATCAGTGCATCCATCCATCCATCCATCCATCCATCCATCCATCCATCCATCCATCCATCCATCCATCCATCCATCCATCCATCCATCCATCCATCCATCCATCCATCCATCCATCCATCCATCCATCCATCCATCCATCCATCCATCCATCCATCCATCCATCCATCCATCCATCTATCTAGCTATCTAACTGTTATGATGTTTTGTAAGCTGATACTGTAAAGTGACATGTCTCTGTTCAGACAGGCTATATACAGATCGACAACGAGGGGATATACATAGAACCAGCACAAAATACGATACGAAGTCGCAGGATACTAGGTACTCCAGAAAACATTTTTGTTTTCCAATATTTTTGTAATATTTTAAATAAAGAATCATTATACTTTTAAATTAGTAATGTTTATACTTTCCTCTTCTAAAACTGCTCTATATCTTCAACTATTGCTTCCGCTTATGCTACTGCTATTGCTACTGTTGCTACTAATGCTACCATTACTGCTACCATTATTGCTAGCGTTAATGTTACTGTAACTGTTAATGTTATTGCACCTGCTTATTTTAATGTTATTGCTTGCTTATGTTACTGTAAATGTAATTGCATCTGCTACAAATGTTAAAGTTATTGCATCTGCTACTGTTAATGATATTGCATCTGCAACTGTTAATGTTATTGCATCTGCTACTGTTAATGTTATTGCATCTGCTAATATCAATGTTATTGCATCTGCTACTGTAAAAGTTATTGCATCTGCTACTGTAAAAGTTATTGCATCTGCTACTGTTAATGATATTGCATCTGCTACTGTTAATGCTATTGCATCTGCTAATATCAATGCTATTGCATCTGCTAATGATATTGTTATTGCATCTGCTACTGTTAAAATTATTGCATCTGCTACTGTTAATGTTATTGCATCTGCTACTAATGTTAATGTTATTGCATCTGCTTCTGATATTGTTATTGCATCTGCTACTGATATTGTTATTGCATCTGTTACTGTTAATATTATTGCATCTGCTACTGTTAATGTTATTGCAACTACTACTGTTAATGTTATTGCATATGCTACTGTTAATGTTATTGCATCTGCTACTGTTAATGGCATTGCATCTGCTACTGTTAATGTTATTGCAACTACTACTGTTAATGTTATTGCATCTGCTACTGTTAATGTAATTGCATCTGCTACTGTTAATGGCATTGCTTCTGCTACTGTTAATGTTATTGCATCTGCTTCTAATGTTAATAGTATTGCATCTGCTACTGTTAATGTTATTGCATCTGCTACTGTTAATGATATTGCTTCTGCTACTGTTAATGTTATTGCATCTGCTACTGTTAATAGTTTTGCATCTGCTACTGTTAATGTTATTGTATCTGCTACTGTAAATGACATTGCTTCTGCTACTGTTAATGTTATTGCATCTGCTACTAATGTTAATGTTATTACATCTACTACTGTCGATGTTATTGCATCTGCTACTGATATTGTTATTGCATCTGATACTGTTAATGTTATAACATCTGTTACTGTTAATGTTATGACATCTAATACTGTCAATGTTATTGCATCTGCTACTGATATTGTTATTGCATCTGATACTGTTAATGTTATTACATCTGTTGCTGTTAATGTTATTGCATCTGCTACTGTTAATGTTATTGCATCTGCTACTAATGTTAATGTTATTGCATCTACTACTGTCAATGTTATTGCATCTGCTACTGATATTGTTATTGCATCTGATACTGTTTATGTTATTACATCTGTTACTGTTAATGTTATTGCATCTGCTACTGTTAATAGTTTTGCATCTGCTACTGTTAATGTTATTGTATCTGCTACTGTAAATGACATTGCTTCTTCTACTTTTAATGTTATTGCATCTGCTACTAATGTTAATGTTATTGCATCTACTACTGTCAATGTTATTGCATCTGCTACTGATATTGTTATTGCATCTGATACTGTTAATGTTATTACATCTGTTACTGTTAATGTTATTGCATCTGCTACTTTAAATGTTATTACATCTGCTACTGATATTGATATTGCTTGTTAATGTTAATGTTACGATCACTGCTGCTAAATTTGCTATTGCAGCTGTCACTGTCAATGTTAATGCTACTGCTAATGCTAATGTTACTGTTTACTTGTATTTCTATTGTTACCATCGCTGCTTCTCGTGTTGCTATTGCTGCTGTCACTGTAAATGTTGTTGCATCTGTTAGTGGTACTGCTAATGTTGGTGACAATGATACTATGTGTGTTACTGCTATTATTACTGTTAATGCTACTGCTACTATTAATGTTAATGTTCCTGCTACCGGCCCTGTTACTGCTTCTGCTATTACTATTGTTACTGCTATGGTTACTGTTACTGCATCTGTTATCGCTACTACTACTGTTACTGCTACGGTTACTGTTACTGCTACTGTTACTGCTACTGTTGTTTTTACTTCTGTTACTGATAATTATATTGTTTTTGTATCGCTTCTGCTAATGTCTCTTCCAGCTAGTACTGTTGCTCCGCATAACGATAACGCCATACCTTGTTTTACTCAAGAGTTGTTCTTACTCGACTGTTATTTAATTACTATTACATTTAAGTGCGTTACAGCAGATATTCACATCAAACTGACTAAAGTGTTGTTTTTTGCCTCAGGAGCAGTTTACAGATTGCCTTGTGTATGATCCACTGTGTAACAGTGACTCAAAGTAAGAATAATCCGGCGAATACACTCTGTACTTGGTTTACACAAGTATCAATTATCACGTAAAATACAACAATTATTTTAATGGTCTATCTGCTACAATAACATATTATTTAATTTATAAACACATCAACAAGTAATTAGATTAATTAAACGCATACTCAGCATCGTAATACATATATATATTCCTTTATGAAATTATATATATATGGATTCACTGTATCTATGTGATCCAACGGGTTTATAAAACTGTCCTTGATTTAGCATGTGAGTAGTCATGAATCTGTCCACCCTGTCCAGATGTGTTGCATGTAATTCCATAGTATATAAGTCATGATCGACACCAATCTTTTTATTAAGCAGAGGCCTTGATATTGTATCTATGGTTTGCATTGTAGCTAGGCGCACTCACCGTAGTCTGGTCTGTACATTTATGTATTGGTTATTCACAAATAATTATCTCCATATATATATATATTGTACTAGTATACCGCAAACAAGACAGTATCGATGTTCTGTACATAGTTAACAAATTTATTTTTTTTTACATATGTATATTATACAAATCATAAATGTATCCGCTGTACAATGTTTACAGAAAACAAACAACATAGTACATATTACATGATACTATATTAACAGTTTATATTATACTATATTACAGATAACAATATAATATAAAACAGTTTACATGATAGTTTATAACAGATTACATTACAATATATTACAGATTACATTATAATATAATACAGATCATATTATAATATAGTACAGATCACATTATAATATATTACAGATTACATTATAATATAAAACAGTTTACATGATAAAATATTACAGTCTACATTAAACTATATTACAGATTACATTATAATATATTTCAGTTTACATTATACTATATAACAGATTACATTATAGTATATTACAAATTACATCATAATATATTACAGATCAAATTATAATATATTACAGTTTACATTATACTATATAACATATTACATTATAGTATATTACAGATAACATCATAATATATTATAGATTACATCATAAGATATTACAGATGACATCATAATATATTACAGATTATATTTTTATATGTTACAAATTACATGACAATATATTACATATTAAATTATAATATATTACAGATCACATGATGATATATTACAGATCACATTAAACTATATTACAGATTACATTATAATATGTTAAAGATTATATTTTAATATATTACAGTCAAATGATAATATATAACAGATAACATGATAATAATTTATATTACAAATAAATTTATAATATATTACAGATCACATTAAAGTAAATTACATATTACGTGATAATACATTACAGGTTAGGCCTACTTGATAATGAAAAACAATTTTGTTTGCTGAAGACAAATAAGAATCCCAACCATTGACATGAATCACTGCACGAAATGCACCTGCATTTCCATCATGCATCCTACATAATCATGCTCTTGTGTACTTCTGATTTATTCCAGGGTCTCATTTATTACAAAGTTGTGGCAACACATCCACTCATAAACCAAACCAAACTAACGGAAGTGTAAATTATAATGGAGCCGTGCACCGAAGAACAAGGTGAGTAGGTACAGCACGTATATTTCTTCAAACATGATATATGTGACGACGGCAATTTCTTAAAATGTTAAAATCAATAACACGCATGCAAGTGCACCAATTAAGTATGTAGATATAAGTTCTGGGTTTGACATATCCCTGGATTATTTTTTTTTTCAATTAAAATTGTTGATAAAAATCCTATTATATATAATTTGTTCTTGGTGATTACTAATGTGCGAAAGAGACCGCGGCGTGGTCTGGTGGTAGAGCGTGCGCCTCGCATGCGGAAGGTCGTGGGTTCGATCCCCGGCCGAGTCATACCAAAGACTTTAAAAATGGTACTAGAAGCTTCCTCGCTTGACGCTCAGCATTTAGAGGAAAGTTCTAGGTCTGGTCGGCCCGGTGTCTAATGTGACTGGGTGGGGTATCATACCATGTGTCTGCGGCATGATACTCCAGTGTGGCAGCGCTCAGAATACTGTCTCAAGTAGACACCGTCGCGATATGACTGAAAAAATGTTAAAAGCGACGCTAAACACCAAACAACAACAACAAAAACATAATGTGCGAAAGTATTATATTCAAACACAAAGTTAACTATCTACAGTACGTATTTTATTTTATTTTTTTCAGAAAATGTGCTGATAAGAAAATATATAAAGTTCCGAATTTCCTCTAAAAAGTAACTTAATTGTTAAGAATTTGTTTAATGAAAACTAGTATAGGCGGCGATGAATGTCGCGTTCTGGCCACTAGATTACACTTGCTCCTGCGTCTCTGTAAGTCATTATAATTCATGTTTCCAGGAGCCGACGAGCACCCGGTCAGTATACAAAATACTTAGAAGTATTAATCGTTGCCGACAGCACTGTGGTGGAGTTTGTCGGTACGAAAAATGTGAAATCGTATCTACTTACATTGATGAACATTGTAAGTACTTCATAAATAATAACAGTTTGTTTAAAACGCCTCTGTTGTAATAAATTGTATTATTGTATTAGCTGATTTGTAAATAATGCGTAGAACTTGTCTGAAAACATTTATATGAAACAAAAATCTCGCACTTGAAGATATAAAAACAGGTTTATACTAGTGTGTATGTATAACAACAGGTTAGCGGGCTCATGGTTTATCTTCTTTGTATTTATATAACTATAGGTTAACGGGTTCTTCTTTACCATATTTTGAAGATATATAACTATAGGTTAACGGGTTTTTCTTTACCCTATTTTGAAGATATATATAACTATAGGTTAACGGGTTCTTCTTTACCATATTTTGAAGATATATAACTATAGGTTAACGGGTTCTTATTAACCATATTTTGAAGATATATAACTATAGGTTAACGGGTTCTTCTTTACCCTATTTTGAAGATATTTAACTATTGGTTAACGGGGTTCTTGTTTAGCCAGTTATGTAGTTATATAAATATAGGTTAGCGGGGTCCCTGTTTACCCTATTTTAAAAATATTTAACTACGAGTTAACGGAGTTCTTGTTTACCCTATTTTAAGTTATATAACTACAGGTTATCGGGGTTAACGGGGTTCCTGTTTACCCTTTTTTAAAGATATATAACTATAGGTTAACGGAGTTCCTGTTTACCCTATTTGAAAGATATTTAACTACATGTTAACGGAGTTCTTGTTTACAACATATGCTACTTTTAAATGTTATACAAGGGTCCCCCGTTACCGAATGGTCTAAGACGCTGTCCTCCAAAAGACACTTATCTCTCACCGCAGAGGTATTGGGTTCAAATCCTACTCGGCCCAAAAAAATTATGTCAGAAAGTATGCCATTTTTTGCTGATGGACGGTGGTTCTACTCGGATTCATTCCGACACAAATAAAACTACATAGCATAACCTTTCATTTGGGGATATGCCTTCGCCACCCTTGCGTCAGTCTGTGTGTCCGTCCGTGCGTACGTTCGTGTGTCCCTCTGTGCGTCCGTCTTTCCGATGTCAAATTAGTTACAGATCAAAATCCTTTAAAAAGGTACAGCATTTAATTATATTTTAATTGACATGTAGCTGTATAATTTTAAAATACAATTTAAGTTCAATATTTGTCAACTGCAGTAAACTTTTATAGGAGTTATGGCCATTTTCGACTTAATTTTCGTTAAAATCTATTAACATACAGCGGGGGCACCTGTGATCTATGGACACCGTTCTCGTTTAGTTTCTATTTATTAGCTTTATTCTTTAACAAAGAAATATATCATATTATATTAATAAATTTCGACTACAATTGCGCACGAAGAAGACTGTGTTAATTGTAGAAGACTTTCAGCAAAAAAGTTACACGCCTGACGCAAACTGAGTAACTTCACAGCTGTCATCTTGTATCACAAATGTTGAATTAAACTATAGATTATTCCGGCAGGTAAACACTGTGTATCACGACGACAGCCTCGGGGCAAATATTGAAGTGGTCACTGTCAAGATTATGTACATGGACAAAGCTACGGTATGTATAGATAGTGTGTTAGTCTTATGTACACACCGCAGCGGTGGTCTAGTGGTAGGACGTCTGCCTCGCATGCGGAACGTTTTGTATTAAATCCTCGTCCAGGGCAAACCAGTGACATGAAACATGGTACTAGAAGCTTACTCGCTTGACGCTCAGTATATAGAGGATAGTTTTTATTCTGGTCGGCCCGGTGTCAGTATTATGTGACTCGGTGGGGTATTACAACACGTATCTGCGGCATGATACTCCAGTGTGGCAGCGCTCAGAATACACGTAAGAACCGTTGCGGCATGACTGGAAAACTGTTCGAAGCGACCCTTAACGCCAGACAACAACAAGTCTTATACAGAGTGAACGTCTCACACCGCTATATCATTTCCCTTAGGGCTCCTTTGTAACATTTATGTTCAAAATACAGTGTAAAAACGAAATCTGCAGCATGTTTCTGAGCTCAAATTCTTCAGTGGTTAAGGATCTGCAGTCATAAAGGGGGAAAATAAAAAACATACATTGACCAGGTATTGTTTAATTCAATGATGTTGTGAATTCTCAGAATAACAGTATATCAACTATTCGCCCACGATGCGATTGGAACCAACAATTCTAAAATGACATAGAATCGCCGAGAAATTTGGTATCAGCATCAAGTTTTCAGTAGTGATTTCTTGAATACTGACAAATACTGAATACCGCCCCCCCCCCCCCTCGAGAACTAAAGTTTTCTTTCTCTCTCCTTCATCTGTAGGTCCGGAGTACTCAATCGAGATAATAGTGGTGGGAGTCCTGAAATATGCATAGTGTGTTGTTATGACAGTAGGAGACTATGGGATTTATGGGACAATTACGGATATGTCGACTTTTGTCGAGTTAAAACTGGGTTTAATACGAGTTCTTTTATATTTTTTTGAAATTAACAGAGAATCTAAATTATAACAATTAGCCAATATTTTTTTGTAGATATAAGTCACTTGAAAAGTATCTCACTACTTCCAAGTGGGTCACTTTATTATATTTTTTCATTTTTTTCATTTTGAAGTTACACCAGGATGCCACAAGAACATGTGTTCTGTATAGGAAATAAATGCATATAATATAGTTGCTATTATATATGTTACTGGTTTATGAAACATTATTTTCAATTTTCAAAATATCAAACTCTAATGTTCTTGGCCAACCATTTACTTTTCTAAGATACATACTTGATCCAAGACTCGAGTTGTCAAAACAACCCCATTGATATCAACTATATGAGTTTGCAACATCATTATTTTTACGCGATTATGATCAAAATTGTTCTGAAATACAACATGCATCATTGTTATTTCACTAATTTTTAATGATTTTCATACCCGTCCAACTTGTTCAATAATAAGGTGTCTATTAATCATTTAACACCCTGAACTATGTTTTTTATTTATTTTTGTGTAAACATTACACTTTAAGCTAGATGTCCATATACGCCTGTGCAATATTCGTGATACCATTTACGACATTCTTCAGCTTGGCATCTTACCTATTCTTCGTTGTATGATGTAGTTAAAATGATACCAGATACAGCTGGAGCATTAATTCTCTTGGTTACGTTCTGAAGTTTGGGTATATAGTCACCTTAGCTTTTTCTCTAATGCATTTGTCCTTTTTTTTACTTTTCAACTTTCTTTAAGTTCCTTTTTTGTTTTCTTTATCAACAACGTTCTGTGCATTTTATTGCTCCTTTTGTCAATTTCTTTTATGAACTCATATTTGGTAATACACTTTGCACTGGAAATCTTCCTTCTCTTTTGTACTACGTCGTTTTCTGGACATGTGCATGCTGTTGGCACCTGAATGAGTTCTGTTAAAGGCGCACGAGTTGCGACCGTGCTTGATTATGGTGTTTGTTCTTTTTTTGGATTAAGGTCTGTACATGTAAGAATTGCTGGTGGCGTCATTGTTGAGCATGTTAGCGTTGACGGAGGATAAACCTTCTGACTTTCTGGTGGAAAGTTGAAGATGGCGTTTCATGAAGCCATATAACAAGTCCTACACAGGTTCCCTTTTTATAGTGTTGAAAGAATGCGATTTATTCAGTTTAATAGCCATGTCAAATGCCACAGCACATATGTCATTTATTGAGAGTCCAGGGCCATAGTTTGACATCTCCAGTATATAACCAACGAGCTGTGATTCTTCTTCAGAAAAAAAGAGTAATGGCTTTGTCAAAAGAATCTGTTCTGAAACCTTACCAACTATAGTTTAGCTGCAGCTCGGCATATTACCTTTTTATATATTGTTATTTCACCATTTCATTTGTATTTGTGCTGTTTATATCATATAACCATTAAAATCTAGCGGGGTTAACGTATGGCACTTGTGTCGAAATCTAAATCAGAGTGCGAATACAGTTGAAACAACATTTTGTATTGGTCTATGAGCATGTGCCAATTATATAAAAGAAATGTAAAAGAACCAAAGCTATTGCGTATTCAAATCAATTAATTAATTCGTTCAAAAATGAAAATAATAACAATGAAAAGATATTAGCACACTCAAAATAAGTCATTTCAAAACACAACGTTCGAAATTTTGGTGATTGTTTGTTTTTACTGTTATAATTGTCTGTTCTATTGAACACTGCGCTTATCTCACTTATTTTAGTAGCATTTCGAACTTACATTGCTCAGAGTGGAAAATTACTCGATCACTTCTTAATTTCTCGATAATAGAACTAAAAATGTCTGCAGACGACCGAAGTTTTTTTCTTCAGTAAATGGCAGTTTTGTTTGTAAGGGGAATAATCGTGTATTACCGAAGACAACGTTTAGCGCAAAGTATCTGATACTACTAATTGCGTTAGTCTGGAAGAATACATACTGCGCTAGACTAGAAGTAGCCTTTTGTTTTTGTCTGGAAACATATACACTATATTTTACTGGTAGCACACATACTGTGTTAGTCTTGAAGCATACATACTGGGTTGGTCTGGTAGTATAAATAGCGTGCTTTTATGGAAGCATGAATACCGTGTTAATATTGAAGCAGACATATTCTGTGTTTGTCCGGAAACTGGCCAAAATTACACGTGAGGGTGTGCAGCAGAATAAGGAAATAGATATAGTGCGTATTGGTCTGAAAGTAGACATAGTTGGTAGGTCTTGATATATTGTAAATATCTAGAAATATACATGTGTTTATAATATTGGTGTATGCTCGTATGCAGTATACAATATTGCCCGTCTTAAATACAGTATGGTTATTTAGCTACCTAGTGTGTTAACCTAGACATGTACATGTGTGTAAGTCGTGATATAAACATATTGTGTTGATATGTTTCCGAAATAATAACCAATCATTAGCTTATGAATATGAGTATACACGATTTTAAGTCATTTAATTGTAAATACGTATCCTGATAACATTTCGATTTTAAGATGATCAAGTTATCTTTATGTTATGCGAAATAACACATCTTCAGGAAAGATCGGTGGTATCAACACGCCAACCTCAGAGGACTGTAGATAACTTCTGCGAATGGGCCAGCACCCGGTCATACCGCAGCAGGCGACACCAGTCAAGTTCGAATCATGATGTGGCAGTTTTACTCACGAGAAGCAAGTTTGCTCCAGCAGGTCTGTAGAAATTAGATTATATGTTTGCAGGACGGTAGACTACGGTGTCCTTTCACCATCGTAGTTTCGTTGTTTCGTTGTTTCGACTTTACTTAATTAAATAAATATGCCGCGATGGCCACAACGGGACACCGTAGTAGACATATGACACGACTATATTTGAGATATGTACTATGTTTGCAGGACGGTAGACAGTATGTACATACAGTATGTTTACGAACCTTTAGACAGATGTCATAAACTATGTATGCGGGTCGGTTGGTAGTTACTATTTATAGTAATGCGGGTCGGTAAGCAGTTGTTGTATAATATTCATGCGGGCCGGTAGGCAGTTGTTACTTATATTTATAAGGGTCGGTAGGCAGTTGTTGTATAATATTCATGCGGGCCGGTAGGCAGTTGTTACTTATATTTATAAGGGTCGGTAGGCAGTTGTTGTATAATATTCATGCGGGCCGGTAAGCAATTGTTACTAATATTTATAAGGGTCGGTAGGCAGTTGTTGTATAATAATTATGCGGACCGGTAGGCAGTTGTTTTTTTGTTATATTTATGCGGGCCGGTAGGCAGTTGTTACTTATATTTATAAGGGTCGGTAGGCAGTTGTTACTTATATTTATACGGGTCGGTAGGCAGTTGTTACTTATATTTATAAGGGTCGGTAGGCAGTTGTTGTGTAACATTCATGCGGACCGGTAGGCAGTTGTTACTTACACTTATAAGGGTCGATAGGCAGTTGTTTTCTTATATTTATAAGGGCCGGTAGGCAGTTGTTACTTACACTTATAAGGGTCGGTAGGCAGTTGTTTTCTTATATTTATAAGGGTCGGTAGGCAGTTGTTGTATAACATTCTTGCGGGCCGGTAGGCAGTTGTTACTTATATTTATAAGGGCCGGTAGGCAGTTGTTGTATAACATTCATGCGGACCGGTAGGCAGTTGTTACTTATATTTATAAGGGTCGGTAGGCAGTTGTTGTATAATATTCATGCGGACCGGTAGGCAGTTGTTACTTATATTTATAAGGGTCGGTAGGCAGTTGTTTTCTTATATTTATAAGGGTCGGTAGGCAGTTGTTGTATAACATTCATGCGGGCCGGTAGGCAGTTGTTACTTATATTTATAAGGGTCGGTAGGCAGTTGTTGTATAACATTCATGCGGGCCGGTAGGCAGTTGTTACTTATATTTATAAGGGTCGGTAGGCAGTTGTTGTATAACATTCATGCGGACCGGTAGGCAGTTGTTACTTATATTTATAAGGGTCGGTAGGCAGTTGTTTTCTTATATTTATAAGGGTCGGTAGGCAGTTGTTACTTATATTTATAAGGGTCGGTAGGCAGTTGTGTTTTTATATTTATGCGGGCCGGTAGGCAGTTGTTTTTTATATATTTATGCGGACCGGTAGGCAGTTGTTATATTATATTCATGCGGGCCGGTAAGCAGTTGTTTTTTTATATATTTATGCGGACCGTTAGGCAGTTGTTATAATATATTCATGCAGGTCGATAAGCAGTTGTTTTCTTATATTTATAAGGGTTGGTAGGCAGTTGAAACATCATAATTGTGTTTTGGGTCGGTAAACAGTTGATGTATTTGAGGACAGGTAAACAGTTGCTCTTCAATATGTGTCCGAGCTCTCTATAGTTAACCAAAAACAAATGGCAACGTGGCATTGATAATAGAATGACGAAACGTTTGATACCGTTATGCCATATTTATTTTAGATTTTATACAATTAATTGAACAAAAAAAGCAACTGAGTATTTATTCTGGGCTCAATTGCATTACTTAATTTATTTATTCATTTTACTTTTGATGTTAACTATCACGACTATAAGAATAATCAGGCTCTCATGTTTTTTTTATATATTATGTACGTGTAAAACATATGCTTAGTTTTAGTTTAAATATTTTATCAAAGTTACATACATACAAATCAGTTAAAAAGTATAGATATGGATTAGAACAGAAGATGAAATAAAAGTTCTTCTCCATGACATATATTAGTTGTAAACAGGTTTGGCAGATCATTAAGTTTATGTATGTAATTAACATTATGAATATAACCTAGTTCAAAACATACTTTATAAAATATCTTAACATACTGTTAGGAACATGGTCCTGATATGTTTAAGAAACATATCGATGCAGCAAGTAATTAAAAAAGAGAATGAATGAAAAAATGAAAATTGAGTGTCATTTTTATGCCATCGAGGGCTAACAGACAATCAGTTAACATTACCACTGTTTCCTGGGATCCTGAAAGGTTATCCAGTAGCTGATAACTTTCCCCCTTGAAACAGCAGTGAGAGAAGAATGATAATGAGACATAATGTTGTATATCAACCATCACGGAGACTGTTGCCAGGCGGGAATTCGAACTCACGACCCCTGGTAACCGACTGAGCTAATCGAGCCTGGCTTAAAAAAGAGAAAAGTTATGTACATACTATTTTATATGAATTTACATATACTAACTGGCATGGACAAAACTGGAAGACGAACGGATCTCTCCACGTAAATTGAAACAGCCTAGTAAGTTATTCAGACTTACTTGTTTTATGAGAAGCGATTAGTAATTGAAATGTTTTTATGGACTGCTTCAACTATTTAAATATGTTCAGTTTTCGTGTTATGTGTCGTATCATTGTTACCTTTCCCACAGGCTATGCACCAATCACGGGTATGTGCATCCCTATGCGGAACTGTGCTCTCGTTAAAGATGACGGATTTACTAGTGCGTTCGTCATAGCACATGAAATTGGACACATGTAAGTCAATCATTTTCATTCTTTTATTAGTAGTACATGATTGTTTTGGGGGAAGAACATATCGGCAGAGATATATAGGCGTATAATAGAGGTATCGGTCAGAGTACAATGAATATAGATTGTAAAATTACATCTCAGCGACCAAACCTATTGCTATCACTCTATGCAAGGAATAAACTTCAAGAGAGAAGGCGCATACCCAGACAATTCGTCAGTAAAATGTTAAAACATAAAAACTAAAATAAAATATCTATAAGACATCAAGACTGCTATGACTTTTAAAATATTTAAAACCGTTTTTTTTTGTTTCTTAACGTTTCTCTTGTGTATTATAAAAGTGACAAACAAAATACAAGATTGAAACTGAAATGGGAACACATGGTATTTCTTGTAGTGTCCAATCTTTTCTTGGGGAGACCCCCTCCCCCACCTCCCGCCCAAACAAACCTACCTCACCCCCACTTGCAGCATCCTGTTCATATTTACGGTGCACCGATATATTTCCACGATGCAGCGGTATATTTTAAAACAAAAATATCAGTGCACCGATATGATAACGGTGCACCGGTACCGGTGCTTTTGACCCTGATCGTACACCATACCGTACCGAGCAAAAGGAATGACACCAGCGCATTGCATAACGCTACAATTACCATGACATCCACTTGCCAAGTGAAGGCAATTCTCTGATTCCTTAACAAAATGTCCATATGGAATCAGCAGATTCAACCACTCAGATTTATCTTGCAGATTTGGACTGATGCACGATGGTCACGGAAACAACTGTCACGGACGCGAATATGCGACAAGTATCATGGCAACTATGGTCCAGTCCTCCTTCCATCACTACTGGTGGTCTGACTGCAGTAAATCACGCATGGCGCAAGTTATCAAGTAAGTAGAAACAGTGTAACATTATATCATTTAGAATGGTAACATTATATCATACAGGTGGTAACATTATACCATTTCGACTGGTAACATTATATCATATAAATGGTAACATTATACCATATAGGCAAGTACAATTATATAGACTGGTAACACTATATCATATAGACTGGTAACATTATATCATATAGACTGGTAACACTATATCGCATAAACTGGTAACAGTATAGCATATAGACTCGAAACATTATATCACAAAGACTGGTACATGTAACATTATATCATATAGACTGGTAACACTATATCACACAGACTGGAAACATTATATCACATAGGCTGGAAACATTTTATCACATAGACTGGTAACACTATATCATATAGACTGGGTACATTATATCACATAAACTGGTAACATTATACAATATAGACTGGTAACATTATATCATATAAACTGGTAACACTATACCACATAGACTTGAAACATTATATCACATAGACCGGTAACATTATATCATATAGTCTGGTAACACTATATCACATAGGCTGGAAACATTATATCACATAGACTGGTAACATTATATTATATAGACTGGTGACGTTATATCACATAGGCTGGAAACATTATATCACATAGACTGGTAACATTATACCATATAGACTAGTAACATTATATCACATAGACTGGTAACATTTTACCATATAGACTGGTAACATAATATCACATAGGCTCGTAACATTATATCATACAGACTGGTTACATAATATCACATAGGCTTGAAATATTATATCACATAGACTGGTTACATTTTATTACATAGACTGGTAACATTATATTACATAGAATGGTTACATTATATCATATATACTGGTAACATTATATCATGTATCCTGGTTGCATTATATCATGTAGACTGGTAACATTATATCATATAGACTGGCTACATTATACCATATAGACTGGTTACATTATATCATATTAACTGGTAACACTATATCATAGAGACTGGCAACTTTATTTCATATAGACTGGAAACATTATATCATATAGACTGGCAATATTATATCATATAGACTGATAACATTGAATCATATATACTGGTTACATAATATCATATAGACTGGTAACATTATATTATATAGACTGGCAACATTATATCATAAAGACTGATGATATTATATCATATAGACTGGTTACATTATATCAAATTGACTGGTAACATTATATCATTTAGACTTGCAACATTATATCATATAGACTGGTAACACTATATCATATAGACTGGCAACATTATATCATGCAGACTGGTAACATTATATATTGTAGACTGGTAACATTATATTATGTAGACTGGTTACGTTATTTCATATAGACTGGCTACATTATTTCATATAGACTGGTTACATTATATCATATAGACTGGTAACATTATATCATATAGTCTGGTAACATTATATCATGTAGACTTATACATAATATCATATAGACCAACAACATTATAACATATAGACTGGTAACATTATATCATGAAGACTGGTTACATTATATCATATAAACTTGCAACATTATCCTTTATCATATAAACCGACAACATTATAGCATATAGACTGGTAACATTATATCATATAGACTGGTTACATTATATCATATGGACTGGTAGCATTGTATTATATAGACTTATTACATTACATCACATACACCGGTTAAATTATATCATATAGAACCGAAATATTATATCAAATTATTTGGAATAATATAGTCATATACGATTATAGGCAAATGTATTGATATAATATACTCACATACGATTATAGACAAATGCAGAGTATTTGTCATAGCATACTCATATACGATTATAGGCAAACGTAGAGTTTTTGTAATAATATACTCATATACGATTATAGGCAAATACAGTGTATTTGAAATAGCATACTCATATACGATTATAGACAAAAGTAGAGCATTTGTTATAATTTACTCATATACGATTATTTGCAATTTTATTGAAATAGTATACACATATACGATTATAGACAAACGTAGAGCATTTGTTATAGCATACTCATATACTATTATAGATAAATGTAGAGTATTTGTAATAGCATACTCATATACGATTATTGACAAATGTAGAGTATTTGAAATAGCATAATCATATACGATTATAGACAAAAGTAGAGTATTTGCAATAATATACTCATATACGATTATTTGCAATTTAATTGAAATGGTATACACATATACGATTATAGACAAACGTAGAGCATTTGTTATAGCATACTCATATACTAGTATAGACAAATGTAGAGTATTTGTAATAGCATACTCATATACGATTATAGACAAATGTAGAGCATTTGTAATAGCATACTCATATACGATTATTGACAAACGTAGAGCATTTGTAATAGCATATTCATATACGATTATAAACAAACGTAGAATATTTGTAATAGCATACTCATATACTATTATTGACAAATATAGAGTATTTGTAATAGTATAATTATATACTATTATAGACAAATGTAGAGTATTTGTAATAGCATACTCATATACGATTATTGACAAATATGGAGTATTTGTAATAGCATACTCATATACGATTACTGACAAACGTAAAGTATTTGTAAAAGCATACTCATATACGATTATAAACAACCGTACAGTATTTGTAATAGCAAACTCATATACTATTATATACAAATGTAGAGTATTTGTAATAGCATACTCATATACGATTATAGACAAATGTAGAGTATTTGTAATAGCATACTCATATACGATTATAGGCAAATGTAGAGTTTTTGTAATAATATACTCATATACGATTAAAAGCAAATGTAGAGATTTGTGATAGCATACTCATATAGGATTATAGGCAAATGTAGAGTATTTGTAATAATATACTCATATAAGATTAAAAGCAAATGTAGAGTATTTGTAATAATATACTCATATACGATAATAGACAAACGTAGGGCATTTGTATTAGCATACTCATATACGATTATAAACAAACATAGAGTATTTGTAAAAGCATACTCATATGCAATTATTGACAAACGTAGAGTATTTGTTATAGCATAATCAACCGTAGAGTATTTGTAATAATATACTCATATACGATTATTTGCAATGTTATTGAAAAGGTGTACACATAAACGATTACAGACAAACGTAGAGCATTTGTTATAGCATACTCATATACTATTATAGACAAATGTAGAGTATTTGTAATAGCATACTCATATACGATTATTGACAAATGTAGAGTATTTGTAATAATATACTCATATACGATTAAAAGCAAATGTAGAGTATTTGTAATAGCATACTCATATACGATTATAGGCAAATGTAGAGTATTTGTAATAGCATACTCATATACGATTATTGACAAATGTAGAGTATTTGTAATAATATATTCATATACGATAATAGACAAACGTAGAGCATTTGTAATAGCATACTCATATACGATTATTAACAAACGTAGAGTATTTGTAATAGCATACTCATATACGATTATTGACAAACGTAGAGTATTTGTTATAGCATAATCAAACGTAGAGTATCTGTAATAATATACTCATATACGATTATTTGCAATGTTATTGAAATAGTATACACATATACGATAATAGACAAACGTAGAGCATTTGTTATACCATACTCATATACTATTAAAGACCAATGTAGAGTATTTGTAATAGCATACACATATAAGCTTAATGACAAATGTAGAGCTTTTGTAATAGCATACTCATATAATTTTATGGACAAATGTAAAGCTTTTGTAATAGCATACTCATATATTATAATAGACAAACGTAGAGTTTTTGTAATAGCATGCTCATATACGATTATTGACAAACGTAGAGCGTTTGTAATAGCATACTCATATGCGATTATAAACAAACGTAGAGTATTTGTAAACGCATACTAATATACAATTATAAACAAACGCAGAGTATTTGTAATAGCATACTCATATACGATTATAAACAAACGTAGAATATTTGTTATAGCATACTCATAAACGATTATAAACAAACGTAGAGTATTTGTAATAGCATATTCAAACGTAGAGTATTTGTAATAGCATACTCATAAACGATTATAAACAAACGTAGAGTATTTGTAATAGCATACTCATATACGATTATTGATAAATGTAGAGTTTTTGTCATAGCATACTCATATACGATTAAAGACAAATGTAAAGTATTTGTAATAGCATACTCATATACGATTATAAACAAACGTAGAATATTTGTCATAGCATACTCATATACGATTATAGACAAATGTAGAGTATTTGTAATAGCATACTAATATACGATTATTGACAAACGTAGAGTATTTGTTATAGCATACTCATATACTATTATAGAAAAATGTTGAGTATTTGTAATAACATACTCATATACGATTACACGCAAATGTAGAGCATTTGTAATAGCATATCATAAACGATTATAGACAAATGTAGAGCATTTGTAATAGCATACTCATATACGATTATTGACAAACGTAGAGTATTTGTCATAGCATACTCATATACGATTATAGACAAACGTAGAGTATTTGTAATAGCATACTCATATACGATTAAAGACAAACGTAGAGTATTTGTCATAGCATACTCATATACGATTATAGACAAACGTAGAGTATTTGTAATAGCATACTCACATACGATTATAGGCAAACGTAGAATATTTGTAACAGCATACGCATATACGATCATAGACAAACGTAGAGTATTTGTAATAGCATACTCACATACGATTATAGGCAAACGTAGAGTATTTGTAACAGCATACGCATATACGATCATAGACAAACGTAGAGTTTTTGTAATAGCATACTCATATACGATAATAGACAAACGCAGAGTATTTCTAATAGCATACTCATATACGATTATAAACAAACGCAGAGTATTTGTTATAGCATACGCATATACGATTATAAACAAACGTAGAGTATTTGTAATAGCATACTCATATACGATTATAAACAAACGTAGAGTATTTGTAATAGCATACTAATATACGATTATAAACAAACGTAGAGTATTTGTAATAGCATACTCATATACGATTATAAACAAACGTAGAGTATCTATAATAGCATACGTATATACGATTATAGACAAACGTAGAGTATTTGTAATAGCATCGCATATACGATTATAGACAAACGTAGAGTTTTTGTAATAGCATACTCATATACGATTATTGACAAACGTAGAGTATTTGTCATAGCATACTCATATACGATTATAGACAAACGTAGCGTATTTGTTATAGCATACTCATAGACGATTACAGGCCAATGTAGACTATTTGTAATAATATACTCATATACGATTATAGACAAATGTAGAGTATTTGTAATAGCATACTCATATACGATTATAGACAAACGTAGAGTTTTTGTAATAGCATACTCATATACGATTATTGACAAACGTAGAGTATTTGTCATAGCATACACATATACGATTATAGACAAACGTAGAGTATTTGTAATAGCATACTCATATACGATTATAGACAAACGTAGAGTATTTGTAATAGCATACTCATATACGATTATAGCCAAACGTAGAGTATTTGTCATAGCAAACTCATATACGATTATAGACAAATGTAGAGTTTTTGTAATAGCATACTCATATACGATTATAGACAAACGTAGAGTTTTTGTAATAGCATACTCATATACGATTATTGACAAACGTAGAGTATTTGTCATAGCATACTCATATACGATTATAGACAAACGTAGAGTATTTGTAATAGCATACTCCTATACGATTATAGACAAACGTAGAGTATTTGTCATAGCATACTTATCAACGATTATAGACAAACGTAGAGTATTTGTAATAGCATACTCATATACGATTATAGACAAACGTAGACTCTTTGTAACAGCATACGCATATACGACTATAGACAAACGTAGAGTATTTGTAACAGCATACGCATATACGATTATAGACAAACGTAGAGTATTTGTAATAGCATACTCATATACGATAATAGACAAACGCAGAGTATTTGTAATAGCATACTCATATACGATTATAAACAAACGCAGAGTATTTGTTATAGCATACAAATAAACGATTATAGACAAACGTAGATTACATATTTGTAGTAGCATACTCATATACGATTATAAACAAACGTAGAGTATATGAATAGCATACTAATGTACATTATAAACAAACGTATAGTATTTGTAATAGCATACGTATATACGATTATAAACAAACGTAGAGTATCTATAATAGCATACGTATATACGATTATATATAAACGTAGAGTACTTGTAATAGCATCGCATATACGATTATAGACAAACGTAGAGTATTTTTAATAGCATACTCATATACGATTATAGGCAAACGTAGCGTATTTGTAATAGCATACGTATATACGATTATAAACAAAAGTAGAGTATTTATAATAGCATACGTATATACGATTATAGACAAACGTAGAGTATTTGTAATAGCATACTCATATACGATTATAGACAAACGTAGAGTATTTTTAATAGCATACTCATAAACGATTATAGGCAAACGTAGAGTATTTGTTATAGCATACTCATAGACGATTGCAGGCAAATGTAGAGTATTTGTAATAATATACTCATATACGATTATAGACAAATGTAGAGTATTTGTAATAGCATACTCATATACGATTATAGACAAACGTAGAGTTTTTGTAATAGCATACTCATATACGATAATAGACAAACGCAGAGTATTTGTAATAGCATACTCATATACGATTATAGACAAACGTAGAGTATTTGTAATAGCATACTCATATACGATTATAGACAAAAGTAGAGTATTTGTAATAGTATACGCATAGACGATTATAGACACACGTATAGTTTTTGTAATGGCATACTCATATACGATTATAGACAAACGTAGAGTATTTGTAATAGCGTACGCATCTACGATTATAGACAAATGTAGAGTATTTGTAATAGCATACGCATAGACGATTATAGACAAATGTAGTGTATTTGTAATAGCATACTCATAGGCGATTGCAGGTAAATGTATATTATTTATAATAATATACTCATATACGATTTTAGACAAATGTAGAGTATTTGTCATAATATACTCATATATGATTATAGGTATATTGTCTAACGTTGTAGAATTTATTAGACTAGCTTAAAACTTCTTCAAATTCGTTTCTATATGCTGATTATCTAATAAAAACTATTTATTACATTTTAGTCATTTGCACTGTCTTAACAACAATCCACACAACGTGATTAAAGATGAGCTGGCCCTACCCTTGGGAAAAAGCTGGTCCCTAGATCAACAGTGCAGATTGGAGTTTGGTGATACCGCTAAACACTGTAGGGTTGTAAGTACATAACAGCGGACAATAATTGAAGCACATTGTAAATCAATTTATGATAAACTTTGGAAATAGTCTCGAAATATTGTTGAATTACACCCAAAATCAATCCAACAATAATGCCGTACTAAATTCACTACTCATCTAAACCAATGACTATATAATTATAAATGGCGAAAAAAGTTAAAGGCTGTTTTACATAGATCACTATTTAAAAAACACTTAAACAAACCATGGCTAATATGTGTACCCTATGTGAAGACAATGCGGTAAATCATGCAAGGGGAAATGCGGATATGAAAGTTTCGTTAATCAGTTATAGGTAGGGGTATTTAGGCTGTTTTAAAAAATACGAATCCCAATTATATACCATTGGTGCAGAAATATTTTCCTACGTTTGACGGCAATACACTAGGTGTTGCTGAGAAATCAACTACAGTGATGGGTGATGGATCATTGCATCGTTACATGCCCTCAAGTGTGAAGGATCATAGCAGTATTACATGTCCTCCCCTGTGAAGAATCATGGCAACAGTATATGCCCTCACCTGTGAAGAATCATGGCAACAGTATATGCCCTCACCTGTGAAGAATCATGGCAACAGTATATGCCCTCACCTATGAAGAACCATGGCAACAGTATATGCCCTCACCTGTGAAGGGTCATGGTAACATGTAATGCCCCCACCTGTGAAGAATCATGGCAACAGTATATGTCCCCACCTGTGAAGGGTCATGGTATCATGTTATGCCCTCAACTGTGAAGAATCATGGCAACAGTATATGCCCTCACCTGTGAAGAGTCATAGCAACAGTAAATGCCCTCACCTGTGAAGAGTCATGGTATCATGTTATGCCCCCACCTGTGAAAAATCATGGCATAAGCATATACCCTCACCTGTGAAGGATCATGCTAACAGTATATGCCCTCACATGTGAAGAATCATGGCAACAGAATATGCCCTCACCTGTGAAGGGTCATGGTAACATGTTATACCCTCACCTGTGAAGAATCATGGCAACAGTATATGCCCTCACATGTGAAGGATCATAACAACATTATATGCCCTCATCTGTGAAGGGTCGTGGTAACATGTTATGTCCTCACCTGTGAAGGTTCATGGCAACATGCTTTGCCCTCACCTGTGAAGAATCATGGCAACAGTATATGCCCTCACCTATGAAGATGCATGGCAACAACATCTGTCCTCACCTGTGAAAGAACATGGCAACATATGCCTTCACCTTTGAAGGATAATGGCAACATTTTATGCCCTCACCTGTGAAGGATCATGGCAACATAATTTTGTATGCCCTCACCTGTGAAGGTTCATAATGGACCTTCGATACTTTTTCAATGTATGGAAATATTTCATAATATTTGTTTTGCAATTTTAAATATTTTATTGTTTGCATCTTTGTAGTTTAGGAACTTGGACCCTTGTGCCGCGATGTGGTGCTCCGAGAGGGCCGACAGTTACACGTGTAAGACGAAGAATGTTGTACCATTAGAAGGCACACAGTGTGGGCCATCATCCCAGGTATGTTTTTACGGTCCTTTATGTATTGCATTGCTTAATTATAATGCTTTTTAAATCACTTAGGCCAAATGATCAAGTGAACTTTTCTGATCGAGTTTGTCTGCGTACTTATGTCCGTCTGTCTTGCCTTTTTGGAACTGTTTACGCTACAATTGCATATGGGTATGTTTTGGGAAAAAGGTTCCGAGTAACCGTTCTATAAGTTAGTCAATCCCTACAACATTTGGATGAAAAATGGTCGGCATATGATAATCTGCAATGTATGCCAAGTTTGCTATCTTAATGAATATAGATACGAGCTCCGAAATGATATAACTTTAATACATAAATATACGCATTGCATGCCTACTGCAGAAATCCATATTGTTTTTATACACAACAATGCATATTGCATACGTATCACTTTTGTGTATGAATATCTGTAATGTATACCTATTGTTTTCATGCATGAATGTATCTGTTTTATA
This sequence comes from Panopea generosa, assembly GCA_029582155.1. Lineage (NCBI taxonomy): Eukaryota > Metazoa > Mollusca > Bivalvia > Adapedonta > Hiatellidae > Panopea > Panopea generosa. Next base: position 13,809,674 of record CM055895.1, on the reverse strand, counting down.
CTTCCTGATTCAATGCATAAATATATGTAGTGTATTAATGCATAAAATACATATACAAATATTAAAGTTTTGAAAAAACGGTGCAATAGCTACCCCCTGATGCTCTTTTCAATGTAGCCTTAGTTTTCAACGTGGGCATACAATTCACTTAGTCCATTTTGTGTATATTTAACGTACAACCAACAGTATATTAGGGAAGAAAAACGATATGGATTATTATTACTTAAATTGAATATAGAAACATTACACTCTGGTTCATTTTAGTGGTATTGCCAATCTGGTAATTGTGGTTACCATGGCAATGAGAAACCAATCGATGGTGGTTGGAGCGAGTGGGGTGTGTGGAGTAACTGCTCATCAGCTTGCGGTATTGGCTTCAAACGTAGATCAAGGCTGTGTAATTCTCCAAAGTAAGTATAATTGACCCGTCGTCAGTCTAACAAAGGATCTTTAATTCACCAAATGTAGTACAACCTGACCGTCATTTTAACAAAGAATCTGTGATTCTCCAAAAGTAAGAATAATTACCCGTTAGCCAAACAAAAGATATGTAGATCTAAAAAGTACGTACAGCTTATCTGTCAGTCTAATAAAGGATGTCAGCCGCACAAAAGACAGTTGATAACATACCAATATAAGCTAATACCACCACAGAAATCGGGGTCAAAAAAGAAGATATGCAGAAATAGGAAATCCTACTATGATTTTCCCCTCTTCCACAACTTTTTACTATTTACTTTAGATAGAAAACTATAAACTAGTCAGCACTAAAAAATAAACAAGAAGAAGAACAACATGTGCTGCTTTTGACAGGATTAATCAGTTAAAATGTTATTGCTAAAATGGACATTCTATCTCTCTATATACATATTTACATGAAATAAACATATGTTGCAGACCCAAATTTAATGGCAAAGAATGTGACGGTATTAGCGAAAATGCTGACACGTGCAAAGCAAGGGTATGTATATATGTCTATGTGTTTCATGTTTACGTGTACCACGTCTACGTGGATACCTTGTCTCCATATACTGTGTTTACGAGTACTGTGTCTATGTGTATTGTGTCTACGTATATCATGTCTACGTGAATCGTGTCTACATATACCTTGTCTACGTATACTGTGTTTACATGTACTGTGTCTATGTGTATTGTGTCTACGTATATCATGTCTACGTGTATCGTGTCTATATAAACCTGTATATATATATATATATATATATATATATATATATGTATACCTTGTGTATACGTGTACCGCACGTACATGCATTCTGTATATGTGTATTGTGTCTAAGGATCTCTACGTGTATCGAGTCTACGTGTATCGTGTCTACGTATACCGTGTTTACGTGTATATGTGTATTGTGTCTACGTGTACCGTGTTTGCGTGTATATATGTATTGTGTCTACGTGTACCGTGTTTACGTATACCTTGTGTCTATGTGCATTATGTCTACGTGTACCTTGTATCTACGTGTACCTTGTGTCTACGTAAACCGTGTCTACGTATACCGTGTCTACGTGTATATGTGCATGTATCTACGTATGCCGTGTCTACATGTATCATGTCTACATTTTTCATTTCTACGTATAGTGTGTCTACAGTGTGCACTGTGCTTGAATGTACTGTGTCAGAATATGTCTGCATGTTCCTTGTTTTGTCAACATTTCCTAAATGTAACTTGTTTTGTCGGCAGTTCCTTCATGTACTTTGTTTTGGTGGCAGTTCCTGCATGTACCTTGTTTTGGTGGCAGTTCCTACATGTACCTTGTTTTATCGGCAGTTCCTACATATACGTTGTCGTCCGTGTCTTGCCGGCCATGTCTGCGTATGTATCTGGTTGGTTGTGTGCATTGACTTATCACCCGTGCCCATATGCACCCTGTCGGCCGTGTATTCTCTTGTCGGCCACACATACATGTACCTTGTTGCAATGAAATGTCTTGTCGGCAGTTCCTATGTGTACCTTGTCGACCGTGTCTTGTCATGTCGACCATTTCTTCATATACCTTGTCGGGCATGCCTTTTCTTGTCGGCCATATACCTTCTTGTCTGTGTCTTGTATTGACGACCATGCCTTATTGTACCTTGTTGGCCGTGTCCATGTGTACCTTGTCAAGTTTGCCTTGTCTTATCGGCCGTGCCCATGTGTACCGTGTAGAGCATGTTTTATGTTGGTGACCGTACCTTGTTTTGTCCGTTGAAGCGCACATGAAATAACCAATTTGATGTATGTAGACATGATATACTTATAAACGTATTCTTTAACAGCCATACCATATTAGTCGTGTCAACATGTGATTTATCGGTCACATTTGTGTGCTCTTCATAAATCGTGTCAACATGTGATTTTTCGGTCACATCGGTATGCTCTACGTCGATCGTGTCAACATGTTCCATGTTCGTCATTCATAAATGTGCTTTGTCGACCCCGTCTACGTTTCATGTCAACAAGTTTGTCGTCTTGGTAATTTAAACTTTCGCTTTGTAGGCTGTATGAACGTGTTCTTTAACAGTTGTATTAAAATTTACCGTGTTCTTCATTTTTATGGGTATTTTGTCGGTGATATTAACTTGTTATTTATCGGTTGTGTACCATGCTGGTCATCAAAAATATGCAATATATGCTTTGTCGGTCGTTTCTACTCATTTTGTGTCGGTCATGTTTACATGTCATTGGCTCACGTGATACATGATTATAATCCCAGTACAAACACATTGAAATCACATAATTACGGTGTCCCGTTGGGGCCATCGCGGCATATTTATTAAATTTAGTAAAGTCAAAACAACGAAACAACGAAACTACTATGGTGAAAAGTCGAAATAACGAAACAACGATGGTGAAAAGTCGCAACTACGATGGTGAAAAGTCGAAACTACGATGGTGAAAAGTCGAAATCATTTCGACTTTTCACCATCGTTGTTTCGTTGTTTCGACTTTTCGCCATCGTAGTTTCGTTGTTTCGTTGTTTCGACTTTACTTAATTTAATAAATATGCCGCTATGGCCCCCAAACGGGACACCGTGCATAATAAACAAGAATTCCGCCGAACGATATGTCTCGCCGTGTTTTAATTGTTTTATTGTTTAATGAATTATTGTTTTAATCCAGTGGTAACAGAGAAATGACATAATTTCCATAATTTATTAAAGAGTGGTTGTTTACAATAGTTATTTGATTTAATGAATTTAGTAATTGCCACGATTTGCAAAAATATGACTCAAGAATTTGCATTATATTCATGCAAGAGTTATCTAACTTGGTTATTGTAGAAGGTTTAATGACTAAGAAATAGTATAGGAAGTATTGTGTGAAGTTTCGATCAAATACATTAAGTGATTTTTGAGATATGAACTTGATGGTAGTTGCACAGAAAAAAAAACAATTCAAAATAACAAAAAAAGAATTAAAAAAAATTAAATGAATTAAAAAAGAAAGTACTCAGCATCTGCATTATATTATGTAATGCAGGGTGTTATGATCCAAGTATGAGTGTCCTAGCACTAGTACGTATTGAGAAATAGTGTAAAAATGAAAACTTAACGTTAGAGGTAAATGCAAAATTCAGCATCAAACAATGTCAATTGACCATGAAATGTAGGTCACACTCAGCATCTGCAGTATATAATGTGATACAGGGTGTTATTTGTAACTATAATCCAAGAATGAGTGTCCTAGCACTTGTACTTGTTGAGAAATAGTGTAAAAACGAAAACTTAACGTTGGAGCTAAATATAAATGTTTGACGCCAACGCCGTCGACGGAAAAGCAACACCTTAATCTCGCTTTCGCTTCTTCGTCGCAGCGAGACAAAAACAAGAAATAAGATGTTTGTGTTACCGATTTTCGCCGTAAACTATTTTAATGCAAAACGAATGTTGACATTAAATGTTTGTATATATAACTACAAAATGATAATTTTCTACCTAACAGTTAACAAATACATGCTCATTGCCTTCACCATTCACGTTATATCAAGCCGGCCCTAATATACTTCCAACAAAATGGCGCACCAGATTTTGATCACACGACTGGATGACGTAATATGTCAAACTAAATGACACGAGGATACAGAAGTGTAAACAAATGAAAGTAGATAAAACTGTATTTACTTTTCACAAACTTTATCTATTTTCACCATGAAACATATCTGCAATTGAAATAAAGAAATAATGATTAATCGACTTTTACTGTTTTTCTAGTTCTTTAAATTGACAGTATTGTTATTCAAATGAACAGCTCGTGTTGCTATGGGTGATACCCATTGGATAATGGTTAATCGTTATTGTTAATAGACATGCGTGAATTACGTTGACGAGCGAGCCTACCAGTGTCGAGTTATGGATATAGTTCCAGTGAAGGGTAAAACATACGAATGGCTGCCATACCAAATAGAGAAGGGTATATATGATTTCTCATATCACATACATATGTCTACATATTTCTACCGTATTTCAAAACAGGATGTCCTGTAAAATGTCGACGTTTTCATTTAAAAGCAACTGTTGACCGTATAATTTATTGACTTAAACAGAAAAATTAATGCAAGAGATGAATCTTCAAAAATTGTGGTTCGTTCATGTTTGATACAAGTATTACCAAACTTATACAGTCGTTATATAAACACAATATCTTCGACAATTTAATAAGCTGGCAGATATGTCAATTATGTATGGGTTATGTCCCTTAAGTCATAAAACAACTGAATTATTTGGAATTGTGCACATTGTTCCATTTGGTTATCACCAAACGTGCACTGTGGTTATATAGCCGCAATATCTCGGACAAGTTCTTTAACTAGTTAAATCGGAATATTAATGGCTGAGTGATGGTCATTAAAATATAAAAACTCGGATTATTTATGACTGAGTTATGTTCATTTAATTATGAAAAATCGGATTATATATGGATGAGTTATAGCTATTTAATTATCAAAAAATCGGATTATTTATGTCTGAGTTATGTTCATTTAATTATGAAAAATCGGATTATATATGGATGAGTTATAGCTATTTAATTATCAAAAAATCGGATTATTTATGTCTGAGTTAAGGCCATTCAATTATAACGAATTGGATTATTTATGTACGAGTTTAGGTCATTTAATTATAACGAATCGGATATTTATGGCTGAGTTATGGTCATTTAATTATAAAAAAAATCGGATTATTTATGACTGAGTTATGGCCATTTGGTTATAAAAATAGGATTACTTTACAATGTGTACTCTCAAGCACTAACATATATGTAGTTCACCAAACGTGCACATTACAGATCACGAATGAAGTCTTGCACTAGTCAAATGCAATAATTGGCGTCTCAGCTATGTATCATGAATTGTCAAAATTGCACGATTGATTCTTCATGTGTACTGTCAAACAAATATTGTTTGCACTTGATTTACTTCAAACCTACGCAGTAGTTATTCTGGACACATTCTGTTAATAAATATCCACAATATCTTGGATATCAAAGTCTTTATTTCAGTGATAAATAGCTTGACAACGATCGTGTCGAACAATGAGGTCCTTATCAATGTAGAAACGCCAACAAAATAACATCAGCTACATACATGGTGTACAAGGACCTTCATTTTGCTTGAGATCCATGTCAAACTGCTTCCGTCTTTAAAGAACTGAAGATTTTGGACAATTTTAAAACAGCCATATTTGATCAGACACAGTAGAAGTATGACCTATTCACACTGACACCATTGCTTGGTTCTAAAGTGAATACTTTTTAAGTTCCATATTCATATCTAAACTTCCTTCTATCAAAACCAACCAATGGGCGAGTAATGCCATTTTTGGTATCCTTTTTCACGATTATATCGATAAATGGAATGTAAAATATTTGTATAGAAAAAGGGTTATCGTATTTTGAACTACGTAGGCGGTAAAAAATAATCATATCTTTAATTACATCGATGATGTTTGTTTCAGTGGCTGACCAATGCAAACTGACGTGCATTTCCAAATCAACGAGCAAAGTTTTTACGTTTGACTCCTTGGTTAACAATGGCATACCGTGTTCGTATGATGAACCGTACAGTATCTGTATGGACGGATCCTGCAAGGTAATATATTCATATTCTGGCCACATCTCCATTAAAACCTTTGAACTGATGTGTATGTTAACTGCATTTATCACTTTAGACTTTTTTACAGGACCACAGAAAAAAAGGAAATTGATCCATATATGTGTCCGCTTTAAATAAAGACATTTTTATCACCATCGTCATCGTAATCATCATCATCACCATCATCATCATCATTGACTTCATCATCGTCATCATCACCATCAGCATCATCATCGTCGTCGTCGTTATCAGCATCACCATTATCATCATCATCGGCATCATCATCATCATCGTCATCGTCATCGTCATCGTCATCGTTATCATAATAATTATTAACTTATTGTTTTTTTAGGAAATTGGTTGTGACGGTATTCAAGGCTCTACGAGGAAGGAGGATGCATGTGGTGTGTGTGGCGGCAATAACTCTACATGTAAAACAGTCTCGGGACATTACAGAAAGAAATTCGAATACAGTGCTGGTAATTAGGTTCAAGTATTCCTTATAGCAAGTGTAGTAGTAATGTAGCACGGGATTTAGATACACCGCCTTCCGGGGACTAGTGGTTAAGGCGTCCACATCGGAAGAGGGAAGTCAACGTTTCGAATCCCGGTAGAAGCACTTTGTTGTTGTTTTTCTGATGGGGCCAGATGCTTACCTATCAGCTAGATCGAGATTAAATAAATGTTAGTTTAGTTTAAACGTATTTATTTTACTGCCATTGTGAAACAAGTTCTTACAATTTAGACAAATCATACTCGAAGTCTTCCTGGGTAGAACCAGTACAAAGCTTATGCGGAAAAGTGTCTTGCTCAAGGACAACACACATAGCTATAGCAGAGGATCGAACTCACTAACATGGGTTCGGTCCTCTACCCCTGGACCAAGCGCTCAACAAACAAATGTTACGCTCATTGTATAGTATTAAGCAAGTGGTATTTCTGAAATGTATATGGTAAAGTAGTATACAGGAGATATGTCTGAGATCCATATAGTGTGTCTTTTATATGTAAGGAATATAGTATTGTAAATATACAAATCTTATAACTGTAATGAATATTGTATTGTACAAAGCAAGTGTTACATATGTATCTATATTGTAACGCTTGAAGCAAGTTTTATATACATGTAGTATTAAATTTGCTTACAGATCAAATTAAACAAGCGTATCATATGTAATGAACTTTGTACAGAATAAAGCAAGTTTTATAGCTGTAACGCATAGTGTATAGTATTAAGTTAGTGTGATATATGTTTATATAACATTGAGCAGTGCTTTGTAATGGCAACAAAAAAAAATGTTGTTTAAACTTTCAAAATTCATCAAAGAAGCATTAATAATAAGAAAAAACTACTCTTGAAACTTTGACTGTTTTTAATTTATATTCTACTTTCATCATATATTTATTTTCATTGTATTTAACTGTATATTATTGATTTTGCCATATTTCTGCAATCATTGTAAATGGCCAAACGCAGATGTGTTGCCGTGTTGCTTATAAACTTTGAAACTTGAAACTTGTAATGTTTATGGTTGTAATGTGCATTTTATAGCATAAACCAACATCTGTAATACTTATTTTGATATTGTTTAAAGCAACACATCCACGTTTAAACTTTTTTAAAAAGTTTTTCGATTGAGTTGTGAGCACATTTCCCATACATAAATATATGGTCAGTGAGCTGTATATGTGCTAACAAACACTATCCAGAACGCTTTAGAATTATAAAAAAAGATGTTCAAATTATAAAGCGTGACAAACGCTTTATAAGTTATTTTTAAATTGCCGAGGATTCCAGCTTGGCTTCAAATTGAATTATGCGAGTCGTATTAAAAACTTCACGTTTTAGTGCGTAGTGTACTTTACCTGCCTTGAAAGTCATTTTGACAAATTTTTTTGACTCGGGTGAGTTACACGCTTGTTTTATAAAGTGTTAGTCACGCATTATAATTTGGGCATCATTTTGTTCGGGATTGTGTTTATATGCTCATATACAGCTAATTGATCATATGTTTGTATGGGAAATGTGCTCATAACTCAATTAAATTTTTTTTTTAAAAGTTCAAACGTGGATGTGTTGCTTTAAAACCCAGCTCTATCTACAGCAATTTGTTTAAAAATGAAGAAATTGTGAAGGTCGTTGCATGAAACACACTTCTCTGATGTCATTTCAGCGAAAGCACATTATGAAAACATTATAGTAATACCGAAGGGTTCGAGGGATATAAAGATCAAAGAAAAAGAAAACTTGCCGCATTTTTTATGTAAGTGTGAAACTTTTAAAACATATCGTACATGTGGGTTTATCATTGATAGCTGATAGATAAAGCTTGATACATTTAACATTCCTCTTTAACCTATATTACACGTGGTTATACTTACAATGTCCAAATTAACATCGCCGAATACCCGTGGGTCATTCATTCCGGTGTGATGACGTATGTAATTGACACCCATGGCTCAATACTCAAAATTATATCACTTGTCATACAATGCTTTAATAAAGTTTCAGCACTATTCGGATTAGCATGGATCAATTAATATGATTCTACGTGAAACAATCTGCCACAATATAAACAACAACAACAACAACAACAACAACAAGAACTTTTATTCAGCATAAAACAAAATTACAGTGCTTCTAGCCTACACAAATAATTTATAATAGGTGCACGGAATAAGAGTTATTAACTTTAACAAAGAGAAGCTTATTAATGTTTACAATATGTTAAGATGGGTAAATAATTTATCATCTTTGATCTTTGATATTATTAAATATTATGATAATTATTCAAGTTCTTGTCTTAATTTATTCGAAAAGTATATAGGTTTTGATAGATTCAAAATTTCTTTCTTTTTAATGGATAGCATTAATATATCAAATTTGTTCAGGTTAGGCCAGCTACAGAAGTAAGGTTTTAAATATTTTCTAAGAAGATCTCTGTATGGTGGGTATACTAAGAAAAAGTGATATTCGTTTTTGACAACATTTGAATTACAAAATTTGCATAGTCTGTTATTTCTATGTATGTTGCTATAGCGGCTGCGTTCTATATACACTGGTCCATGTGTCTAATATAGTACTGGGAAATTTTTTTATGTTTTTCCGTCAACTATGAGTACAGGTGCATTGATATGTTTCTATATCATTATATGTTTCTATGTAGAATTGTATGTTTCTGTGTTAAATGTTTTCGGGGAAATCTCATTTCTATGGAACGGTCTTCCTCAGAATATTAGAAATACTGATAGGTCAAATAATTTCAATACTGCTGTCAAGAATCACATGTTGGCCGCCTAACTATCCATTTGGTACAACATTGATCTCAGATGTTATTATTCAGTTTCCGAAGCAGCCTCTTATTTTGGAACTTTTCATTACAAACAGTGTTATTTTAAGTACCGGTTCTTTGTTATTTTCTGTAATATTACTATAAGCATAGTATGCATGAGCTGGTAGAATATAATTAATCACTCACTGTGAAAAAAAAAGTGTGGACTTTTTATTATGATTTTTGTTAAGTGATATTTAAATTAGGTCGTGTCATATAAGATATTGTTTAAATATAGTACGTAATTCTAATGAGATAACAATGACATAATACGAAATATGAAATAATAATGGATGTGTTTGTGATATTTAATAGTATATGTATGCTCAAAGACAATTAACTATTCGAATGTGATATAAGGTTTCAATTATTACTGTGATATATATTAAAAATGATTATAGACAATTACACGACTTTCTATGGCGTGCCATCAATATTCAAGGAGCACAATGGAAATAAGAGAAAAGCCATTTTCTCTTTTTTGTGTTGTCCTTGGTATTTGTGTGCATTTCATGACCTATATCTGTGTGTCGTTATTATAATTTCTGTATTATTGACGTTATATTGTCCATGCATAATGTTGTTGTCATGCTTTGTATATACATTTATAACCAAAGTAAAAAACAACACCATGTCATTATATTTTTAAGTAGTTGTATATGTTTCTATATCATTATATATTTCTATGTCAAGTTCCATCTCAAACTGTCCGTTCTGTCTTCCGTTTCACCAACACTTTATTTAAATACAGGTATTTAAAAACTCAACTAAGTTTTTAAAGGTTATTTATCTATTTAATGACCAATATTAATGAAACAATATGCAGTTTTACTGGAACCAATCTAAAATCATGACCACCAAAATGACATTGCTGGTGCCAATCTGAATCAAGTTGTCAATACACGCGTGCATTGATATGATACTCAGCCAAACTATCAATTCAGACCTATTGATATTGTTTCAACACGAACTGTCAGTACTGATGTATTTGTCTTTTCACAAAGTGTCACGGTACTGATACATTTATCTTTTTCAAGAACTATCAGTACTGTTGTATTTATATATATCTTACTACACACTGTCAGTACTGTTGTATTTTATGATTTTACCGGAAACTATCAGTACTGTTAGTTTAATATGTTTCTACAAAAATTCGTCAGTACTGTTATATTTATATGTTTTTACGAGAAACCGTTAGAACTGGTATATTTATATTTTTTACACGAAACAATCAGTACTGTTATATTTATATGTTTTAACGAGAAACCGTCACAACTGTTATATTTATATGTTTTACGAGAAACCCTCAGACCTGGTATATTTATATGTTTTTACGAGAAACCGTCAGAACAGTTATATTTATATGTTATTACGAGAAACCGTCAGACCTGGTATATTTATATGTTTTTACGAGAAACCGTCAGAACTGTTATATTTATATGTATTTTACAACACTGATGTATATATCTTCAGCTCTCCAAGAGACTGCTTACTACAATCATGTGTTGAATGGCGAAGGTCGCCAGGGTCGTTCCAAGAACTTTGTTGTGGACGGTGCTTGGTTTAAATATACCAACAATGCTGGTTTAGAAACATTGATTTCTGGGGGCCCTATCCACCGACAAGCTAACTTAATGGCAAGTTTAAAAGTTAACTCTATCTTATAGTTAATACAAACAAGGAAAAACCTTAAAGGTGGGCGATTCACTCTGAGCTTCAGTGCAGCTACATGCATTCTAACATTTTTACATCATCATGAAGCAGGTTATTGCAACTCACACAAGATTCAATACTAACCTTATGCAGATACTGTGCCTTAAAGGGATCGCACCCACTCCGAAGTTCAATCTTATGTCCAACGCTGTAATATCTCAGGTTCATCGTTCTATCACTTGTACTCAACGTCCACTGCTCTGAGAATAAAACTTTAAAGGGCGTATATCAGTAAGAATAAAAACGCTTTAAATGTTTTAAAAAATGAAATAATTATTAAAATTGATAAAAAGCATCTCATTACCAGTTGTAAATAAAAAACCGAATGGTTTGGTTTGTCAAATCCGCCAAAACGTGACAAAATCGATAATTACATTGGAGTGGTAAACTTCTAAAAATAGATGACACTTAAATACTGATTGACGACCTTCGCATTGTCTTTCTTAGATTAAACCATTTTTACTACGTATCTGTACAAACCTGTTTAACGGATCTATTTAAAATAAAAATCAAATCACCTCACTAATTTAATACGTCACAAAATATGTTGCAATTTTTAAGCGGGCAGTCTATTTCAGACTCAAATAGGTGCGTAGTCCAAGTTATAAAACCCCTTTTCCGCACAACGGGGTCAGTGGGTATATATAGGCATGATATATAAGGAAAAAATGTTTTTAGACAATTTCAAGTTTGAAAAATCCTGAAAAATTCCTTTTGATATCTTAGGACAAGGGGTCGTATTTACCAACTGTTCCTGAATCCAAATTTCAAACTTGTATATCTAGTTTGCCATGACCGATAGAATAATGGTGAGCGTTTTATTACTATATGTTAGGTGTTAGGCTTGCAAAGTCTGGTTTTAAAAAATGGATTCCATGTGTGTTTTTTTCAAAACTCAATCTTGAGGTCAATCTTCAAGTCTAAGAAAAATCTTTCAATGGTTGGTGAATACCACCACAGGTCCTAATTGACTTAATACAATGCTATTATATTACACTTTTACTTCCATTTACTATAAGCCGTATGCATCTATTAACATATCATATATTTTTTTGACGTCAATGTACAGCCAAGTGTCACGGCGGGTTGAGGATTTGATTTTCGATGAAGAATTGGATTTCGGAAAAAATATTTTTTATGCATCCTATTTTAAAATATGAAACCATAAAGAGTTTATACATTATTGAAAAATTATGCTTTTCTTAGTGAACTTTGATGTTTTGTTTTAGATTTTTTCTTGTCATGATTTTCTTATAATAATTATTATTCAAATGCTATTTTAACATATACACTGACGTGCGTTTGCGATTTAATTGTCTTTAGACAGGCGTTGACAAATATATTGAAAGGATAAAGAAAAACAGAGTGCATAACAAACCATTACCATTTTTAGAATATGTATGTGAAGGTATTTCATTAATGTCAGTAACAATGACCATATTGACAAATTAATTATTGAAATATGTTTACTTACATATTCTAAAGCTGCAACTATCGCTTACAATAGTTTGATAATGTGGCTCTGAAATTTTCCCGTCGTTGCTTTATCCTTTTAATAGATATACCAAATATTGCATTAATTGTTGTTGTATTTCTTTCTGTAAAACGCACCCCGTTGGTGTTTTATATCGAGTCTGTAAGATAAATGTGACGATGATTGATGATTGATGATTCATTGATTGATTGATTGAATATGTGCGTAATTTTTATACCAACGACGATCAGTTAACCTAAATCACTGTTTCCTAGGATCCTGAAATGTTAACCAGTACCCGAGCACACCCGATCTCCGCAAATAACTGATAACTTCTCCACTTGAATCAGCGGTGAGAGACGAATGATAATGAGACACAACATGAATATCAGTCATCACGGAGGCTGTTGCCGGACGGGGATTCGAACTCACGACCCCTGGATTGATAGTCAGACGCGTAACCGACTGAGCTAATCAGGCCCGGGTACAATACGTGATACCTTGTTTTCAGATTTATCCTATGGACTGGACGAGGCCCGCCAATGTGGAGTTTTCTTACACTACTACTCAAGACGACTTCACTTATGAAAAAAATAAATATTTTTGGGAGTATGAAGACTGGAGCCCTTGCAGTGTCTCCTGTGGTAAAGGTATGCCGACTGCAGAACTAAATAACTTATGATAAATGTTCCAAGAATAAAATCATGTTTGCAGTCAATCAGGAGAAAGTATTGTCTAAGTCGGACAAAGATTTATTTTATCTGCTTTTTTGTCAGGTATAGTGGGTAACCCAAACACAGATTGGTTTTAATCGAACATTTTTGTTCTGGGAGGTGGAATTATTTTAATTTGTTTTTACTGGTAAATATAAGCATTTTTAATTGTAAATAAAACTGCCTTACTTTTGAAAATCGTTCAAGTAAATAAGATTTTAAAACCAACAGATATCTCTGAAATAGGGTTTATACATCTTAAATAAGAAATGATTGACATTTTATGTTTTGTGTAAATTTCTGCACTAATAGTTTCTTTCCATAAACAAAAAACACAACAATACATTAAAATTCATGGTAGAAATTTCAAAAAGTATTTAATTAATTGTCAATTATTTCTACATCTCTTAATTATCAATTTCGATATGAAGAAGAAGATACTGAAAGAAGAAACAATCGATCAGCTACCACCATTGAGACTTGCTCTCTGATTGGCGGAAAAAAGTATAGGGTTGTTCAGGGCATATATTTTTATAGTAAGCTTAATTCTGGTTGGATGAAAATGTTAAACTGGCAAATGATCACAATAAAATATAAGTTTATTATGTTTGTGTCAATAAAAAATTAGAATTATGTTTCTGTGACTGACTTAAATCATTTTATCAAGGAAATTGAATGGAAAGTAAAATTGGTGAAATTTACTTTTTTTCATGTTGAAAGTGGGGGTACCCAACTTCAGGGGGCAAAAAGTGGTAAAAAGTGGTACTGTTGACCTCATTTTGGGGACATTTTAATTTGAGTCTAGGACAGTACTTTAATATGATATAGGACTTTTAGGTCCACGGATGATAGAAATAGTGAAAATTAGGTCAAACGTTATAATGTAAGTCTATGGAAAACGCAATTGTGGTAGATGACCTAAAGAGTAATCATAGTCTGTATCAAATATGTCACCTAAATAAATAAGGGATAGCATTTACACACAAACATATGTAAGAAAAATTATTTGTAAGGAAATGACTAGTTCTACTATTAAAACCATATCAAATGTTTGCTATAATATATTTATATCAGGAGTTCAACACATCGTGTATGGTTGTTACGACAAAGAAGCTAACTCTAAAGTTGAAAAGGACAAATGTCGCTTCCTGGATGCACCTAACACAGAGGACGTTGCGTGTGAAAGGGTGGATTGTAATGCCCTGAAGTAAGTAGAGGTTGGGAATATAGTAACGGAATACACGTGCAAATTGTTTCGTTTTACAACGATATAACAAAATATGTAACAAGCGATTTAATAAACATAATTGAAGAGTAAATTATATATCTACTGAACAGTCATTTTAAGTGGTTAATAGAAAACTTTTATTTCTAAATACCGGTTGAATACTTTTGAAATAATCATAAAAAATGGTTTTGTGGGCAACTATCAATGCTGCTGTATGATGTTTTCTCTTTAGTCAGAAATTTATGTTAAACTTTGATTAACTTGCGTAAAATATCTAAATAAATAAATATTTGCATATCTGAATAAATAAATACTGAAAGTGTTGGTACACCATTTTCCATCGTCTGTTTCCACTTGATGGCGTAAAAAGGAAGCTAAAAGTTGAAAACATTGTTATCCCTCACCGCTTAGAGCGGTGGTTCGCTCCAAAAACCTTATGTGAAAACGTTTGCCAGATATTCGGAAGGACGGTGGTTCTTTTCAGATTCATTCTGAGGTCTTCCTCCAATAATAAAACCGGAGATGCCATACATAACCTGAAATGTGTTGAAACACCCGATTAAAAAAAAACATTTTTTTAAAAAAAAAAAATAACTCAGTCTGTTGGAGTTCAGGCAAAGTAACAGACGAGTATGCTAGCAGTATAAATGGCAGAGTAGAGAGAAGTGGAGAGTGGGGTGAATGCAGTCAGGCATACTGTCAGCAGAAAAAATATTCTATATGAAGTCACGGCTGCTTTCAGTTAGGTTAAACATTTGCTACCGTTAGCTAACATATCTTCCTCGACACTGACTCAACTTCAAACTAGTACACAGTACACGGTGATTTAAGGGAACAAGACAGCAAAACATGTTTGCTTTTTAACGGTGCTGAGCGCAGCCCACAAACCATAACTTATAGTTTACATCTTTTTTTAAAATTAAATTTCATTCTACCGTTACGTTACAGCTATATCTGGAGCATGAAACGGGAGTTCAGCAAATGTTCCACAACTTGTGGAGATGGTGGTTTCCACCACCAGTTATATGGCTGTGAACGTCTTACCGACGGCATTATGGTCGGCCAACGTAACTGTGAACACATTCCACCGCCTATAGTCATAGAGCCGTGTAACAGAAAACCGTGCGTATCAGTTGTGTATAAATGGTCAGTAACGACAACATGGAGTAAGTGTAGCGCCACGTGCGGGGACGAAGGCGCGCAGTACCAACTATTTTACTGTGCACGAGATGTGGGTAATGGTAAAGAGGAAAAAACAGATGAGTTATACTGTTCAGATATACCTAGCCCTAAAGAGGAACGACCATGTAATCGATTGCCATGCATTACATATAGATGGGAATTGAGCGATGATTGGAATTCTTGCAATGAAACTTGTGGAGCGACTGGTATGCAATTGCGAGAAGCGGTTTGTAAGAAAATTATTGGAGGAGACATGGTTTTAAATACTGCGATATGGAACTGTGATGAGGATGACAAACCAAAGGAATCTAGACAATGTAACAGACGAGTATGTTACCAGTATAAATGGCAGAGTAGTGGAGAGTGGGGTGAATGCAGTCAGACATGTGGAAATGAAAGTATCAGATACATGAGAGGCGTCTGTAAAAATGTCACATACGACGATAGAGAAATAAGAGTGGCTGACCGATTCTGTAATGCCGACAGTGAGCCGTGCAACGTGGCACCATGCCAAACATTTACCTGGAAACAAACTGACCGTTGGTCGGAATGTTCGGAACGTTGCGGTGACGATGGATATCAGACAAGAATATACCAGTGCGAATCTACAGAACGTGCTAACACTTCTGTTGAAGAAGGCAAATGTAAAGATGCTGTCATATCACGAGAAAAAAGAAACTGTAACCAAGTACCGTGTCACTCATTTCATTGGCAAATTGAAGGCGAATGGAAACCGGAATGCCAAACAAACTGCAGTGGTGAAATTGTGTCTGAGCAAACAAGAAACGTTGTATGCTCTCAGAGATTTATCAATAATAACACCGAGCAAACAGATGATTCATTTTGTAATGAAGAATTAAAACCCAAGACTGTTAGAGAATGTAGCGTGATAGAATGTTCAAGATATCGTTGGAATATAAAACCAGAACACTGGTCTCAATGTACAACAACCTGTGGGGAGGATGGAACACAAACGCAGCTGGTTGAATGTGTAGAGGAAACCTCTGTTGGTCGACATGAAGTAGTATCGAAAGACAAATGTAATATTGAAACAATGCCAACAGCAGTGATACGTGCGTGTGACGCACCGCCTTGCATAAGGTAATGTTCATTCGAATATAATCCCTTGTAAAAGGTAAAGTAGTTTAGAATATAGCCCTTTGTATAAGGTGAGGTAACGTAAATGAGACTATAGTCTCGTTTACACACATTAGAATATAGTTATTTGTATACGGTTACGTACATTAGAATACAGTTCCTTATAAAAGGTAAAGTAGGTTAGAATATAGCTTTCTGTATAAAGTAAGGTAACATAAATTACACTAAAGTCTTATTTATAAGGTAACATACATTAGAATACAGTCCCATGTATTAGGTTACGTACATTAGAATATAGTACATTGTAAAATATAACATACAATAAAATATAATCCTTTTTTTATAAGGTACCCTACATTATAATAGAGTCCCTTGTAACATACATTGGAATGTAGCCCCTTATTTAAAGAAACGTATATTAGAATATAGTCCTATGTGTAAGACAACGCACATTAGAATATAGTCTCTTGTATAAAATAACGTACATTAGGATATAATCCCTAGTAACGTTTGATGTGTTCCCTTGTAGTAGACAATGTACATAAGAATATAGTCCCTTTTCTTAAGTAACGTATATTAGAATATAGTCCCATGTATAAAGTAACGTAATTAGAATAGTGTCCAATGTTTAAAGTAACGTAGTTAGGATAAAGTCCCTAGTAACATAGCATATAGTCCCTTGTCTGAAGTAACGTACATTAGAATATAGTCACTTGTATAAGGCAACGTACATTAGAATATACTCCCTACTAACGTGAGATGTTTTCCCTTGTAGTAGATAATGTCCATTAGAATATAGTTTCTTGTATAAAGTAACGTATATTAGAATATAGTCTCTTGTATAAAGTAACGTACATTAGGATATAGTCCCTACTAACGTTTGGTGTGTCCCCTTGTAGTAGACAATGTACAATAAAATAAAGTTCCTTGTCTGAAGTAACGTACATTAGAATATAGTCCCATGTATAAAGTAACGTTCATTAGGATATAGTCACTTGTATAAAGTAACGTTCTTTAGAATATTAGTCACTTGTGTAAAGTAATGCTCATTAGGATATAGTCACGTGTATAAAGTAACGTACATTAGGATATAGTTCCTAGTAACGTTTGATGTGTTCTCTTGTAGTAGACAATGTACATAAGAATATAGTCCCTTTTCTTAAGTAACGTATATTAGAATATAGTCCCATGTATAAAGTAACGTAATTAGAATAGTGTCCCATGTATAAAGTAACGTAGTTAGGATAAAGTCACTTGTATAAGGCAACGTACATTAGAATATACTCCCTACTAACGTGAGATGTTTTCCCTTGTAGTAGATAATGTCCATTAGAATATAGTTTCTTGTATAAAGTAACGTACATTAGAGTATAGTCTCTTGTATAAAGTTACGTACATCAGAATATAGTTTCTTGTATTAAGTAAAGTCCATTAGAATATAGTTTCTTGTATAAAGTAACGTCCATTAGAGTATAGTCTATTGTATAAAGTAACGTACATTAGAATATAATTTCTTGTATAAAGTAACGTACATTAGAGTATATTCTCTTGTATAAAGTAACGTACATTAGAATATTGTTTCTTGTATAAAGTAACGTCCATTAGAATATAGTTTCTTGTATAAAGTAACGTCCATTAGAATATAGTTTCTTGTATAAAGTAACGTACATTAGAGTATAGTCTCTTGTATAAAGTAACGTACATTAGAATATAGTTTCTTGTATAAAGTAACGTCCATTAGAATATAGTTTCTTGTATAAAGTAACGTACATTAGAGTATAATCTCTTGTATAAAGTAACGTACATTAGAATATAATCTCTTGTATAAAGTAACGTCCATTAGAATATAGTTTCTTGTATAAAGTAACGTACATTAGAGTAAAGTCTCTTGTATAAAGTAACGTACATTAGAATATAGTTTCTTGTATAAATAACGTACATTAGAGTATAGTCTCTTGTATAAAGTAACGTACATTAGAATATAGTTTCTTGTATAAAGTAACGTACATTAGAGTATAGTCTCTTGTATAAAGTAACGTCCATTAGAATATAGTCTATTGTATAAAGTAACGTCCATTAGAATATAGTTTCTTGTATAAAGTAACGTACATTAGGATATAGTCCAAAATAAAGTTTGATGTGTTCCCTTGTAGTAGACAATGTACATAAGAATATAGTCCCTTGTCTAAAGTAACGTACATTAACATATATTCCCTTGTCTAAAGTAACGTACTTTAGAATATAGTCCCTTGTCTAAAGTAACGTACATTAGGATATAGTCCTTAGTAACGTTTGATGTTTTCCCTTTGTAGTAGACACTGTACATTAGAATATAGTCCCTTGTATAAGGCAACGCACATTAGAATATGGTCCCTTGTAACGTTATATGTTTTCCCTTGTAGTAGATAATGTGCATTAGAATATATCCACTTGTATAGTAACGTACATTAGAATATAGTCCCTTGTATAAGGCAACGTACATTAGAATATATCCCCTTGTCTGGAGTAATGTACATTAGAATATAGTCATTTGTATAAAGTAACGTTCATTAGGATATAGTCACTTGTATAAAGTAACGTACATTAGGATATAGTCCTTAGTAACGTTTGCTGTGTTCCCTTGTTGTAGACAATGTACATAAGAATATAGTCCCTTGTCTAAAGTAACGTACATTTGAATATAGTCCCTTGTCTAAAGTAACGTACATAAGAATATAGTCTCTTATATTAAATAACGTACATTAGAATATAGTCCCTTGTCTGAAGTAACGCACATTAGAATATAGTCCCTTGTATTAAGTAACGTATATTAGAATATAGTCCCTTGTCTAAAGTAACGTACATTAGAATATAGTCCCTTGTCTGAAGTAACGTACATTAGAATATAGTCCCTTGTCTAAAGTAACGTACATTAGAATATAGTCCCTTGTCTAAAGTAACGTACATAAGAATATAGTCCCATGAATAAAGTAACGTACATAAGGATAACATCCCTAGTGACGTATGAAGTTCTCCCTTGTAGTAGACAATGTACATTAGAATATAGTCCCTTGTATAAAGTAACGTACATTAGGATATAGTCCCTTGTCTAAAGTAACGTACATTAGAATTTAGTCCCTTGTCTTAAGTAACGTACATTAGAATATAGTCCCTTGTCTAAAGTAACGTACATTAGAATATAGTCACTTGTCTAAAGTCACGTACATTAAAATATAGTATCTTGTATAAAATAACGTACATTAGAATATAGTCCCTTGCCTGAAGTAACGCACATTAGATATAGTCCCTTGTATAAAATAACGTACATTAGAATATAGTCCCTTGTCTAAAGGAACGTACATTAGAATATAGTCTCTTGTATAAAGTAATGTACATTAGAATATAGTCTCTTGTCTAAAGTAACGTACATTAGAATATAGTCTATTGTCTAAAGTAACGTACATTAGAATATAGTCTCTTGTATAAAGTAACGTACATTAGAATATAGTCCATTGTCTAAAGTAACGTTCATTAGAATATAGTCCCTTGTATAAAGTAACGTACATTAGAATATAGTCACTTGTCTAAAGTCACGTACATTAAAATATAGTATCTTGTATAAAATAACGTACATTAGAATATAGTCCCTTGCCTGAAGTAACGCACATTAGATATAGTCCCTTGTATAAAATAACGTACATTAGAATATAGTCCCTTGTCTAAAGGAACGTACATTAGAATATAGTCTCTTGTATAAAGTAATGTACATTAGAATATAGTCTCTTGTCTAAAGTAACGTACATTAGAATATAGTCTATTGTCTAAAGTAACGTACATTAGAATATAGTCTCTTGTATAAAGTAACGTACATTAGAATATAGTCCATTGTCTAAAGTAACGTTCATTAGAATATAGTCCCTTGTATAAAGTAACGTATTTAGAATAGAGTCACATGTATAAATTAACGTGCATTAGGATATAGTCCCTAGTGACATTTGAAGTGTTCCCTTGTAGTTGACAATGTACATAAGAATATAGTCCCTTATCTAAAGTAACGAACATAAGATTATAGTCCCTTGTCTAAAGTAACGTACATTAGAATATAGTCCATTGTCTAAAGTAACGTACATAAGAATATAGTCTCTTGTATAAAGTAACGTACATTAGAATATAGTCCATTGTCCTAAGTAACGTTCATTAGAACATAGTCCCTTGTATAAAGTAACGTAATTAGAATAGAGTCCCATGTATAAAGAAACGTACATTAGGATATAGTCCCTAGTGACGTTTGAAGTGTTCCATTGTAGTTGACAATATACATATGAATATAGTCCCTTATCTAAAGTAACGTACATTAGATTATAGTCCCTTGTCTAAGGTAACGTACATTAGAATAAAGTCCATTGTCTAAAGTATTGTACATTAGAATATAGTCTCTTGTGTAAAGTAACGTACATTAGAATATAGTCTCTTGTATAAAGTAACGTCCATTAGAATATAGTTTCTTGTATAAAGTAACGTTCATTAGAGTATAGTATCTTGTATAAAGTAACGTACATTAGAATGTAGTCTCTTGTATAAAGTAACGTACATTATAATATAGTCCCTTGTCTGAAGTAACGCACATTAGAATATAGTCCCTTGTATAAAGTAACGTAATTAGAATAGAGTCCCATGTATAAAGTAACGTACATTAGGATATAGTCTCTAGTGACGTTTGAAGTGTTCCCTTGTAGTTGACAATGTACATAAGAATATAGTCCCTTGTCTAAAGTAACGTACATTAGATTATAGTTCCTTGTCTAAAGTAACGTACATTAGAATATAGTCCATTGTCTACAGTAACGTACATTAGAATATATTCTCTTGTATAAAGTAACGTACATTAGAATATAATCCCTTGTCTAAAGTAACGTACATTAGAATATAGTCTCTTGTATAAAGTAACGTACATTAGAGTAAAGTCTCTTGTATAAAGTAACGTACATTAGAATATAGTCCCTTGTCTAAAGTAACGTACATTAGAATAAAGTCTATTGTATAAAGTAACGTACATTAAAATAAAGTCTCTTGTATAAAGTAACGTACATTAGAATATAGTCCTTTGTCTAAAGTAACGTTCATTGGAATATAGTTCCTTGTATAAAGTAACGTCGTTAGAATATAGTCCCGTGTATAATAAAATATAATTATATGTTTTTAACGGTGAAGACGCTCGACAGTATTCACGCAATAACTGAGACTGTACCAGACACAGATCAGAATAAATATCTATGTGTGGCAACAATGCCTTCATCATAAAAACACACATTTAAATGCCAAAAATAGGACAAAAAGGGAGAAATTGAGCCCTTTCCTTAACTTTACCCTCTTTGGAGTTATTATATGATTAGAAAAAAACATACAATTGAAATATAAGATATACATATTTTAAAAGAATGAAGTACATTTGAAACAAACACACCAAACTTTGCTGAAATATGAGTATTTAAAAAGGGCATCGTGAAACTTTACGTTATTAAGCTGTTCACCTCCTCCGTTCATCTGTCGATATGTTCATTCTCGAACTGTACGTGTCATCTGGTTAAACCTTCACACAAATACTCCAGCTGACTGAACCTGTCTTGACCAATCCTGGGATTGTTGTTCAAAAGCGTTGTTTATATGTGTAGCCTAGGGTGTGGATTTGTGATATTCGTACCGTGCTTGCAACTTGACACCACGGCCTAGAATATTTTGATTGAAATTAAATATTCCAATTATTTCAACGATGAGTTGCAATTAAATTCTTGATTCTAATCATTATAATAAGGCTTGTCGGATAGATTCGCAATCAATGTTGGTTTATTACTTTCTATCGGATAATAACGTTAGAGCAACCAAAGAGTCTGGAAGAGTGTTGAATTTCACACAAGTAGTATTACTTTTGGTCCTTTTGGGGTCATGCAGTTCAGTCATTGTGGTTCGACGATAAAAAAAACATCTTAACTCTCATAAACAGATTAAATATGACTAATTCTTCTAGTTTCGATCATTTTATTACATTTCTTATAATACAAGACTTGACGATATGGCGTTTCTGGCTTTGAGGTATACAAAGGTCAAAATCTGAGTGAAGGTCACAGGGTCGAACAATTTGCATTTATAATTTAAGAACTACTGGTATAGATCATTTTATTATTTATTACATTTCTTATTATAGTAGACTCGACGATTTGGCATTTCTAGCTTCGAGGTATACAAAGGTCGAAATCTGAGTGAAGGTCACAGGACCGGAGAATTTGTATTTATAATTTAAGAACTACTGGTATCCCAAGGAATGTTTTACCATAAATCCAAGAAAATTTAGATATCATTAGAATATTAACTGTATAATCAACTTCCATCCGGAAATAGGACCCGTGCAATTCATGCAACTGTGACATATGCTTGTTTTAGATACGAAGATGAGTCTGTCATCGAATGGTCGCAATGCTCGGTAACATGTGGTGAAGGTTTTCAATTCCAAAGTCAAAGATGCGTTCAGACATTGAGTAATGGGAAGACAATACAAGCTCCACAGGTATATTGTGAGCAAGCAAATCTGACTCGAACGACAAGAATATGCGAACAAGGTCCGTGTGGCTATCTGGAGTGGGGAGCCGGCCGTTGGTCAATGGTAAGGAGTTCCATTCTTATCAATTTTGTTGTTTGTTGATTTTTTTTCTTCAAAATTTGAAGATTACTGAAAAGGATTACGTGTCGTTTATGGGATTGATAAAATGCACTCACATGTAATGAATATTTCACTATCACAAAAAGATGCAATGCCTTTCAATGTTGTTATCATTAACCGGAACTGGAAATCGATGTTTATTGGAAGTAGGAAAATGTTTTGTCCAGCAGAATGTTTTGTGATATCTTAAAAACGTTTACTGATATTTATAAAACATTGAAATATATGTTACATATTAAGTTACATGTGAACAATATTTAGTTATATTTGGTGATCTTAATATTAAAAAAAAAACATCTTCATCAACAGAAACATGACTGTACTGCTTCTGATATTAAATTTGAATGAAAATAACATTTTTATCCAATGAGAAGTGTTATTTACCCATGGTGTCCAACCAACGTGACCAAATGGTATGGTGCGGTGTAAAACAAAGTTTTAACATTTTTGCAGGTAATTTTCTTAATAGTTTATAGTAATAATTCCCGAAACAACTCTTTCTTGCAAAAGGAAATGCAAATGAGTATTATTTTTAATTCCATTACTCCATATAATTTTTTTTTCAATTGAGCAATATACAATATTGCACATTTTGCAAAATATACAAGTTTTACATGGCCTATTAACCCTTTACTCCATAGATATGCGTTTTACCGCACCAATCACAGAAGGCCTTTGAAAACAGTGCATGAAGAGTTCAGATTGCTCGTAACAAGCAATCTGAACACTTCCTGCACCGTTTTCCACTCTGTCAGTTAATATAAACTCACCCAATAATTCAAAAGTCTTCTATATTAGACGTTTTCAAGGGCGTCTATATTAGGTGTCCAAAGGTGTATATATGAAGTAAAGGGTTAATAACACCGATGGTTCATTTCTATATAGAGAAGGCGCTCGGTCTGCGTTTCGTTTACGTTCATGAATGAGTAAGGACGTTGTCTGCATGTTACCTGAACCGAGCTATTTTTCTTCGTTTTGATACCATTACGTCACGTAGGTTCGCCACAGTGTTACCAGAATTTAAAATGTCCATTAAAATATAACTAATTTTCAGTGTTCTAAAACATGCGGGGCAGGCCGTCAGAAGCGTGTCGTGTACTGTGGTTCTCCACACAACCAAAGCCATATCAGCAGGTGTCCTGGAAAAGCTCCGGCCGAGTATAGAGACTGTGATAACGAACCGTGTACAGGTTTGTTAATAATATCATTAATTCTCAATATACTTCATAACTTAAAATAGATATCAGAACTTTGAAAATGAGATTGTGAACAAATAAACAACAATGTACAGGTTTGTAGAATTCAACTTCCAAATATAGATATCTTCAAATCCATCTCAGTACATTGATGTTGAGATTGTGAACAAATAAACAACCATGTACATGTATGTAGTTTTAAACGTATACTAGTTTTGAATGTATTGACGATCTTATGATATTGTTGGGTAGGTTACTTTTTCTTAAAATAAATTGTAAGATAATTAGATATTAAATTTAACTAGTAGGTATGCTTGCGTTAGTTTGACTGGAGGTCGATGTTGTTGGTGAGCTGACAGCAGTGGTACTGTTTTTGGACCTTTAAAATATGACCAATAATGTAGATTCTGCAATAATTCTGTACAAAAATATATAAATGTTTACCCAAATCAAAACCATTAAATGTTTTACTGCTCAGCAATGATAGTTACGGAGCAGTGAGCAGTGAGATTCCGTATGGCAACATGAGAGGTGCTTTCAAAGATTGTGTAAAAATTGTCTTGAGTATCCGAGCTAGTTGAGCGATGTTGTGCATCCCTGGGTCAATAAATAAATGGACGCCGTTGTTTGTGTAGGGTGAAGTACTGAACTATATGCACATGGATATGTTTGCTCATGCTTAAGTTGCCTTTGATATATGTACTTGTTTGGGTGACATGCACCAATGTATAAACTGGATGTATCATTAAGCAATTTTGGAAGATCGGGATAGATACATGACGCTAATTCAGTGTGTGTGTTTTTATCCCAAATATTCGGCGAAATTCGGCCCAACCCCCCTCTCAAAATAGTATTTTTCCCCTTATGTCAGAAAAGTTCCCATCAAAAAACAAATATGGGGTTTAATGCCAGTTTAACAGTTTAAAGCAATGAAGAACAGGGATGTTGACCTGTTAACTGTTTTAAATATACATACTTATGATTTCTTTTGTTTTTTTATGTTATTTTACGACCTATTAAAATCCCTGCAAACGCTCGTTTTTCCCCCTTCAAAAGGCACCGACCCCCTTCCCCTAAAAGTAAAAAAAAACACTGGCTATCAATGATCTGTATGTTGACTATTATATTGTATTGCAATTGTCCAATCAAATATGTATAAAACAATAATGTTTCTGTTAAGGCTGCTCGTTGATTGACATAACTATAAACCGCACCAAAATCGCCGGAAATACAAAAAAAAATGGGGATATAAAGTCTGTTCGGCTTCACTTTTTGTACCCCAAACAAAGTCGATTTCGTAGGTCAATATGGTGGGTTCGTGGCTTTACCCCTTTTGACGTTCGATAAGTGTGATAGCTTCTTATAGAACATTTACGTCCACAATGTACCAAACAATATTTAAGAAATTCCCGGCACTTGGACATGAGTACTTCCAAATGTAGTCGAGCACGCTATCCTTTCTATTCATGCAGCTGTTGCGGTTTTATACGTTGTTTTTCACCATGTTTGCAGTGAATGTATGTCAAGCGCTACTATCCTTTTTGGCTCGCCGGGACGAAGTCCAAGGAGAGCTATTGTCATGACCCCGGCGTCGTCGTCGTCGTCTGTAGACACCCAGGTTAAACTTTTGCGTTTAAGTTTAAGCTGTCTATGCAACCACTCATTTGATGTGAATGAAACTTCGCATGTGTGTTAACCATCATCAATGGAACACACAGAGACAAGAACCATAACTCTGGATTGCATTTTGGCACAGTTATGACCCTTTTTGGACTAAGACACCCAGGGGCGAGCATTGTTGTCTTCTGACAACTCTTGTTCCATTAATGAAGTATACTCAATGTATATTTGTATTTAGTTGTTTTTAACTAATTATTTTTAGAGTTATTTGTTTTCATATTACCAAACATTGTGAAATATACAGATATTTTAAGAAGTTAAGAACTAAACCTATCCCATGTTCCAAATCACAATTTTATACTCATGTTATGCAGTTTATGTTTCCAAAATTATAGCATTATTGCCTTTGTCTCGGTTAGGTAAGCTTGTAACTAGAATGAAGATGGTATACACGTAATCAATAATATCGTTTATTTGTAGATGACAATCGCAAAAAAGTTTGTACAAGAGACAGAGCCCCGTTTTGTATCAGGGCAAGCGCTCGTGTTTGTGCACACCCAGTATACCTACGAGTTTGTTGTAAGTCTTGCCAGAAGTTTGTACAAGCAGGCGACCAACCGTCGACACGAAGAAGAAATGTGCAACGGTCATCGTACACGAACTACAGACGACTCTACCAGATGAGACGAAGACGACGACGACGACATCGCAGGGTCTGAGTAACCACGTGGCCACAACTGTGTTACATATGTTGACATTTACCATCGAACAAATGGTTATTGCTGGTAATATGCCCAGTTTTCTGCATGAACATTCGCAAAGTCGTTGCCACCGACAATACCTCTGGAGAAATGTTCTCTTCTTAGGATACTGGAAAATACATACATAAGTTCACTTTTAAGAAATCCCACTACACAGTTACTCCACCCCCACCCCACTCCCCATTTTTCCCACGGTAACATGATTCTTACGCTTAAAAAAGGTCCTATTTAATTTGATATCTTATCAAAATGATTCATAGTGGTTGTGATTCCTTGCTGCAGATGAGTAGAGCAACAGTTGGCATAGCATATACGGCAATAAGAAATCATATATATATATATATATATATATATCATATAATATATGCATGTATTTATGAACATTTGAGAACTTCTTTTTTTAAAAGATATTACGGTGTCACTGCAACCTCTTTAAAAAACAAAGCTGGTCAACCTACCAGTTATTATGCATTGTTATGTGGCGATACATTCCTACTATGAAAAAAAAGACTTTTTAACCGTGGAAATTCTAGAACTTATATATATAAATGAAAGAACAAAATTCAACTGTGTAATGAGACATAAGACACTTCGATTTTTACATGGTGCAAATACAGACACGAGGTCTTCGCTGAGAATAAATCATATTCAGCTAGTTCCTTTTACCTGTAACGATAAACACCTGTTTGATTGTCACATGTTTGGTTTTTTCTATGAATCGTCACCTCAGATTATCCAAATAACCGCCATAATCCCAATAAAGCATTGCGTAATCTACTTTAAACATATTGTATTGCTTCATTTTTACAGAGAACAAGAAAATGGTTGGGCCACAAGTTGTACTAGCATTATCTAGAGTCGGCCCTTCCCAACAACAAATGAATAACATATAATAATCAAGACTGACAACAAATGTATGCTATTAGTGAAATGAGTAGAATATGGGTCTTTGCTTTTTTTTTTACAAAACCAATGTTTACAACCTACAATATCAGGTTTTACTGTTAGACAAATGTTAAAATACAAATCTGCTGTCTATCAAACGTTTGGTATATTTATTAAAGCTTTGTGCCTGATTAAAATTAAAGATGTGTTTATAGTCTGTGTGATTACTAGTATCTTCCCCTTTATAACTGTACTAACGTATTACCGCTAAGAGATGACTTGTTTCACGAAAAAGAGGAAGTCGTTCATTTGAAAACAAACAGGGGCATTGCATGAAATAATGTTTGACGTCCTCCTTTTAAAGTATGTGTTGATGTATGTTATACAAAAAAATGCGAGTTTCTTTCTACACTATGCTACTATTACGAAAACTAGTTCGTAAAATGAAAGAAATAAGTTTACTTAACTCATTTAAAAAATTGAGTTATTATCATCTTATATGAAAATGATCACAATTTATGTCACCATGCTCGTTTAAGTGCTTTTTAATTTTTAAGATGAAACTTACGTCATATGTAATACTATGTTTTGTTAATTTTGATGAAATGACGTCATTATTACAGTCTCTGTCTTCCCGGTTTAATTCAAGGAAACAATTAAGTTCAACACGCCAGTTGTATTCACAATACAAGACACCATTGAAAGTTCACTACGCAAGTTGTATTTACAATACAAAA
This sequence comes from Panopea generosa, assembly GCA_029582155.1. Taxonomy (NCBI): domain Eukaryota; kingdom Metazoa; phylum Mollusca; class Bivalvia; order Adapedonta; family Hiatellidae; genus Panopea; species Panopea generosa. The sequence continues at coordinate 13,780,954 of CM055895.1, read as the reverse complement.
CAGCCTTGAAAGTTCACTATCTCTTGAAAGTTCACTGTGCTAGTTGATTTACAATACAAAACAACCTTTAATGTTCACAACGCTAGTTGTATTTACAAAACAAAACACCCTTGAAAGTTCACTACGCTAGTTGTATTTACAATACAAATCACACTTGAAAGTTCACTATGCTAATCGTATCTTAAATTAAAATAACACCCTTGAAAGTTCACCACGCTAATTGTATTTTAAATGAAAATAACACCCTTGAAAGTTCACTATGCTAGTTGTATTTACAATACAAGACACCCTTGGAAGTTCACTACCGCTTGAAAGTTCACTGCGTTAATTTTGTTCACAATACAAAACACCCTTGAATGTTCACTACGCTAGTTGTATTTACAATACAAAACACCCTTGAAAGTTCACTACGCTAGTTGTATTTACAATACAAAACACCCTTGAAAGTTCACTATGCTAATTGTATTTTAAATAAAAATAACACCCTTGAAAGTTCACTATAGTAGTTGTATTTACAATACAAGACACCCTTGAAAGTTCACTATCGCTTGAAAGTTCACTGCGTTAATTTTGTTCACAATACAAAACACCCTTGAAAGTTCACTACGCTAACTGTATTTACAATAAAAAACACCCTTGAAAGTTCACTACACTAGTTGTATTTACAATACAAAACACCCTTTAATGTTCACTACGCTAGTTGTATTTACAAAACAAAACACCCTTGAAAGTTCACTACGCTAGTTGTATTTACAATACAAATCACACTTGAAAGTTCACTATGCTAATCGTATCTTAAATTAAAATAACACCCTTGAAAGTTCACCACGCTAATTGTATTTTAAATGAAAATAACACCCTTGAAAGTTCACTATGCTAGTTGTATTTACAATACAAGACACCCTTGGAAGTTCACTATCGCTTGAAAGTTCACTGCGTTAATTTTGTTCACAATACAAAACACCCTTGAATGTTCACTACGCTAGTTGTATTTACAATACAAAACACCCTTTAAAGTTCACTACGCTAGTTGTATTTACAAAACAAAACACCCTTGAAAGTTCACTACACTAGTTGTATTTACAATACAAAACACCCTTGAAAGTTCACTATGCTTGTTGTATTTACAATGCAAGACACCATTGAAAGTTCACTACGCTAGTTGTATTTACAATACAAGACAGTCTCGAAAGTTCACTACGCTAGTTGTATTTACAATACAAGACATCCTCGAAAGTTCACTACGCTAGTTGTATTTAGAATACAAGACACCATTGAAAGTTCACTACGCCAGTTGTATTTGCAATACAAGACACCATTGAAAGTTCACTACGCCAGTTTTATTTACAATACAAGACACATTGAATGTTCACTACGCTAGTTGTTATTATTTATTTACATGTACATCCGATGGTCATACTCAATTGCACCGAAATATTTAAGAAACGCAACGTACAACCTCAATTACCTAAATTCACATATACATCCGCTGTCGCGCGTGCATCAATGCGCAAGGTAGCTATACAAAATACTGATTTTGTGAATTTAGGTAACGGGGGTTGTTTGTTTGAAATAAATGAAAAGAAGTGATAATTGCAATAGATTTTGATAACAAATTAACAGAAATGGTTGAAAGATGTTATTTTATGAAATAAATATTTTGTTAAAAAAATCGATGTCGCCAACAAAAAACATCCAGAAATTATGAATCATAATGTCCGTTCTTCTGCAAGTAAGAACAGTAGCATTCAATGTAAATTGAGTATGAGTACGATTAGACTAAACATGATTCCATGTAACAATATTTACTGTAACATTAGCTAAATTAATTGAATACAATTTGACAAAAAAGTTTTATAGTCACTAAATAATTAATTGATTTAATTGGTCTAATAATGTAATATTTAAACCCAAGATATAATACTTATGTGGAATATTTCCTAGTTAAGGCGAGACAACAAGTAGTCAATATAGGTCTGTACTTGGTATATATCATATATAAGACTGTACTTGGCTAATCATGGGAGCTAAGAGGTCAAACATCTGATGAATAATGGGCTGCCAAGAGGGTAACGTGTATCCAATTTTAGATACTGAATATCTGTACGTTATACCCATGAAAAACGTGACTTGTATATGAATTAGCTGCCACTTTTATGACAATTAAGAGTACAGGATACAAGCGGATAGCTTGGAGAGAGAAAGGTGTGGTATTTTGAATAACAGTTAGATCTGGGATTCAGGAAGGGAGTTTGGGCTGGAGAGCAGTTAGAATAAGTCAGGGTCAGAGCTGGGTTTGGTAGGCAGGGAGATTCGGAGTTAGGCTCTAGGATGGGAGACTTGTTTGAACTATGTTTTGAATCGTATATATATGTTAATAGAGTTCATCAAAATTTAAATAAATGCAAATAAAAAATACAAATATAAATATCTTTATTCAGCGATTGAATATACAACATGTTTAAAGTATACATAAATACATGAAAATATGAATATATTGAGAACATGACCAATTAAACCTATCATTAGTTATACCAATAACATCAACCTAGATCAGATCTACCAAGAAACACAAAATGTATTTGCTTTTTTAAAAATCTATACATTTGGTTGTTTCTTAATCTGAAAGTAAAATTAATAAATTTCGCTAAGTTAAGAACAGTAATTTTTGCTATAGTTGTCATTAGAATATCGAATTGTTTTAAGTTTGGCCATCAGCAATAGTAAATGAAAGATGTTATAATAATGTAGAAATAAAATCAGTATAGGAAAACTACGCTCTCTGTGTTAGTTCTGTGTCGATGTTGGAACATAAACTCTACATCAGAAAAAAACAAAACAAATTACCTCTTAGTTACAACAAAATCATATTATCCGGTTGGTAGGCAACAGTTTCTCTTTGGACACACTCTCGTTGATCAGTTGGACGCAGGTCAACTTTACAGTCGAAGAAGACGCCTGACCTTACACCGGAAGACGGAGACAAACTTGAAACCATACACACTCACTCTCACCAGCTTTTTCATGTACAGTTTTATATTCACCATCACTTTGCTTTCTCTCAAACAATTCCTTTCGCTCTGGTCACTTTCTCCAGTATTTTCTGGAATCCAGAATATATTAACATGTAAGTCAGTAAGTCCATCTAATGTGTTCATATAAAAAATGTCGTTTGTTGTATACTGCGGGATCTCTCCGAACCCGGCACCTTCCAATTGGGAGACGCTCTACGAAAGACTACTCTTGTAATACTACGTTGTTTGCAGTTAGCTAGTTGTCTAACTTTGTCTAACGTGGCAAAATTGAATTGGCATGACAATGGCAAGGTTTGTATTTCAAAAGACGAATTTGCAAAAAAATCATGTTACTTTTTTTGTCATATATGAGCACACATGTGAGAACGCCCTTTAATCGCCCCTTTCCCCAAAAGAGATCAAATTAAAGGTCTGAATGAATGCATGAATGAATGAATGAATGAATGTATGAATGAATGAATGAATGAATGAAAGTCTTTAAATAAATTAATTTCATTTCATTTCATTCATTCATTCATTTTCAATAAAACTGGAGTATTTTATTTTAATTTTTTGTCAAGTAGATATATAATTCACGTATAGCAATTTGTGAAAATCCACCAGAATTGCTGCATATCCTTTAAACCAAGGAATAATATAGAGAAGGAAATGCAAACTGAATGACAGTTTTTGAACACTCGTGTATTCACGCGAAATCTCGCAATATCTCGTTTTCAATTATCTTGACTTCCATTCACCCCAGGAACACAAATCAAAATTCTTACATTGCAGAATGAAATTATCATCAAAACACTACCATTCTTAAAATTGTTGAAGTGAATCTGATTACAAAATTTGTATACTGCAGCTAAAATAACGACAAATTACGAGAAATGTTCCTTCAAACCTCAATATCTTTAATTTAAGATAATTTTGCATGATCGCAACATGTTTAAACATCTAAGATTACATACAACATACAGTTTATGTTAAGAAAGCAGTCGTCTGTGAGTTATGAATGATTATTTTACTAAATAATGAATCATTCGTGTGCTGTTTTATCAACATTTAGTCAGGAGATACAAGTTTCCTATCCTCTTAAACTGACTGTTAAATACTTAAACAACATACAGGCATATTACGAATGCACATTTCAGGGTTTTCATTCTATTTAGCCCCAGTCCATTTAACAGCATGTACATTAACGACAACAGTTGACTGTGCCGCTTCGGTCGGTTTCTGGCAGATACTGAGGATCAATATTAGTTGAACGCGTGAAACATCCAGATATCTTTCACATCTAGGAGAGAGAAATCGGATTAATAATTCATTTGTTGATTGTTTTTGGTAAGAGGATCATGTCACGGTGTGGATGAAGTATGGGAAGAATAATAGAAAACAACGCCAATAAACAAACATCTTTTGACCCGATTTCCTCCTGCACGATCAATTTTAAAAACAGACAAGAAGTGAATGCAAGCGGGTTGCTTAGTATTCAAGTAATTATCTATTTGTATAAAACTCAGACATATTTGTCATCGTTTTGACCAAATCCAGTTTAAACGCTTCCTATTATAAATGATATATTTTATTAAACTTTATTTATTTTACTTTAATTGTAAAACTTAGGCAAATCACGCTCGGAGTCCTTCTTGGAAGAACCAGAACTAAGCATGTGCGGATAAAGTGCCATGCTAAAGGGCACTACAAAAAGACGTGGCGGGGAACGAACCGACCGACTTTGGCACAATGGCGGATCTACTCTTTAAAAAAAACTGGCATACACCCCATCCCCTAAACTCTCATATGTTATTAAAATGCACTATATTTCTACTGAAAAACGTGTGTGTACGTTCAGATTTAGAGTTGCGCCCCCGCCTCATCTAAATTAAAATCCTGGATCCGCCCCAGTAACCGATTCTGGCTAAATGAGGAAAACAATGTGTTTTAGAAGCTTTATGCCAAACTCGTGAGATCTGTCTTGGGTTGTCACTTGTGGCACGATATCTTGTCATTTCTATTTCTCTTTTCTTTCGTCGGCCAGGCGGTGATGTTAACGTATAGCACCATGCTTATTTATTTTACTTCGAGTGTGAAACAAGTTATTACAACTTAAGCCAACCACGTTCAAAGTCTTGCAGAGTAGAACGAGCGCTAAACATATGCGGAAAATGTGTCTTGCTCAAGAACACCACACATAGCCATGGCGAATAATCGAACCTAATACTCTCCAATCGTGGGTTCGATGCTCTACCACTGAACCACGCATTACTGTTTATTATTTATTTATCCACAGCAGAAACGTACATATTACAATATTTTAAAGGATTTTCCATATTTGCAAGTTTTAGGAACTTCTAAGACTGTACACGGATTATTGAAAAGTGTCATTTCTCTTATGCCAATTCAGGTAAAATTCTGTAATTGAAAGTTTTTCTTTTTGAAAATGTTCGTCTCCCGTCAGCGATAACACTAATTTAAGTCTGTCTTTCATGACAAACATTTAAGAAAAATCATTTTATATGAGTAAAGTTTTAAGTCCTCTCAAAGCCCTTGTGGCTCCGGCTAAGAATAGAATCACTGCCGATCTCTGCAGAGGGGTAGGAATGTTCCGAATGGGTGTCATGTTCATTTTATCATTTTTTGTCATGTTCGCTATTGTGGTTAAATTATCAACCCCTGTGTGGTTTCAGGGAGCCATATGAGTGATGGCAAGAAAAGGACCACTGTTGCTCATGCATGTCGTAGGAAGCGACAATTTGAGTAATACGATAGAATTTGCTGAAACTCTGCAGTTCTGCAGGTATCAAGGTTCTAGGTTCATTCTGCATATTCATTTGTTGATGTATTTTTTTTAATCTGTATATTAATTTGTTGTTTTTGTACATGTGGAGCGAACCTGGAATCTTCCTTCCTGCTGGCGTCAAATAACCTATTATATGTTGGTAGGCCGTAAAACCTTATCCATTCATTCATTAAGCCCGCTCAATAAAAGTTAATGCGCGCAAGGCAGATAAACAGCATGGGAATGAATAAAATCGACTGGCAATACGCCGTACACTAAAATTTAGGTAGTGTACCCTGTTTACCATGCACGTAATATCCCTGTTTATTGATAACACCATATTGTTACTGATATCGACATTTTAACGGTAATTTAGACAAATTAAGCATTTGACCATAGCATATCTGTTTGGACATGAAAAGTGTAGAAAATTGACAGGAATTGGTGAGAAAACAAATGAATACTTTCCAACGCAACAATTCCGCATGACCACATCATTAATTTTACAAAATATATATTTTTTAAAAACTTATAGTAAGTGGAAAAGGTAAGCTCCTTGTAGTTAATTCTGCGAAACTGCAGGTTCGTAACGGGAAAAGGCATCACGTGATAAAGAAACTTGCAAAATAAAACACATATGCATTAATTTGTCCCATGTCAACGAGACATGCGAGACATGTGACAACTGTTTCAACAATGCTGGGCAGACGGAATGCGTGTTTCGTCTTTAGGGTACAGAATGGGGTCCAACGCCATTTTTAACACATTTCGGGTTATTAGCATAAATGGCAAATCAAGTTTTATTTGCGGGAGAATATTTTAGAATTGATCAGAGTAGAATAATCGTCCTTCAGCAAGTAACTGGCAAACTGTTCTTATAATGCAATTCCTGTAATATTTAGCATACAGTTTATATGTAAACTACAAATTTAACGCTTCACTTGTTTAAAAGCAAAGCCGAATCCACAATGGGGCAAACGGGGGCACTTGCCTCCTGTAGAATTTGTGGAATTTTGATTTTTTTTAAGCGTATTTGTGTGGTATGCAGTAAGTTTTACTGAACTTAAAGGCTTAACAAATAAAAACAGTTCAGATATCGAGAAACTGCAGTTGATCTATATACATTCTAGAACCCATTTTTTTACGGAAAGGGAGCATAACCTGGACCCCCTTTCCTCACTATCAATGTTGAGAAGTACCTCGTTGTCTACCACCCTGAAAAGTATAAAGTCTTTAAATGAATAAAAAAACACCGTTTCATGGACATGACGTTACAAATATTAGACGAGAAGATGCAAAAATACCAATATGAAAAAAGATAAATAACTTGCAGAAGTAAGTAAACAGTAAAATAGTTTGAAATTTTGTCACGTATAACAGTAATCTAGAGAATGTGTGTTGTGTGCTGGTTGTGTTTGCGCTATGCTTTGTGTTGGTTGTGATAGGGAGCTGGTAATCTAGAGAATGTGTGTTGTGTGCTGGTTGTGTTTATACTATGCTATGTGTTAGTTGTGATAGGGAACTGGTAATCTAGAGATTGTGTGCTGTGTGCTGGTTGTGTTTGTGCTCTGCAATGTGTTGGTTGTGATAGTGAGCTGGTAATCTAGAGAATTTGTGCTGTGTGCTGGTTGTGTTTGTGCTATGCTATGTGTTGGTTGTGATAGGGAGCTGGTAATCTAGAGAATGCGTGTTGTGTGCTGGTTGTGTTTGCGCTATACTATGTGTTGGTTGTGATAGTGAACTGGTAATCTAGAGAATGTGTGTTGTGTGCTGGTTGTGTTTGTACTATGCTATGTGTTGGTTGTGATAGGGAGCTGGTAATCTAGAGAATGTGTGCTGTGTTTGGTTGTGTTTGTGCTATGCTATATGTTGGCTGTGATAGGGAACTGGTAATCTAGAGATTGTGTGCTGTGTGTTGGTTGTGTTTGTGCTATGCTATGTGTTGGTTGTGATAGGGAACTGGTAATCTAGAGAATGTGTGTTGTGTGCTGGTTGTGTTTGTGCTATGCTATGTGTTGGTTGTGATAGGGAGCTGGTAATCTAGAGAATGTGTGCTGTGTGCTGGTTGTGTTTGTGCTATGCTATGTCTTAGTTGTGATAGGGAGCTGGTAAAAAATAAGCCGAATAAATTGGGATTACTCTCAATATTCACTTTGCAAAGTATTTAATTGGGGGACACAAACAACATTCTTAGGTATGCATTCAAACTAGAAAATGATTTTGAAGACAAAAAAAAAGAAATTACTGAGGAAATAATGAAAAAACATAATCGGATACTATGTTAATAATATCGGTATCAAATGAATGAGATATGTATGGGCTATATATTGAATTGAGCTGACCAGTCATTGAGCTTAAACCTACACACTATTTTAGCTCTTTAAACCAGGTGGTACGACTTTCAAAATAATATTTGAATCTTCATTACAACTTAATTAAGCTCCTAAGTTATATATGGTAATCTGCAAAAGTGTCGGCAATATGTATATAGTATGGTTCCTGACATTTTGAGTTGGGGGCATTTTATACCTTGACTTCAATGCAGTTTTCAGCGAGGTGCCACATAAAGCTACTTTAATATTTCTTTAATAACTCTTTGAATCCTTGTCTGAATGCGGAAACTGCCTCCTCCTGCTTCAGTGCCGCCATGGCGCTACTTACGTCACATATGTTTATGCATTACGTCACAGCGCGAGGAGAGTGTATCAAAGATGATTATATGTCCGTACTCGTTAAAAAACTCATTTTGTCATTTTAGGCCAATATCCGGTGTACTTTGCAGGTTCTTTTATTGTATGGCTCATCCGGGCAGTTTATTTATAACGGAAGTCAACAAACTTACGTTGAAACAAACTTCAGAAAGTGAAGTTTACCGCACGTTTCAAATATAACATTCCGTGGCAATGCCGACACATGTTCTGTCAGCAGAATAACTATTGCTTCAGAGTTTATTTTAAGCAAACAGAAGCAGTGTGATTTATATTTATTGAAATGGCAAACGCAGTGACAGTTCCGTTGACCCATTTCCCTGCCAAAGCTGTATTGAATGGAATAAAAGTGTACCAAGTTTCTGATGTTCAAGGTTTTACTCAAGATACAGGAACACATGGAGAAGTAAAAATGAAAACTCAATTAGGCAGTGAAGCAAATAAAGAGAATGAGGTATGTTTGTTGCATCTATAGTTTTGTTGGTCGTCAGAAACTGAAACTGAAAGTATGGTTATTAATAGATTCTCAAATAGTGTTCAGTTTACAGTATGACACCTGGCAAAAATAATTTAAAAAGTGATAATGTTAGTTCTGATTAACTTTTTAGCTGCCCTGAGCAAAGCAAATGGTGAGCTATTCTGATCACAATGTGTCTGTTCTCGTATTTATGTAAACTTTTGCTTTAAACGCCTTCCTTGAACTATCTTGATAGATTTTCACTCAGTTTTGTGCGGAACATTCTACATGATTCTGAAATCATGACCCTTGTGTCAACTTTAGTCCTGACTCAGGGGCCTGTAAATTGTATTTTTTTCAAAATTTCAAAAATTTCAAAAATCTGAAATCCTGGAGCTTTTATAATTTCGTATGCTCATTGCTGTTACAAAATATAGTCACATTTATAGAAATGCAAATGTGAATATATTTTCGTTAAGATCAGACCCAGTAATATTTATGTTGACACCTTATGTAATCACCACTTCCCTGTCAACTGTCAATAATGATGTTTTCATCTGCAGTATTTGTTTTAAACTTTTTAAACAAGCTTTAAAAAATATTGGAATCGGAATATGTGTTATTTCAAACATGTCTGTTGTTTAATATAATGTATTGGGTTAAGTGTATGTCATTAGGAATAAATTATGTTGTTAGGCTTTAAGTAGCAGAACGGAAGGTGCAGGTGTCTATCATAGTCATTTTGTTTTTCAAAATTCCTAAAATTAATGCTAACCACATAAGTACCCAACCATGGATTTGGACATAAGAATGGACAGACGGATGATGGACCAAATACATAGTGTGATCAGAATAGCTCACCTTGAACTTTTCTCAGTTGAGCTAAAATTATGCAAAACCAAAGTTACATCAAAGTGTCTATAATACCTGTTGGGTGTGGTTCATCTAGACATATAACTGATCACTTCCCTCTTCGAAATGATTTCAAGATAATAATCAACTATTGTTCAATTTTGGTAACACATGCCAATAAAATCATCAATCCGGCCATATGAACTTCATTCGGAAAAGTTATTTTGTTAACTGCTAACTAATTAATGTTACATGATTGCTACCATCAACATGTCTTATTCATTCTGAAATTATTAATATTTTTTTACATGTAAATAATATTTTTTTACATGTAAATATATATTTCATTTTGTAAGAGCTTAGTAACACAAACAAGTCATCAAGTTCTATGCATTGAATTAATTTAAAGCAGCAGAATTAAAATCTTTAAGGCTGTTTTAGCTGTTCTTTCTTTCAGTTCTGTTGGATTTGGTGAGTGGGGAATGTGACGGTCCTGTACTCGATGATAGCAACAGTTCATGAACTATTCTTAATTGAGTTGAGCACTTTTCAGGAATTCCCATTATAAGTTTATGATATGTTTTTAATTCAGTACAAGAACTGTTCATGAATTCCCATAATCCTTCATTAAAATTTATGAACTATTCTTAATTTGGTTCAAGAACTAATCATGAATTCCCATTATAAGGTCTATTATGGTCTATTCTTAATTCCGTACAAGAATTGTTCATGAATTTTTGTAACTCATCTGTAATATCAAATGAATAAAAAATCATTTCAGAGTGTTGAGTTGCAAAAAGTTGAGTGTCATATCGCTAAGATAGAGTGTTGAGTTACAAAAAGTGAGTGTCGAGTCATACAGGTTGAGTGTTGAGTCACGCAAGTCAAGTGTTGCGTAAAATATTTAAAATAAAATTATATTCACTAAATTTCTTTTTTCTTTTAAAAGAGTTGCCATATTTAAGTTAAATAAATTTACAAGAATGTGAAATTGATTATTATTGGACAGATTCATTGTTCCGTAGGTTACACACATTATGGCATACACCACTCCTGTCTCTCAGGGGGGAGAGGGCTACAAAAATAAGTACACATTAACACACACTGCATTCACACACACACTGCATTGTTCTTTTTGAAATAGCAATTAATTAAATTGCTGTATTGCCTATACCTAGCTCGTAAATGGAATAAAATTTCATTGTGCACAGAATTCAAGGAATCAATTAAAGTACCATAAATCAGTAGATTTAGGAGGTAATTTTTAGTTTAAACTGTAATGAAACATGTCAAATAATGGGTAAAATTTCAGTGCACTTGGTTATTTATTTTATTTTCAAAAACAAACTTTCTTTCATCATTTTACAACACTCTCAAATGTAAGTTTGTTTTCTGAACTACAGTTTACAAAAAACGCGAACAATAACCAATTATATTGCTGTAACTTTTCATTAAAAGATTTGAACACATGATAAGCGATACCCATTATTTCTCCTGACAAAAGAACAAAGTTCGGTATACTACAATTATTTACTTGTCGTGATAGGTAATCTTATATTAACATATTATGGTCAGAACTACATCGATACCATTCAGGCAACATTGTTTAGCGGTACAATCAAATATTTGACTTGGTTAAGGAATTGTTGATTTTAATAACTTATTGTACCTGGGGTGGAATGCTTGCATGATCAATTAGGCTGTTTGCTTTATTTGATATATATGTTTAGAGGGAGATTAAAGAGAGATAAAGTTTGCGTATTAGCAGGATTGGACGCCTACATGTGATTGAACAAACTTCCATTGTTTTATGCAGCTGAGGTAACATATATCCTCCGTGTATACATTGATGTAATGGCATATAAAACTGTAAACTATATCATGGTTGCTTTTTGGGCATTATGTTAAAGGGACACACCGCAATTTTGAAATAGGATTTTTAACCCTTTACTCCATTGATACGCGTTTTCCCGCACCAATCACAGAAGGCCTTTGAAAACAGTGCAGGAAGAGTTCAGATTGCTCGTACACTTCCTGCACTGTTTTCCACTCTGTCAGTTAATATAAACATAATTCACCCATTGCTGATATGTGGTGAATTAATGCTTTCAATATTAGAGGTGTCCAACGGTGTTTATATGAAGTAAAGGGTTAAAGCTTGTCTTGGGATGTAAAAGGGAGCTACTGACATTTAGGCATAATTATAGAGTTGGGTTTGTGGGTCCGTCTGTTTTTTAACCTCACACTTTTCTTATCAGCTCTACAACCAAGTTGTCCCCTCATGTGCCCTTATGGTTGTGAGCACACATGTGAAGTACTTGCCCCTGTCCGTCTGTTTTAACCTCACAATTTCTTATCAGCTCTACAAGTCTGTCCCACTTGTCCCCTTCAGTGACCTGATGGTTACCAAGTGAACACATGTGAAGTTTCAGTGATGTATGGGTTATAGATACTGAAAACTTGCTAAAAATTTTAACTTAATTTTATTAGGATAAAAGGGGCTATATTTTTTCCTAAAATCAAAATGGGATAATGCCTTACTTGTCCTCTTGAGTCCCTTTAATCATAGTGAACGCACATGTAGCATATTATTAATGTAAAGGCTTGTTGTTGTTCAGATAATTGAGCTTGTTGAACAAGTTTTCTAAAGCCCCAGTCCCACTGGACCTGTAACCAGGTTACGTCATAGCTGCGATCGTAAGAGGTTGCAGAGAGGTCTTACATGGTCATACCACCAGTTGTGCATGATTGCGGGTCAAGAAGTTGCACCATTGATCATGTTACTGGTCCTACTACCTAACAGTTCCTGATGCCACCTGTAGTGCGAACTCATGATAGGTAGTGCGACCAGTCATGACATGTCCCGAAAGATTGCACGACCTTACGATTGGTGGTACCACCAGTCTTTAGCTCACCTATCAGTATAAAGGAGTGGTTTCTAGGGTCCGTGTCACTTTCCACTATGACATCCAATCAGAGCAAATCCCTATGATGGATGTACCTGTTTCGCCGACAAGACTCGAATTTATGTTGGCCCAACCAATAAGAACAGCTGGATGCTGTGGCTGCAGCCGTACTTCTCCGATGAAGAAACCAGTGCCAAGAGAGAAGTCTCTAGTACTGGGTGTATCCTTGGATCGAGAGGCGATCCTTCTTTGGCAACTACGCCAATCTGATGCACGATCGCCAGTCTTTACTTTATATCTGATCGAGTGACCTATCTCACGACTGGCTGCGACTGGATGCAATTGGGTGTGATTGGTCGCCATGATTGATTGTACGATTATTCACTGATCACTACCACAAGTCGCACGATTACCTAAGATTGATTTTGCGATCAATCTTCTCCAATTGTTGGTGATCACACAACCAATCGTACCACCTCTCATATGATGACTTACCACCAGTCTTGAAGAGCAGTTACAGTATGTGATCGCAAAGGGAATGTACGATCCAGTGTGACAGAGACCATAATTCTGCCTAATATCAAAAATATTGCCATACATGTGACTGTGAAAGTGTGAAATATGATGTCTTTTATCCATTAACTTGAATTATGCCCCTTTGTTACTAAAGTAGAAACAAAATTAGGGGTCTGCACACATATTTGGCTGTTTCATTTTCATCATGTAGATTATATAATTTTCAGAATTAGAGTTAAGCGAAAATTTATCATAATTGACTACCTTTTAACTTTGTCACAGTCTACAATAAAAACCATAGCATGGTCTAGGGATAGAGTGATTGGTAGATCATGGGTTTGATCCCTGGCTGGGTCATACCAAAGACTAAATACTAGAAGCTTCTTTGCTTGGCATTCAGCATTAGGAGAATAGTTGTAGGTCTGGTTGGCCCGGTGTCAGTATAATGTGACTGGGTGCGTCAATCATGCCATGTGTCTGCAGCATGATTCTCCAGTGTGGCAACGATTAGATTACTGTCTCAAGTAAACACCATCGCGATATACAGTAAAACCTCTATAATAAGACCACCTTTGGGACCAGGCAAAAGTGGTCTCAATAGCGGGGTGGTCTTACCATCAAATTTCAGAATCATTGGCAAATTTTGTAGGCCTATGTAACCGTAATAGTAAATTGATGTATACTTTATTGTGTATATGATTGTGTGCATTTACTGTTATACCAATGATAATAATAATGATGATAATAAATCCTTTTTTTTTAATGATGGATTCGTTGCTGTTATTACCTATTATTATCATTATTTTAAATATATGCACATGTAATAAGAGGATGATTAAAAAAAATATGTTGCATGGTTTATCTTTTATCTAAATACATAAAATAATAACAAGGGAAGACAACATGTTGAATATTTCAACATTATATATGAGTAGATTAAGTTCTTCTCTAGGGTCCTTAGTAGGGTCGTATCCTTTCACTTCTGGCATTCTGTCCTTATCAATGAACGTATTTGGACTTTCATTTCCTCACTGTCAGGACCATGAAAACAAAAAAAGAAAACAGTAAAATGTTTCAGTAACAGTTTCATTCATAATCATCTGTTTCATTTAAAATTGCTGTCATTAATAAGAATATCATTTTCTTTAAGAATAACTTCAACATGTTTTTGTTTCTCCATTTTTACAGACATGTTTTACTTTTATGGTAAAATTTAGAGATACAATTCACCACAATATGAAAGTTCATTGATAACACTCAAATAACAATTAAGCAATAAAAGATGCAATTTACTTGATTTCATTCTCCATAGACACCTGCTTTTTGACAGGTTGCATATTCCAACAACCACAAAGTTTGCTCTCCTGTGTCCTCAATCTCTTTGTTTTTACGCCTTTAAAAACAACCACAAATTGGCTCGTTAATTATGTCATAAATTTTTCCTTGAGGCGTCTGATTACACAAGTGGTTGTAATTAAGGGTGTAAAAATAGAACAAAGACTGTGATAGGGACTGATTTAGTGGTTGTAATAACAGATTAGCAGGATGCCCGTATTATTGCGTTGCCATATTATTGCGTTGCCAACCATTGAATGATGAAGGAAAAAATAAATGCCCGTAATAGCGGGGTGGTCATAAGGTGGAGTTTTACTGTAACTGAAGAATGGTCGAAATTTCTGTTGTTTTTTATTTTCAATTTTGTAACTCTTTAAAATAATGAAACATATTTATTTTCACACACAAAAATAATTTTTGAAAAATCAGTCATTTTTATTCTGTCGAGAGTTAACAGACAATCAGTTAACCTAACCACTGTTTCCTGGGATCCTGAAAGGTTAACCAGTACTCGAGCACATCCCATCTCCGCAAATAACTGATAACTTCCCTACTTGAATCAGCGGTGAGAGATGAATGATTATGAGACACAATATCTTATATCAATCATTAGGGAGACTGTGACCAGGCGGGCATTCAAACTCACGACCCCTGGATTGATAGTCAGATGCGTAACCAACTGAGCTAATCCGGCCCGACTGACACACAGTAGTTACTGTTACTTAAAGAAAAATGACATAAACTTTTCATTATAATTTTTTTTTTCTTGTTAACAAAGAAAATCAATTTAGAGCTGAATTAAACGTTAACAGGATGTACATTTTATTTGTATTCATGAACAAATTCTATATAGAATTAGATTGCTCTAATCCATTTCATTTTTAGCAATATTTATATATTGTTGCCAAAGTATGGCACACAAAGCTTGTAAAGCCACGTTTTTATTTTCGTTGTGCAGTTTAAGCAGCGACTTAAGCTGTGATTTCAGACCCATTAAAAGGCTAGGATACCAAATGTTTTCACAGCCAGTTTTATCATAACTTAAGTGTTGACACAATGTCCAACTTGATCTGTCTGTTTACTGAAGCCTTTTGTTGTCTTTTCGCCTTTCTCACCCTATCAATAACGTCATTCTATAACAGGTCATGTGCTGTGTTGCGCTCTGGCTGTCCAATTACATTTTTAATTCAATTTCTTTTCAATGATGATTTTTCTAATACATGATAAAAGTTCTTGCTTAAGGTAGCATGTATGTGGAATTGAAAAAAATTGGTAGGACATGAAAAGTGTTTTCAACTTTTTATTTTGCGAAGTTATAATGCAACTTGAAACTTTACTTTAGGGTTAGTTTAAACTGATTTATTTTACTTCAGTTGTGAAACTTCTACAAATCATGATTACTATCTTCCAGGGTATAACCAGTTCTAAGCTTGGGCGAAAAAAGTGTCTTGTTGAAGGACACTACACATAGCCGTGGTAGAGGATCAAACCCGGGGCCCGGTTTCACAAAAAATACTTAAGTCTGCTATTTTACTTAAACTCAAATAGTGTGCTCAATTTAAGTACAAAATTGAGCACACTAACGAGTTTAAGTAAAATAAGAGACTTAAGTATTTTTTGTGAATCCGGGGCCAGGACTCTCCAATCCTGATGACTTGAAGGGACATGTTGCATTATTGAAACCATATTTTAACTCGGGCTTCAGAATCAAATCAGTCATAAGGACCACAAGTCTCCCATCTCTGAATATGTGGGGAAGTAGTCATTGACTTTCTGAGATAATGTGATAATACTGGTTACGTCCTATCGATCCAGGAACAGTAACTTTCATCAGATTCAAGTGAAACAACCAGAAAATACAGAGTTATGGAACAAGAACAATTAAAAGGACTAATTATAATAAATTGAACAAAATTTAATGTGAATACCTTTAACTTTCTACCTTAACTTTCAAATTATTCGAGACCTTTTATTTGTATTCTTAAGCACATATAGATTTACCTGGCCCAAGTGTGTACGTCTATAACGGGATTCACACTGTACCTATTGTTCGCTACCTACCTGAACTTTAAATAATTGATATTGGGCCTGATTAGCTCAGTTGGTAGTGCGTCTGAATATCAATCCAGGAATCGTGAGTTGGAATCCCCACCATTGCACTGTGAGTCCCCATAATGATTGATATACAACATTGCGTCTCATTGTCATTTGTCTCTCAACTTAACAAGGCTAAAGTGGAAAAAGTTATCAGTTATTTGCAGAGATAGGTGTGCTGGAGTATTGGTTAAACTGCCAGGATCCCAGGAAAGAGTGGTTAGGTTAATTGATTGCCTGTTAGCCCTTGATGGTATAAAAATGATGCTAAATATTCAAACATTTACATCAATAATTTATTTCAGACTGCTTATGTTGATCATTATTACATGCTCACCGACATAAGATACAAAAAATTTATGCAAGGAAATTGAATGTTTCTCTTTTTGTTCAGTGTATATCAAAGCATTTATGAATCACTATGTTTCTGTCCGAGTAATTTCCTTATTAATAGAAGTATTTCATTAGAGGTTTTATATTCTGTAAAGCAGACGTTATCAGTTAGATTTGTTGTGTGTTACAGTTTAGTTCAAGAAAACAAACATGTCAGAAAAATAATTATATTCTTTTATTCCCTTACTTGTCACAGTTTTACAATATGTCTTGATTTCCCTATTATAGGTTTGCATGTTTGATTTGTAATGTTGTAAATATTTACACATAGCAACGCCATGTCTGTAAGTTTATGACGGGTTGGAAAGTTAATAAATTATTGTGGACACGCAAAATTTATAGACTTTCATTTTATCCAGCGTCTGTAATACTTAAAGTTATTAAAATGAATTTGATTTAAATAAATTTGTGAAGAAAAATTCAAATGTATGCAATATATGTTACTATAATATCAGATATAGTTACAGTGAGTGGAGTGGTATCTCATTTTCATAAATTACTGTTCTTAATATAGAAAGATTAAGTTTTCCATTAATCTGCGTGTGGGTCATTTCTTCTCGTCTTCTGCTTCTACTTCTGAGTCATCATAAATTGATTATTATGGGAAGCCTCGTTCCCAATAGAGACTTATGGGCTTTTGTATCAGAATACAGAATATTTTATTTGACTTTAGCATACTGTCATGACAGCTAATCATCCACTGATTACGTATCATTGATTAACTCCGAAGGATTGCTTAATGTGACTTTTTCAGTATCAGGCTTGCCCGAATAAGGCTCTTAAATAGGCGTGCATTTGAAAAGCCCTGATGCAAGTTATCCAGGGAAATTAATGCTATTATAGAAGTTGAGAAGTGAGTGGAGACAGGGATAGTGTAGGGGTAATGAGGGGCAAGTCGGTATGGTTGGAGCTAGGACCAATAAGCACATTGTTTATTGTCTTCCATTAGCAGTACATATTTTTAAAACACTTTCTGATTCCAAATATAGTCTCTTTAATATAAATGTATTTTGATTTGTCACAGTGTTAACTTGTACTAGACCACCTTATCTCTACCACTACTTTCACTCATATATAGAGGTGGGAGACTTGTGTGGTTGCGGAACAAAGTCCATAACCAATCATCATAGAGATTAGGATTCAAACTTAAAACCCCTAGATTGACCCACTGAGCTAGCTAGATCTGGCCCCTTCAGAGTAGTAACTCTGCAGTTAAGGATTTAAGTACAGTCAAACCTGCATAAGTGGTCACCTCTATTAAGCATTCACTTGTCTTAAGCAACCGCATTTGTTATTTCTCATTTATATGCTTTCAGAGCAAATCAACCTGCATTAAGCAACAACCGGTTTTAAAAGGTCACTTTGGCACTTTTCCTCGACTGGCTGCTTAAGACAGGTTAGACTGTATTAAAAGTATGTTGTAAATAACTATCCTAAGGTCAAAGTGGCTGCATTGTCCATTCTGCACACTGGATGATCTGGTTTTAAAAATATTAGGCAGGAATGATTGTTCACACTATGATGACAATGTGTTAGTTTATAGTTTATATTAATTGCTGTTAACTCGGTTGTGAAGTAAGCTCGTGAGTCTGCTTCCCAATAGAACAGAGAGGCCACCAGGTTGAGTTGGGGATCAAACCTGCAACCTCTGTGGTTACTGACCCACTTCAATTCATGTTATCCCATGTTGATTTTAAAAAGGAATCTTATAATAGATTATTTACACTTATTTAACCTTCACTAACCAACATTAGAATTTCACTAAATTACATAAACATAATTTACTTTGTCACATACTTATATGCTTCACATTTGTTAGTATATTAATAATTAGTCTCAGGTGAATGATACAAGAGCTAATTATTTATTGAGTCATTAGTTAAAATCTAATTAAGTGTCTTGTGTACAGTTATATTATTTTTTCAGCTGAGTCTTTCTTTTTGTTTGAGTGTCATTTAGACGTTATGTTGTGTGGAAGATCATACATCTGTATCAGTTTGTATTGTGTCCTATTTATTCAAAGCCACGCATCGTAAAATTGCTCCCTTCATACTTACCATATCGTAAAAAGACAATATTTTCTGGATCATTAAATGTATATGGGTGAAGTTGAACCTTACTCCTATCTGATGTGACTTAATGTTCAACTTGTCATACTGCTGGCTATTGTTGTCATAACTTAGCTACTGTTACAAGATCAAACTATTTGACGGCTGACTGTCTCTTTGCACGCGATGAATTTACCTGTACGGTATATGATAATCCAACTAAAAAACATATTTTTTTGCTGTAGTAATCCTGTATAATCATGTAACCTGTATAGAAAGAAAGAATCTAACATAGCAGAATTGTTTCCTGCGAGTATCTCTTACATTGATTGATATCATGCCAAGTATATGATAAATAATTGATACAATCGTAACGATGTCTATTAGTGATTTATAATCAATTTATAATATTTGTTCACAAGAGCTCTGTCTGATGGTTCGACCTCACGCTGTCTGTAAATATATGGAGACTATTATGGACCCAACTCTCCCAACAAATTGGTCCGTCACATAACAGTGATATTCGAGCACGTTGATTGGTCAGTTGCTTCAGCCAAAATTGAATGACGTCACAGTTTGGGAAGTGTTTAAATACTATGAATTGCGGAACAAGCATAAGAATTCCCTGCTTTTCCATTGGGTTTTATAATAGACCTGCTCTTGGAGAATAGTAGGGACTGAAATATTCTAATATATATAAATGAACGTCCACAAGAAATTTAATAACTGTACAACATTATAATGTAATAAATTGTTATACCAAATTCAGCCAGGATAACATCTGTATATGAGCTGTTCTGTTGTGAGAAACTCTAGCATAATTCACCATTTCTCAGACTGGGGCCGGGCCCGATTATCAATCCAGGAGTCATGAGTTTGAATCCCCGCCTGGCAACAGTTTCCATGATGATTGATATACGACATTGTGTCTCATTATCATTCGTCTTTCACCGCTGATTCAAATTGGAAAGTTACATATCAGTTACTTGCGGAGATCAGGTGTGCTCGAGTACTGGTTAATCTTCCAGGATCCCAAGAAACTGTGGTTAGGTTAACTGATCGTCTGTTAGCCCACATAAAAATGATGCTAAATATCAATCAATCGATTTAGACTGGACTTCACTGAAACCACCGAACAGGTTTTTATAAATTTTGTTACAATGTTCCTTGCATGAGGCTGGCTCCAGCTGTAGCATGTGTCCCTGGAACCTAAGTGCTTTAATTTTTTATTTTATCTGAAGTTATTTATAAGTGTTACATTGTTTGCAATTATGTGGATGAAAAACTTTGCAGAAGTATTCATATTTATCCTGCGAGGCATTTTTGTACATAAAAGGGCTACTATTATTGAGTTCAAGGCCAAATATCAGTGTGAAAAGGTCAAGTTGAACCTTACATTAAAGTTTAGATGCAAATTTTTTATAAGACGCTTTTATTTATCCACATTTTTCTACTTGTGAAAAAAAAAAGATTTCAGTCAGATATTGATATTAAATGGAGGAAAATGGAATGAAGCTATAGAAGCAAAATTGTATACAGCCAGTACCATGAAATTATTGTTATGAAGATTAACATCTCAAAATTAGAAATTGACCATTTGACCTCTATGTATCATCTGCAATGGGTTCTCTGCAGGCCAAGGTAGTGTTTTCTAATGACCATTTACATCTCAACTTGACTGCAGCATGGTCTAGTGGTAGAGCATCCGCCTTGCATGCGGAAGGTCATGGGTTCTATCCCCAGCCGCGTTATATATAAGACTTTAAAAAGTGGTACTAGAAGCTTCCTAGCTTGAAACTCAGCATTTAGAGGAGAGTTCTGGGTCTGGTCGACCGGTGTCAGTACAATGTGACTAAGTGAGGTATCAAAACATGTGTCTGAGGCATGATACTCCAGTATGACAGTTCTCAGATTACTGTCTCAAGTAGGCACCGTTGTGATATGACTGAAAAGTTGTTGAAAATGACGCTAAACACCATTCAACAATGACAACAACAACCTCTCAATGCTGAGGTCATGGGTTCCAGTCTTGCTATGTCCTTTATGTGAAAGAGTTTACCAGTTATTTGCAGAATGATAGTGGTTCTCTCAGATTTATTCTGAGATCATCCTTATACCAATAAAACTGGATATTATGTCATGTATAGGTTCTGAAAAATAGGTGAATGAAATCAGCTGCTTATATACATATTTGTCCTGGCAATCCCAAAAGACTGATGATTTCTTGTAGGAACCAGTTTGTTTGTTTGTTGCAATATTTAGCATCACTTTTATGCAATATAAGGCTAACAGAATGATCAGTTAACTTAACCGCACTTACTGAGATCCTGGAAGGTTAACCAGTACTCGAGCACATCTATTTTCGTAAGTAACTGATAACATTCTCACTTGAATCTGCGGTGAGAGACAAATAACTATGAGACACAAATCTTTGTATATCAGTCATTGCGGAGACTGTGGCCAGGCGGGGATTCCAACTCACAATCCCTGGATTGATAGTTAAACATGCAGCTGAATGAGCTTTCTGGATCTGACTGTATTAGGGATCAGACATACTTGTTTGGAATATATATTTTTATAGAAAATCCAATCTGTTACTCCGTCATTCAATGAGGGGTTTTGATATTACTTTATAGCACAAATGATTACCATGACAATGTGCTGAGTACAAGATTAAAGTTGTAGCTCATAGGTCAAGGTCAAACTGTGAGGTCATACATTAAAAAGGCATTATATAGTATTGGTATATATATTTGTGTATGGTTTGTTATTTAATGAGGAAATAATTTGATACAAACGATTATCATCTTAGAGTAGTGCACAGGAGCTAGATCAGTTGGTCAATGTCATGTTTTCCATTAAATAAAACTTAATATGATCACAAAGTACATTTTCTCTAATTTGATTGTCTAACTCGGTATAGATTGACTAACTCAGTATAGGTTGTCTTACTCGGCATAGATTGTCTAACTCGGTATAGATTGTCTAACTTGGTATAGATTGTCTTACTCGTTATAGATTTCTAACTCGGTATAGATTGTCTAACTTGGTATAGATTGTCTTACTCGTTATAGATTTTAAACTCGGTATAGATTGTCGATATAGACTGTCCAACTCAGTATAGATTGTCTTACTCTGGATAGATTGTCTAACTCAGTATAGATTGTCTAACTTGGTATAAATTAAGAAGGTAAAGTAGACATATATTGTGCTAAACCATTATTTGATTTTTTTTTTTAAATTCTGTTCTGTATTTGAATTATCAGTTATTAGTAAGTCCTCTGCCCCATTTCAACTTTTGCACCTGCCCGGAAGTAGCCCTACCCACAAAAGTCCCAGTATGCCAAGTTCATTAGCTATTGTTTAATTTCAAATTCAGTCTATTAATTAACATGTCACATGGGAAATACTTTATACATGGCAAATTATGATATTGTCCAGTATCTATAGTTTTAGTGGCCAGTGGTTTGCCTTCCTGTGCATGACATTCTGTTCATAAAAGTATGGATCTGCGATATGGTAACAAAGGTAAGCAGCTTGCAATTTTTAACTTTGTTTAATTACATGATTCATTGTGTGACTTAATTTTCGTCCGCTCAGTCTTCAATTTATTTATAAGAACCTTGAATGAAAATTCTTTTATCATTCACTTGACTCACAATAAATAGTATAATTCATAAACAGACAAAAATCTAGCATTGATGATTGGTCTGTTACTTTTCATATCAATTTGGAGGTTAAATGACTGATCAGAACGACACTATTATTCTAAAAATACTTAAAAAATTAGTTTATAGTAATTTATTTTTAGCTTGATTGCTATGAACTCTAGTCGGCTTCCTGGGTAGAACCAGTTCTACCAAATATTGTTTTATAAGAGGCATCTGGTATAGTGAGGGATCGAACCCGCAACCTCTCGCATGAGCGGTCAACACTCTATCCATGACTAGAACGATTAAAGAATTTTGATGATTGTGTGTGAACATATCTAACATTCTGGTTCAACATTACTGTGTGTCCCTTTAAAAAAGGTGAGAGGTGATTTTGCCAGCGTAAGAAACTACATCTTGTTGCAAAGATTTCAAGTAACTTTATACTTGACATACATGTTAATTGTGTTGAACATTAAACATTGTTTTCTCCAGTGCAGACGACAAATTTAGCCAAATGTTTAGCGTCAGTTGTTTCGCCCTAGCTACAGGGGTAATATAATATGAGATGGGGAGATGAAACAAGAAAACTTGACACTTTTTCTGTTTTTATTTGGATCAAAAGTTCTTGCAGTTTTGTCAGTATATAACACTACAACAGGTTCAGTCTTTGTGTCTCCTTTATGCAATGCTGTTGTATTTAAAGATTCTCTTTCAATGTCTCATTTATTATGATGTTATGAACAGTTGCCTCATTGTCGTCAGGACAGATATTTCAGTACTGTTTTATTTCATAAGTACATGGACAGATATTTCAGTATAGTTGCATTTCTTCATAATCGCATGGACAGATATTTCAGTACTGTTTTATTTCATAAGTACATGGACAGATATTTCAGTACTGTTTTATTTCATTAGTACATGGACAGATATTTCAGTACTGTTTTATTTCATAAGTACATGGACAGATATTTCAGTACTGTTTTATTTCATAAGTACATGGACAGATATTTCAGTATAGTTGCATTTCTTCATAATCGCATGGACAGATATTTCAGTACTGTTTTATATCATAAGTACATGGACAGATATTTCAGTATAGCTGCATTTCTTCATAATCGCATGGACAGATATTTCAGTACTGTTTTATTTCATAAGTACATGGACAGATATTTCAGTATAGCTGCATTTCTTCATAATCGCATGGACAGATATTTCAGTACTGTTTTATTTCATAAGTACATGGACAGATATTTCAGTATAGTTGCATTTCTTCATAATCGCATGGACAGATATTTCAGTACTGTTGTATTTCTTTATAAGAACATTGACAGATATTTCAGTATAGTTGCATTTCTTCATAATCGCATGGACAGATATTTCAGTATAGTTGCATTATTTTCTTCGTAAGTTTGAGGACAGTTATTTTAGTACTGTTGTATTTCTTCATAAGTACATGGACAGATATTTCAGTATTGTTTTATTTCTTCATAAGTTCATGGACAGATATTTTTGTAGAGTTGTATTTCTTCAAAAGTACATGGGCATATATTTCGGTATAGTTGTATTTCTTCATAAGTACATGGACTGATATTTCAGTACTGTTGTATTTCTTCATAAGTTCATGGACATATATTTCAGTATAGTTGTATTCTTTCATAAGTGTATTGACAGGAATTTCAGTATTGTTTTATTTTTTCATAATTTCATGGACAGATATTTCAGTATAGTTGCATTTCTTCATAAGTTCATGGACAGATAGTTCAGTATTGCTGTAGTTGTTCATAAAGTCAATGACAGATCTTCCAGTATTGTTGTATTTCCTATTAAAGTCATGGAGAGATATTTCAGTATATTGTTGTATTTCCTAATAAAGTCAAGGACAGATATTTCAGTATAATATTGTATTTCCTAATAAAGTCAAGGACGATATTTCAGTATATTGTTGTATTTCCTCATAAAGTCAAGGACAGATATTTCAGTATACTGTTGTTTTTCCTCATAAAGTCAAGGACAGTTATTTCAGTTATTTCCTCATAAAGTCAAGGACAGATATTTCAGTATATTGTTGTATTTCCTAATAAAGTCAAGGACAGATATTTCAGTATACTGTTGTATTTCCTCATAAAGTCAAGGACAGATATTTCAGTATACTGTTGTATTTCCTCATAAAGTCAAGGACAGATATTTCAGTATATTGTTGTATTTCCTAATAAAGTCAAGGACAGATATTTCAGTTATTTCCTCATAAAGTCAAGGACAGATATTTCAGTATACTGTTGTATTTCCTCATAAAGTCAAGGACAGATATTTCAGTATACTGTTGTATTTCCTCATAAAGTCAAGGACAGATATTTCAGTATATTGTTGTATTTCCTCATAAAGTCATAATAATTATTAAGACAGTTATTTAAGTGTTGATTTAATTGATGCGAATAAAATTTGTAATATCATTAATTTAAGTTGTCTTTTTTAACTCTTTAAGATTGTATTTGTAAAAAAATAATAATAAAAGATGATATTCTGAGTGAAAAGAACTTCATACAGATGTACAGAGCTGAAGTTATTTAAGTGGAGAGAGTTAATTGCATGATATATGAAAATGACAACATATAGGTGGCAAACTTATTAATTTTCCACATTAAATGTCACATATCAGTTCTGGTTGAGTTCAACCAGGTTTTTGTCATTCATCACGATTAGGGCAATAAGGGCATAGAAAGGTCATAGGAAGGTCATGTCCGTAACTGTAAACTGTCCAAATATGATGTTACCAGCAGTTTGTCCCGTCAACAACAACATTTAGCAGGTCATACCTTAAAGTTGTTCATACTTATAATCAGGTATTGTCTCCTTTTATGGCAAATGTTATATTTGACTTAAAAAGAAAAGGGAATATTTGTTCTAGTAAGTAAACAATTGTTGAATATGTTATTGACTGGATGATAAATTACATGCAAATCGCACCAGATGTTACTCTTATAAGACTGCATAGAGAATTCATGCAATCATACATTTCTATACTGTTATCATCATTATAAGACCAGCGTGGTCTAGTTGTAGAGCGTCAGCCTCGTAAGTGGAAGGTTGTGGGTTTGATCCCCGACCGGGTCATTCCAAATACTTTAAAAATGGTACTAGAAGCTTCCTTGTTTGACGCTCAGCATTAAGAGGAAAGTTCTAGGTCTGGTCGGTCCGGTGTCGTAGTATAATGTGACTGGGTGGGCTATCATACCATGTGTCTGCGGCATGATACTCCAGTGTGTCTCAAATAGACACCAACGTAATATAACTGAAAAATTGTTGAAAGCGATGCTAAACACCATACAACAACAACATCATTAAAAGACTATAGTTTTACCTAATACTAATTATAAATGAACTTTGGGGGTGGTGGTGGTGTATAATTTCATAGAAGTCACATTGTCAGTCGGTCTGTGTCGGCAACTTGAGGAGTGGACTGCTTCGACAGTTTTCAGGTGATTGACTTGAAACTTTGCATGCATAATGGTCAAAATCAAGTGACGATGTGCGTGACATCAATTTTGTGACTCTGGCTTAATACCTCATTAAACTTCCGAAATGCAAACTTTTTGATAATAACAAAAATGATTGTAATTAAATGTGTTTATAGTATTGCAAAAACCATTCCTGTAGACTCTTCAGTAACTGTTTTTAAAAAAGCCAAAAAATAAATAACTTTGATCGAAATGTGTGATTCTTAGACAAGCAGACCTAACTTTTAACTTTTGTTTACATTAATGACTTGGTTGCTTTCCGCCAGTTTTTGGAAGTACACAAATGAATACTGCAGTGGTAGTGTGCAGATTAAGACCGTGAGATATGGGGTTCATTAGAAAAGATTAGATAAGTTATGGCTTCACTAATATTATGTATCCTTATTGGGTCTTCTTTGTTTAAAATATATGATATTGATTTCTGCAATAAAACTGTATCGAACCTAGTACACATTATATTATTTATACGCACTGAAAAACATTGAGTATGGAATACTAGTTTGGTCTAGTAATTCTTGCTCAGGATCCTCCATTGCATAAAAATATGCGTGATACTATCGCACGTGCTATAACGTCACAGATCACTTTATCGCAGTCAATATCGAGAGGCTACCTGGTGAAGGGTGGTTTGTTTAGTACAGTTATTAAAAAAGTAATTTTATTTTTGATTTTATATGAATGATTCGTCGCTTACATTAATTCACTGAGGGGAATAAAGGGGACATTCTTAAAAATTATTTAATCGCAAGTGGTTATTTAATTTTTAACCGCATCCCTACAGTTCCGCATACTATGTTTCTCTCTGAAGTGAAATATGATCATATATTACCGACCGACGCATTTCCGAACAAGCAATGTAACTCCCAGTTTTCTACGGAAGGTGTTTATTGGAAAGAGACGAACATTAATTTGTAAACAAAACCGTTCTTGATTATGTACTAATAATGTGCTTTATATTTATTTTTTCGTTTGCAAAGTCTCTCAGTGATCAAAAAAACATGTATTCTATCATCTGGAAGAGTAAAACTGTCTTAAATTAAAACTAAAAACGACCGTTTCGGAAGTTTAATGAACCTTTAATTTATCTTTTTGTGTACACTAAGCAACTGCAATTATTATTGTATTTATTGAAAGATACATACTTTTTACTCTTTGCAATATACATGTATATATATATATATATATTAATTGCAATTAAAAACAAGAATCTGCACCCACTTGCAGTGTTCTTGTTTATAAATTGTCATTTTAACAACACATTCACTTGGGTCCCGTTATAATGTGGTCCAATATAATGCGAAACACAATATAACGCAGTTTTTCTGTGGCTCCCAAATTTAAAATTGATATTTTCAACCCGATTTATTGAAAACTCACGGTATAATAATTAATGAATTGATAAATAATCTCAACTAAATCGCTAACTTCTGTGTTTGCAAGCTCATTATGTTTTTCCAAACCGTGACAATGAGTTATGCATCAATAACATACCTTGATAATTCAGTAATTCAGACTGTCGTGATAACTATTTCTTATTGTTATAAACAAAATCACTTTTAATTGATTTATGCTGACAAACAGTGGTCTGTCGTATTTATCACACATTTTCCTGTGTTTGCTTATGGTACTTTGGCGGATATAGTATTGCCAAATAGTGTAGTGCACCTTGGGATATTTATAACACAGTTGTGTGGTTTCATTCTGTGGATCCTAGCAACTGTGTTATAATAACGGGACCCGAGTGCAATTAGGCAACTATTGGAGCAAACGAAAATATTCACATTCTCATATTTTTCTCTCTTACTAAAATGTCAAAAATGCTACAAGTTATTTACATCTGTAAAAACCATGATGTAGATCGGCGACCTTGAGCAGTGTGCATGCACAATATTTTGCGTTGGCTTAGCCAAAAATCAAACACAGACATTGTAGTAGATTACTGGAGGAGTTTGTGATGATAGAAAAAGTTTGCTGATTGCTTAAAGTTATATGGCTCAAACGTTCTAAGATACATGGATGTCAATTGAAGATATAAAGTCTTTGCAAACGATGGACTTCATTAGCTCAGTCGGTTACGCGTCTGACTATCAATCCAGGGGTCGTGAGTTTGAATCCCCTGCCCGGCAACAGTCTCCGTGATGATTGATATACGACATTGTGTCTCATTATCATTCGTCTCTCACCACTGATTCAAGTGGGAAAGTTATCAGTTACTTGCGGAGATGGGGTGTGCTCAAGTACTGGTTAATCCCAGGAAACAGTGGTTAGGTTAACTGATCATCTGTTAGCCATAGATGGCTTAAAAAGGACGCTAAATATTCAATCAATCAATCATGATATTCTCAGAGTTGAAATCTTAAATTAGTGGCCTATGGTTTGGTTGTTTGACAATAATTTGAAGTAAACGATATTAAAGAAAAAAGTTTCTTGCATAATAGACAAGGATTTCTGTTTATTTTTTATCAGGTACAGATTTTTAATCCTTCACCCCCATCACACACTTATATCCTATGTTATGATGTAACATCATAAAATTTTGATGCATACATTCATAAATACCTTGTGCTTTTGGTGTGGGTGGAAAATTCAGTCCCTCAATAATTGTTTTGCCTGTTATGAGAGTCTTTTTATGTCAAAAGAAAATTTAGCTCCGTTATTGCCAAAACAGATATCCCGAGGAATGGAATTTTTTATCCACCCTCAAATCCATAAAAGATACTTTTTAATCTACATTCACTCATGAATGGTATTCTGACAAATACACAAAACCAGGAGTTGGTGACATCTGATATATATTGGAGAAAAACTATAAAAACCTCAAGAGCATTGCAAGGAGTTTGGTATGAGGTCAAATTAATATAGGCAAGCAGGCATCACTAAATGTCTCATCCTCGAAATTTTGTGTTGTTGTAAGGTGTTTAGCATCACTTTCACCAATTTTATTTCTGTTTTTAGCTCTACTGGCCAAAGACCAGCAGGGCTTCTGTCCTGCTTGTAAAGTGTCTGTCATCAGTCTGTTAACCTTTTTCTTGTATACACAATAGCTACCCCATTTTTCAACAAATCTTAGCCAAACTTACACAGCAGTGATATAGCCACAAGATCTTGGACAAGTTGACTCGACCACAAATGCCTTCGCCACACGACTTATAAGCACATTCTAAATGAAATTTCAAGCCATAAACCTTAGATATTTTACATGTAGCATTGTATGGAGGTCCTCTAAAAGAGTTGTTGAAGTTGGGCCAACATGGTAAAATTTGGCTTGTTTCCAGTAGAGCGATTAAGGCCCTCTTTGGCCTCTTGTTTTTAAGGCTCAAGTTTACATGACTAACTGTTTGACAAAGTAAGGATTCATCATCATACCTGGGACAAAGTTTAAAGTCACTTCTCAGTTTGCTGAGGCCCAGATAACTCTGTCACATATAATTACAGGTATTGCTGAGACACTGTGGACTAGCTGCATTTAATGAGTTTCAGAACACAATAGATAATCAATGTGACACAAGTCCATAAAGACACCCCATTGTCTGGGCAACACCTTCCTGCACAATGTAGTCACCTGTAAAAGTGATTTTACATTACCATATTTACTGCAAAAGAAAATAGTACGTCCCACACTTCTAGGATACCCCCAAAAAGTGTTTATTTATTAATTTTAAAAATAATCTTCTGCTTAAAAACATTGCAGCATGGTCTATTAGTGGCATGTCTGTCTCACATGTGGAAGGCCATGGGTTTGGTCTCTGGCTGGGTCACACCAAAGACTTGAAAATTGGCACTATATAAGCTTCCTTGCTTGGCAATTAGCATTCAGAAGATAGTTCTAGGTCTGGTCAGTAACAATGTGACTGGGTGGGGTATCATACAATGTGTCTGCAGTATGATACTCCAGTGTGGCAGTGCTTAGAATACTGTCTCGAGAAGACACATTCGCAATATAACTGAAAATTGTTGAAAGCGTTGCTAAACACCATACAACAACAACGTCTTCTTAAAAACAGTTATGAGCAGGGTCAAATTTGGTTATATTTCTTGTAAATCATCACTTCGAGAAGAGGTTAATTTTGACCTATCAAATAAGTCACATGATTTCATTTTTAATTTTGATTGGTTACATATTGTAAAATATTAGAAAGAGTTTGAAGGACAATGTAAAGCTTGTTGAGAATTATTTGTGTACTTACTTTTTTAGAATGATCAATTTGTTGCAATATCACCACTTCAAAATTATAAAATAGTGTTTTTCTGTCACATTAATTTATTTTTCCTAATATACTGCCTTTAAATTAAAACAGAGCAGGGTTTCTTATTGACCATTATTTTTTGTCAAAATTGTCCAATCTTCCCAAATTACCCCAAACCCCACCCCCCATTTCAAAGTACATGTATGAAAGAAACCACTGATAGAGTTTCAGATAATAATTTTATACCCGTAGATTAACATCTTCGTAATATGGTAATGTGTCCCTATAGCTATAACAATTAATTCAACGCATGAACATCATAAAAATTCTATTTCAACATGGCTGTGATCCCTTTAAAACACACCGTTTCTACATGAATAACCCTGTGTAATTTTTATATCAGCATGTTTTATTGATCCTCCAGTAATTATGGTTTATTGATTTTCTCACTTAATTAAAGAAGTTATTATTATTTTGTATTGTACACATCATTCCAGTAAAAATATATAATGGTCATGAAAGTTCTTCATTTGTCTGACATATTCACTTTTATTTAAACATTTATGGTATAAAATGTAGCCAGGTAATAGAGAATACCTGGCTGACCCATCTTTCTATTGTCATGCTCAGTTGGACTGATGGATTACAGCAAGGGGGTATTGGGGTGAATATAAATGTAATACATTCTTTATATCAATAGTGACCTCTTGAAATTAATACACAAACTGCTTTATATTGTGGGTTATTGTACTGTATAAATTGAGAATTTAATTTATTTCAAGTTGTAAGTTGATAGTTACACAATTGTGACGAGGGCTGCCACCCCTACAGTTAATAATGGTTCGTGTCACACTGTAGTTTAGCAGAACACCTGACACAAACTGTTTCATACATTGTGCGGATTTGTGATAAATGACTGCATCAATAATACATTTGATGATGTAAACAATGTTTGGAGTTTCTTAATTTACCAGTTTTTTTCCCCCTCAAGTTGTTTTCACAGATAGATAGACAGACAGACAGGTGAAAGCTGATAACTACAGTTCGGGAGACATTATGTGAAGATGTTGTTAACCACACAGATTTATTCGCCAGTGAGTATATTTATTGTGGTGAAAAATAGTTGAATAATTTCTATGGCTATGGGGAAGTCAAGTGGGTAACGAAAGTAGATTGTTTTTCTATTTGTGATATATACATAGATTATGCATAGATAATCTGTGAACTACAAGATACAGGGAACATGTATGTGTAACAATGAATATATCATTTATCAGCGTCTGGTATTACATAATTGTTGTTCAGTGTGGGTTGATAAATGATCGATAATGAGAAAAATGTCCTTTAAAGTGAAATAAACACTGTATCTGGATGTAGGCTGTGATGTTATGTACACTATCAAATTCAGATGATTCATGATTATACAATTTCAATTTAACTGAATATAGTGAGAAAGTTTGTATGTATGGGTGCGGGCCGAGTTTTAAGTGTTTCAGTTTAGATTTAAACAGTGACTGCAAAATTATTTTTTTTGACAATATGTAGTTGTAATGAACATGTATTTAAAGCCTTGAAGTTATTTGTATTGAATTTAATTTATATTTTTATACCTTAAATTGCATTTATCTTATATTTACATTCTG
This sequence comes from Panopea generosa, assembly GCA_029582155.1. Lineage (NCBI taxonomy): Eukaryota > Metazoa > Mollusca > Bivalvia > Adapedonta > Hiatellidae > Panopea > Panopea generosa. Next base: position 13,748,848 of record CM055895.1, on the reverse strand, counting down.
TTATCATAAATTATAGAGTCTTAAATATAATCCAGACAATTGTGAAATGGTGCCGTTGTTTTCTCTTATCAAATGTTTAATATAAAATAGGAAGTTCCCCCCCGAGTGCATTATTAACTCCCAACAACCCACTTGTAAAATGTTGTGGTGGAAAATTTACAAATATGTAACGTTACGATATTCAGAAAAATATCAATTTACTGTTTCTTATAACTGTTACAGACTTCACTATGTGCAACATCTGTCAGACTGAGACTTGGACCCTGTTTAGTTGTAGTCGTTCAATCACTTAAGATTTCTTGTTAGTATGCATGGGCACGTTTATTGTTACTGGAACAATAAAAGATTAAACCAGAGCAGCATGTCATTTGACATACCTGATTTTAGCTTCAGGTTTACTCCCATGTACACAACGGGTCTTGAAGAGGCTGTAAATTTATTCAAGTTTATAATCGAATGTTGTAAATAGGTTTGATAAGGCACACCATGTCAACTTTTGGCTTGCTTAACACGGTGTGTGTCATAAAGAAATAGAAACTCTCCTTTTGAATTAAAGATACCACAAAGGACTCTTACTTGTATCTAGACTAGTTTGAACTGTTAGAGGCCAGCTGTATGTATTATGTTCCTCCATTGTACTCCACTGCTAAATGAGAGAGAGAATTATGTTCCTCCATTGTACTCCACTGCTAAATGAGAGAGAGAGAGAGAGAGAGAGAGGAGAGAGAGAGAGAGAGGAGAGAGAGAGAGAGAGAGAGAGAGAGAGAGAGAGAGAGAGAGGCCAGCTTGATGTATTATGTTCCTCTATTGAAGACAAGAAAGAGAGAGAGAGATGAAGAGAAAGAGAGAGAGAGAGAGAGGAGAGAGAGAGTTGTGGTATAAACAAACATTTACAGAACATATTATACAAACTGACATGCAACATAAACTAAAATGATTTATTGTTAACATGAGGGGGGGCTCCTCCAACTCTACTTAAGTACAGCATTGTACAGTCTGCCAAGGTACACAAAATACAACACACAAGCAGGGTCAACCACATAAATCTTTAAATTAAGTACAGAGACCTGTCTTCAAAATGGTAAACACTGACTCTTCTTTGATCATTCAGAGTTCCTGCTGACCCCCACCCACCACCAAAATTTTGTCCACAAGTAAATATGAAAATTTATACATTGATACATTCATGTGGTTTTTGGGGGCAGTGCTTTAGCAACTGCTCTCAGAGCTAACATGATTATTTTCATATACCGCAAATCTACAAACGTGTATCATGTTAATGCAAACTTGACAACACCAATCAAATAGTTCCACCCCCTGATTAGCGTTCAAACTCACTTTAAACAGTAGATTCGCCTATTTCAACGAAAACATTAATATTATAACAGACAGCAACCATTTATACCTATAAATTCCAAGTTTAAATTCAGTGCTATTAATCAGCACACAGACGCGCTGAACTATGGTCACGTGACCAAAAGATTTTTCAGGATGCCATCTTGGACAGTGATTCAAGACGGACAATTGCATTTTTAACTATTAGTCGTAAATATATTTACCATATTTCATTTAATACGGGAATGAAACTTTTTTAGATCTGTCCCTTATGCCAAGGAACTATACTTATATAGTTTCTTGCTTATGCCAGTAAACAATCAATACTCATTCTAAAAATAGAGATATGCTAATGTCGATCATGTGACTTGTGGTTTCTCCCAAATGTTTAAAAATAGACTTGTATTCCTTAACCCTTTACTTCATATAGACGCCTTTGGACACCTTTAATATTGAAAGCATTAATTCACCACGTATCAGCAATGGGTGAATTATGTTTATATTAACTAACAGAGTGGAAAACTGTGCAGGAAGTGTTATGAGCAATCTGAACTCTAAAGGGTTAAAAGAATTCGAGATCGATTGAGTTATGAATAATGTCAGTGCTGTTTTTTATGTTATTTAATAAATATTTCATATAATTCCAATAATTGGAATGGTAGATAATTTCCATTTAAACATATTAACATATAAGAGTTAAAGCATTTGTGTTTCCATAGCAAAAATCTGCAAACATCCAGATGTTTCTAAAAATCGGCGCCATTACATATTGGCTAGTGCGGTTCCGTTTATGGGGTGATATAGGGCCCCCGAAAATATAAATGTAAGAATCAATTATTGATGCCGACATACACATTTCTACTTTTCATCTTTTAAACGATTTGTTTCACTGTTGCGCTAGAGAAATCAATAAAGAAAATAGTAAATGAATATACTCAAAGTGGAATTCATCGTGCTAGATTCAGAGCACTTTGACATTTTATATATGATAGAGAGCTTGGCATTTCTGAAAATATCACCAGTTGAGTTGACGATACAAATCTCATATCGTTGACTTGAACTAATATCTTGAAGTTAGACAGTTGCCAAATTTAACAGTTGATGCAGAAATACCCTTTCAAAGGCAAACCATTCAGTTACATTCTCTGACTTATCCGAGGAAAGGGTCAATGTTAAGCATAGAACATGTAGATTTTGTAACCTGTATAAGAATTAAAGGTAATCGGGATTATTCTACTTCAACGTATGCAAAATGACCTGTTTGTCTAAAACAATAGCGACATTTTACATTTTATATGCTCCGCCCCCATCGGAGCTGCAGTGCTTTGATTTTATTTTATTTGAACACACAACACTTTGTCAGTATCTAGTGCAACCTACATAATTATCCAAGTAGACAATATAGAAACGAGGGCCATATTAAATGCAAACAAGTTTATTTGTCGCCAACTTTAACGCAAACCTGCTGACCATCGATTGGCAACAATATGGATATCAGAAATTGATTTCAAATTGAACCAGAAAATTATCAAAATACAAATAGAAGGAAAACACACAAAAAAGGATAATATACAACTTTTATATATTGCTCCCACCATTTGAATAATGCTGAAGGAACTTTAAAGTATTACTGATCTCTGTGTTTGTTGTTCCTCGGTCAGTCCTCTTGTGCAAGCGTCCGTACATCAAATTGGTTTCCGATCAATCACTTCTGAAAAGGTGTATGTATTTATGTAATATTTGATGTGTAGCTGCACACTTGTAAAATAAAGGCTAAGTTGATATTTGACAACGCCAGTCAAATTTCACAGTAGTTTTGGTCCCTTTTCGACTTCATTTTTGGTAAAAAATTTATTTCCAAAGAATAACTTCTAAAATGGTTCATGTATTTGGTACATGGCTGTATACTTGTAAAGTACAGGTCAAGTACAATATTTGTCAATGTCGGTCAAATTTTAATTGGGTTGTGGCCCTTTTTTTACATAATTTCTCTGTAAGAAATTGGGTTTCCAATTAACTATATAATCATGTACTTCTGAAGTGGTCTGTGTATTTAATTAATATTTGGCGTGTAGCTGTATGACTATAGAATACAGGTCAAGTTTGATATTTGTAAATGTTGATGAAATATTACAGGAGTTATGACCCCATTTCAACTTAATTTTGACCCCATATCAACTTAATTTTTGGTAAAATGTACAGACATATTTCTGATTATGTTTTCTGTATTCTTGAGGTCTCTTTTATTACTACACATGTAACAAGTTGAGAAAACTACTTCATGCTAAATGTTATCACAAAAAAATGGTGCATGTGACTGCATGATGACAGTGAGCAGGTTGTTTTAACCTCATGTATAATTGGCCAGTTCATATTCACATATATGTGCCTGAATGCTTCAAACAATTTATTGACAGTTAGAAATATGATGTTTTGTCTGATAGTTTACAATTATGATGTAAAACAGGGGTTTATAAAATTGTTGTCAAGTTCTTGAAGTTTTTTTAGGTTGTGTGAATATATCAGCTGATTTTATCACCTGATTTTCATCAAATTTACGAGGGATGATCATTAAATTTGTGGACAAATATCATAAAATCCCCATTTATGCAAGTAGACTGCTGCTTTTTGCCCAACTTAAGTATTGATGTATTTTTCATCAATATCCAGAATTTTACTGCATTTCTAACATCATTAGTAATAGTATCCATAGCAACATGCGTACATGGGTAGCGCCGAAGCTCAAAATATTGAATAATTTGATAGGTAAATATTTGAAAATAACAAAAGCGTTCTGGTACAATTCACGGGAAATCACATATTATTGAAATAACATCATCAATGTCTATATACATCGTTCCAGTAATAATGTTGCGCGCAAGTGTAAGGGATTTAAAAATACTTACAAGGAAAAGGTAAATGCGCTCATAAGCAAAAATGAAGGTAAAATAAAGATGAAATGATAAGCAGCCATACAGTTTTGAAATAGCAAAACACCAGTCTAAATGGCAACATGGCTTAGAAAAGTTTTGGGACAGCCATCTGGTTGCATGTTCTCTAGGTAGCCTACAATTATTGGCGCAAATGGTACTGATGGATGAGAAACCATTATGGATGATGGCAGGACACACCAGGTGTGGTCATCCTATGTCAAAATTGCGCAAAAATGACATCGAAAGAACTCCTCAACCGGGATCGTCTTTATACAATTTATTTAGTACAATACTGCTATCTGGGTATGGGGTACAGTACAGTGCACAGACAAATCAAGGTGTCATTTGAGTACTTGCTGGACTCCCCAATTGCTCAAGGAGTATGAAATAAAGTGATGAGTTACAGAATCACAATTATTTCTTGTAACAAAAAAAATGATGTGATGGCGTAAGGCAAATTGATCTGGCCTGGGGTGGATGGCCGTAAATGTATGTTTGAATAGTATATAACCATTTGATTTGACTATATATTTTCTTCAAATTTTACATACAGTTTGCACTTGGATTAAATATTACATGGAAAACTTATAAATAAATGCATATTCATAGTGGTGATATATAATGAGAATACCTAGGTCAAGTTCTTGAATGGCCCTTGAATTATTTTTGTCTTGAGTTATGGCTATTAAATAATTGTGTGCTCTTTGTTTGCACTCCCACCTTTATCACTGGATCTTCACTATATTTATATAGAAATTATATAACCATAATATCTAGGGCAATATTGGCTATATTGAGTATTAAATGATAGTTTTAACAGTTGAAGTGTCCAAAATTGCTTAATATGAGATTCAGTGCAATCTAGCACTTTCATTTTTCAGTGGATGTTGTCCAAACTTATTTGATATCGACGTTTACGGGGGCGTCTACAATTCAATGTTAAGTTTCTGTGTTAAGCTCTGATTCTCAGAAACATTTTTTACTTAAGAGTTACAATATTTGGTCTAAAATTCTAATCAAAAACATGCAGTATCTTTTCTGGTATTACTTTAAATGACTTTGATATAGCTCCCTGCTGCGATTTAAAATTGCTCATTCATAAAATCATTAACTACAAACTCGTATCATTAACTAAGATTGTATTTTGAGTAATAAGTATAACTTTGTTTCAATTCAACTCTGTTATATTATACATTTGTTTTTCAGCCAAAGTGTCTTGTTTTTCATTTACACCGGCGTCTAACAGTGTGCTTATATGACTGTTTAATGACCTTTACCCTCGTAACAAACTCAAACATACAGAATATAATGTTGTATAAATGTCTAACTTTTCTTTTCAAGTTTTTCATTTATATGATTCATTGAATATTGTGTACATTATCAAGCTGACATTGGTATGTAGAATATGAACTTTTTATATAATCGATAGAAGTAGGAATTGTTTGATAACATTGAAATAGAATACTGACCCAGTTGACGGTTGGTCAGTCTAATTGTAAGATAGAATGCCAGATATCAGTTTAGGCCCTCCTTTTGTACTGGAAAAGAATTGAAGGACACAATGATAATGGTCAGCACTTTTAATTTGGGATGTTATCAGTTGAAAATAATTTTGAACCACTACATAAATTATAGAAAGTTAAGAGGTCTTTCATACCTATTTTAATGTTTTGGATTGGTTTGGAAAATGACACTCCAGACTCCCCTGCAAAGTGGGGTTGAAAACAGCATGACGGAATGAAACACTCTGGACACCCCCCACAAAGTGTATTTGAAAAATTGCAGAGTTAAATGAAACACTGCAGATACCCCTGCAAAGTGAAACACTCTGGATACCCCTGGAAAGTTTGGGTGCAAATAACAGTATGGAATGATACACTCAAGACTCCCCTGTAAAGTGAAACACTCTAGACCCCGAAGCAAAGTGAAACACTCCTGATTCCCCTGCAGAGTGAAACACTCCAGGCTCCCCTGCAAAGTGAAACACTCAAGACTCCTCTACAAATTGATACACTCAAGACTCCCCTGCAAAGTGAAACACTCAAGACTCCCATGCAAAGTGAAACACTCCAGACTACACTGCAAAGTGAAACACTCCAGGCTCCCCTGCAAAGTGAAGCACTCAAGACTCCTCTACAAATTGAAACACTCAAGACTCCCCTGCAAAGTGAAACACTCAAGACTCCCCTGCAAAGTGAAACACTCTGGACTCCCCTGCAAAGTGAAACACTCAAGACTCCCCTGCAAAGTGAAACACTCCAGGCTCCCCTGCAAAGTGAAACACTCCAGGCTCCCCTGCAAAGCGAAACACTCAAGACTCCCCTGCAAAGCAAAACACTCCAGGCTCCCCTGCAAAGTGAAACACTCCAGGCTCCCCTGCAAAGTGAAACACTCAAGACTCCCCTGCAAAGTGAAACACTCAAGACTCCCCTGCAAAGTGAAACACTCCAGACTACACTGCAAAGTGAAACACTCCAGGCTCCCCTGCAAAGTGAAGCACTCAAGACTCCTCTACAAATTGAAACACTCAAGACTCCCCTGCAAAGTGAAACACTCAAGACTCCCCTGCAAAGTGAAACACTCTAGACTCCCCTGCAAAGTGAAACACTCAAGACTCCCCTGCAAAGTGAAACACTCCAGGCTCCCCTGCAAAGTGAAACACTCCAGGCTCCCCTGCAAAGTGAAACACTCAAGACTCCCCTGCAAAGCAAAACACTCCAGGCTCCCCTGCAAAGTGAAACACTCCAGGCTCCCCTGCAAAGTGAAACACTCAAGACTCATCCTGTAAAGTGAAACACTCTAGACTCCCTTGCAAAGTGAAACACTCTAGACACCCTTGCAAAGTGAAACACTCAAGACTCCGCTGTAAAATGAAACACTCCAGGCTCCCCTGCAAAGTATAGTTGAAAAATTATTGTATGGAAGGACACACACCAGACTCCCCTGCAAAGTGTAGTATTAAAAGACACACCATGGACTCCTCAGACTTAAATTATTACATTGTAAGTAATATGTGGATGAATAAGCCTATAATTTCTCATTCAAACTGAGTAACTTTATGGATAATAAATAAAAGGGGATGGGGGTCATTTTGCTAAGTGGTAAAATGATCCTGGGATCTAATTTTGCATACAAACAGTCCATTGATGCAAAATCAGGAAATTCTTTCAATTATGGTTCTGCACAGTCATTTACCGTAATGCTAGGAAATCATAGATAGACAGACAGACAGACAGACAGACAGACAGACAGACAGACAGACAGACAGACAGACAGACAGACAGACAGACAGACAGACAGACAGACAGACAGACAGACAGACAGACAGACAGAATTGATATATACAACACCAAGCAAACTGCATAATACTATTTAATGCAACTTCTTTGAATGTCACTGAACCTAACATTTTCTTTCACTTCTCCTTTTTTGACTGAAACTTTCCCTAAAATTTAGACCCAGTTTGAGCCAGTTGTAAAGAAATTACAGTAATTTAGATGTTATGTCACTTATTTTAGTTCATATTGAAAAACAACAAAGGGAAGTTTTATCCTATTGTGTCCTGATAAAAAGTTAATTATTGCCACCCGATAATAAATAATAGTTTCCCCCAGGAAAGAAAAAGAATAAAAACTTGATGACCTCAAGATAATATTCACCTCACCTGTTTTACTATCATTTATACCTGGGTATATATATACTGTCAAATAATGTGAAATAACGCAACATTTTCTGTAAAGTAAAACAACAAGGCTATAATATTAACTGAAATAATGCAACATTTTCTGTAAAGTAAAGCAACAAAGCTATATTAACTGAATAATGCAACATTTTCTGTAAAATAAAACAACAAGGCTTTATTAACTGAAATAATGCAACATTTTATGCAAAGTAAAACACCAAAGCTTTATTAACTGAAATAATGCAACATTTTCTGTAAAATAAAACAACAAGGCTATAATATTAGTGAAATAATGCAACATTTTCTGTAAAGTAAAACACCATGACCATATTAACTGAAGTAATGCAACATTTTGTAAAGTAAAACACCAAGGCCATATTAACTAAAATAATGCAACATTTTCTGTAAAATAAAACAACACGGCCATATTAACTGACATAATGCAACATTTTGTAAAAATAAAACACCAAGGCTATATTAAATAAAATAATGCAACATTTTCTGTAAAATAAAACAACACGGCCATATTAACTGACATAATGCAACATTTTGTAAAAATAAAACACCAAGGCTATATTAACTGAAATAATGCAACATTTTCTGTAAAATAAAACAACACGGCCATATTAACTGAAATTATGCAACATTTTGTAAAGTAAAACAACAAGGCTGTATATAGTGTGTATCATCATTTTAGTGGGCAACTGTGCTCCATTATCTGACATACAATCCATCTACTGAAGTCGGGGCTTAAATCATGGTACAAAAGAAAGAAAACCCAACCACCTTTTGGTGAAATTGTTGTTACTGTTGTACTTGTCATTGCATGATGGCTGCAAAGTGACAGTGACACCAAAATAAATGCTTTTTTCTCTAAATAACAGCAAGTGTTTACCGTACATATACTGAAAAGTTGTGTAGCACATGTACATGTGTATAATTCTAGTGTATCTTTGTTGATGGATCGTCTACACAGCAATATCGCTAAAACTAAAATTTGTCAGCCAGATTTGTCATAATATTAAAATCAACTTTCTATTTTATATGTATGTTATTACAATATATTAACACAGTTAAAACATAACAATATTAAATTTTGTCAGTTGATTTTTACCATTCTTAGTTGATTTTATTTTGTCCCAGAGGTACTGGTAATGTTGAATTGACCTGACACAGCTGTCAATCAAATTAGTCGATTATCCAATCAGTGATCAATATTGTATCCAGGGTCACCATTTTCCTTAGACAAGCTAACAGTCTCTTAAGTAAACACTACATTATATTACATTGTATTTACTGGTAAGTGGACAGAGCGATAGTCACTTGAGAGCTGGGCCCAGTTAGCTCAGTCGGAAGGGTGTCTGACGGTCAATGAGTTTGAATCCCCCACCCAGTCTTAGTCTCCGTAATGATTGATATACAACATTGTGTCTCATTGTCATGTGTCCCACTGATTAAAGTGGGACAGAAACTGTTATCAACTACTCTCAGAGATGGGTATGCTCAAGTACTGGTTGTCAGCTTCCAGGATCCCAGGAAAAGGATTGGGGTTAACAACCCTTGACGGTATAAAAATGGCGCTAAACAATTGATCAATTAAGTCATATTGTTGAGATACATAAATAATTCAAGATTCGTTGTATTGTACTGAATGGTTTTATTAGGCTTCCTTTTCAACAATTTTTCAGTCGTATCAGAATGGTGTCTGTTTTGGAGAAATACCACAACCCCCCCCCCCCCACCCCCACCCACCCAACCGACCAAAAAATAGATAAAGACATACAATATAACCAGGAAAAAAAAAAATTGTAAACTTGTTGGTTATTGATGTAATTGTTCAAATGAACTAATAAAAAGAAAAATAATTTTTAAAAAAACGGAAAATGGAAAAGAAGTGAGGTCATTAAAATTTTTAGTCAATGACTGCCAACTGCCAACCCGGGAAAGCATGCTATTTCTTTATTTCTTTCTTTTTACCCAAATTGATTTTGCCATAGAAATTTTAATAGTAATAAGTAATTATATCAGATTTTATTATATGTATCTATAGTGAGGTGTGTACCATGACCACCAGAAGGATAATTACATTTACATAATACTTTTGTACCAATATGTATAATACTTGAATTCAACATAATGGCCGTTATCATTGTTCTTTATATTCTAATATTTATTAAAAAAATTAGAATTAAATCAAATTAATTTCCACACAATGATTTAGATATTATATGATAAAGAAAAAGTGAAAGTGTATCATGTCATCTCGTGTGTAGAGAATGTTTACGGTAAAGTGTTGTGTCCTTTGGCCTGGGGACACAAACATGATATGTGACAGAACATCCACAATTATTTATGGAGGTCACTTGCAATTTACCTTTAGGAATATTGATGTGTTCACTTGACAATATGTCGTGCAGTCAAAACTGTCCATTTTGTATGTCTCAGTTTTACGGTAATGAGTGAATCAGCAGGCAGTGTCACTAGTCAGGTTTTATATGGATGTTTGTTTTTGGTTCATAGATGTGCATATTGTGTTAAAGTGACTGGATTATAATTTACAGTTCTCCAGGACCATAATTATAGTGACAGGACTGTAAATTGGACTTTACTGTGATAGGATTCTAACTTGTGGTACTGGACCATACCTGACTGGATTATAAGTTGTAGTACTGGACTTTAGACTGGCTGGATTGTAACTTGTAGTTCAGGACTGGAGTTCTTGACTGGATTATAACTTGTAGTTTCAGAACTTGATAATAACTTGTAGTTACTGGACCAGATATTATTGTGATTTATGATATGGGGAGAGTGGAAGGCTGAGCCAGTCAGGTGTACAAACTTGGTTGAGAAGTCACAGTTCATCAGTGTCGACTAGACGATGTTTATGGTTAGTAAATAATAATATCAGTCAGGTGCTGCACATAAATATGTGGTTTCTTGTTTTTTGTTTCAATATATTGATGAATTATTATATATTATGTGATTTAAAAGCTCAAAGTTTGCTATCCAGCTTGATATAGATATAAAAAAAAAAATGTTTTCCAACTTAATTTCAGGATCAAAACAAATTACTGGTAACCAAAAATCAAAGTGCTCTGAGAAGCTCAGAACTGCATTGGCGATTTCAGAACGTAAATTCTATGTTTCACAATGCTGGCGAAACTGCTGTTTCATTTTCCTACTTTGTATCTCACGATGGATCGAATCTCATTCATGATTTCAAAGGTCATTCACAAATATTATGTAAATGAGAGGCAAATTATAATTATTGCACATACCGGTAACATTTTTTCACACACCTATCTAAGACCTAAAATAATATTTCAGAAACAGCCTTGATTTACATTTTCACACTCACTTATTCTTAATAACTGGGTTATACAACAATAAAAAATAACTGGGAATGATCTAGTCTATAGTCAAAGCCAGATGGGCTCACAATTTTGCTGATGTTACCATATATACTTTGAATAATTGGCATTAACTGTTAAAAGGGGACATTATTAAATCAATTTATGACTGTCTGCGAAGCATTGTGCGACATCAGTAAGTCGTAAATACACGCCATCTGACATTGGAGGTCCAATTCATGTGACGTATCTTCAACAACTCTATACTCACTCAATTAGAAAACAATGAAAGTTTGGGAAAATATTTTCACATACTTCGCATATTTAATGCAGTATTTGTTACCATATAAGAGAACTTGCGATATTTAACCTGCGTCGGTATTACATTAGGTCCTAGACTGATTCACAAACATCCTTCCCGAGTGTAAACATATACAATAAATGCTCAGTGCATGTATCACTTTCTGACATACAACAAAAAAAAGTACAATAAAATTAGCTATGAAGAATGTTAGCTGCTTAATGTACAGGGGCAGACTATTAGAAGCTCAATGAGGGCAAACCGTCGTGACAATATAATTACCATCTTAGTCCAACATCCTTGGGGGATTCTTACTGAAAGCCTGTACAGTTTAAGTTTGGGGATGTGGAAAAAGTATATAACTGTTAGGCTGTTTTAGAAGAATGTCATTCGTTTTGACCTCCCTCCTTATGGTTTGACCTTTACAAACTAACTGATTTTAGAGTCGACAAGGTCGATACAATATTTATAAAAATGAATCACTGTCACTTTATGTAGCTTGATTGATCATTCAGGTTTCATTGACAGCTACCTGGTAACACATTGTTCCTGCCTTCAGGGATGTAGCTAGACATTGTATAAATCTCCAGATAAAGCATATATATCAGGGGCGGATCCAGGATTTCAGTTTAAATGGGGCATACTTGACAACACAAAATCTAGATGGGCACACATGGTTTTAAGCTGATAATATATAGTGAATTTTAATAGAACATGGGAGATTAGGTTGGGGCTTTGGCCTTTTTTTTAAAGAGTAGATCCGTCATTGTAAATATATAGACAAAAAATTTGTAGCAAAACAAAATTATTAGAGAGACAGTAATCAAAGTACTAAAAAGAAAGGGAATAAAAAGAATAATATATTTAGGAGTTTAGACCGTTGAATTGTCAAAAAATGTTTTACTTTACCTTGTGTTAACTGCAGCACTCACAATTTTTATTTGATTCTCACCAAACTTACACATATTTATACAACCATAATACAGTCAAACCTGTCTTAAGCAGCCAGTCAAGGGAAGGAGCAAAATGGCCTTTAAAGATAGGTTGTTGCTTTATTAATTTGTTCCTAGGCATAGAAATGGGAAATAGCAAAATTATGGCTTTTTGAGACAAGTGGCTGCTTAATAGAGGTGACTGCTTACACGGGTTTGACTGTATCTTGAAGGCTTACTTGAAATGGCAAATTTGGATAATACAATAAATGTTGAAATTATGACCCTTGAATCATTGAAAATTTAGTTATTTGATGTTTCTATGATCTAGCAACAGTTACTCTAGTTTTCATGCGTTCTTCACCAAACTTACTCAGTAGTTATATATATATCTATAATATCTCAAATAACCAAATTTAAATATCTGAAACATATGACTTCAATTCATATTGCCTTAGGCATTGCCTCCTTTTCCACAAGTGAGTGATTCTAAGCACCAATGTTACCCTCTTGTTGAATGCACCAAGTCTTGGTAAGTATTTATTGCAATCTAACCAGAAAATACAAAAACAAGAGAGCCATGATGGCTTTTAATAACTATAAAAATGCAGACATTATCGATTGTTATCCGTACCAATGAATGATGGCCATTATGAAAACCATAAATAGCAGGAAATTGTTACATAATAAGCTTTAATACATTTTGAGACAAAATTTATCACTTTCATTCACATTTTTTTTCTGTATTCTCTGGTTTATTATACAAGTTCCTGACACAGTGACTGAGATTAATATTTGTGGAATGCATGGTAGAGTGTCTAAGCCCCATGATTTGAGGGGTCTGGGTTTGATCCTTCCCCACAGCTATATGTTATATATGGTAACTTGACTCAAACACCTTTTCCGAATATACTCAGAACTTGTTCTACCCAGGAAGACTTCAAGTGTGATTTGTATAAGTTGTAATAACAAATTAGAAGTGAAATAAAAAAAGTTTAAAATAAATATTTATAAATACATGTACCAAATTTATGATTACAATCATGGTCACCATATAAATACAATTTCTCTAATGGTCAGAGTTTAAAGTCCTTTTCGTTTCATTGGGGCAGGGGTATTTTCCATAAGGTCAAGACGGCCCTCTAAAAGGGTTTATGTTGTTAAAAGGATAAAATATATATAAATATATATTGTGGAAAAAAATACAATGGCCACTATAATAAGCCAGTAAAGTGTCCTCGGGCCTTCTTTTGTACCTTGATGGTAAAATAATGGTTTTTGATAAATTTCTTTTGAAAGTGTCGATGTATTCAAATATATTTTTATCTGTAACTATAACAGAGTTGCTAAGGAAATTAAAACAAAAAATTCTTGTCATGGGATTTGAACCTGCATCCACCCGAGTTATAATCCATAGATGTAACCACTGCAGGAATATTACAATGACTGTCGTATAAATAATTTATGGAATGGGTCAAGCTATAGTAAACTTTATTGCTTACTCAGGTTATTCAATGATGCATGCATTTTCCAAATGGATAGGACTGAGATTTTATGTTATTCTGGCAAGTCGGGTCTAATTCAAATATCGGCGATAATAGCGAGTTTAAATATATGTTTTTGGCAATAAATAACAGTTTTTTGCACCAGATATGATCCAGATGGCCACACTTTATGCTAAATATTACAATTATACCAGTTTTATTGAATTTAGAAGAGTAGAACTTCTGCTGATTAACTCTTTACTTCAAATGCATTTTAACTGGATTCTTCCAAACTAGCCAATTTCCATGAATAGATACATTTTGTCTATTTATTCTGATAGAGCAGAAAACAGTGTAGAACCTGTTCTGATTGCTCGTTACGAGCAATGAGAACTGGTTCTACACTGTTTTCAAAAGCCTTCTATATTAGAGGTGTTCAAAGGTGTCCATATGAAGATAAGGGTTAAAGTAAGAAGGGAAGAAATCCGCTACTGATCAATGCAGACAAAATAAATTTAGGAATCGGGTAGTGTCTAGTACATCTCTTTGACAATTTATTGTTACTGGAACACCTCAGAATGAATAGGAGCTGCAGAACCTGCCCATACTTATTGACATATCTTACTGACAGATGACAATAGTCACTTCAGCATCTCTCCAAACGTTACTGGTTAATAACAACAGTAACTTCAGCATCTCTCCACACCTTACTGACAAATGTCGACAGTCACTTCAGCATCTCTCCAAACGTTACTGGTAAATAACAACAGTAACTTCAGCATCTCTCCACACCTTACTGACAAATGTCGACAGTCACTTCAGCATCTCTCCATCATACCTTACTGACAAATGACGACAGTCACTTCAGCATCTCTCCATACCTTACTGACAAATGATGACAGTCACTTCAGCATCTCTCCATACCTTACTGACAAATGACGACAGTCACTTCAGTATCTTTCCATCATACCCTACTGACAAATGACAGTCGCTTCAATATGTCTCCATTATACCTTACTGACAAATGACGACAGTCGCTTCAGCATCTCTCCTTCATACCTTACTGACAAATGATGACAGTCACTTCAGCATCTCTCCATACCTTACTGACAAATGACGACAGTCACTTCAGTATCTTTCCATCATACCCTACTGACAAATGACAGTCGCTTCAATATCTCTCCATCATACCTTACTGACAAATGACGACAGTCACTTTAGCATCTCTCAATACCTTACTTGTAAATGACGACAGTTGCTTCAGCATCTCTCCATACCTTACTTGCAAATGACGGCAGTCACTTCAGCATCTCTCCATACCTTACTGGCAAATGAAGACAGTCACTTCAGCATCTCTCCATACATTACTGGTATATGACAACAGTCACTTCAGCTGACAAATGTCGACAGTCACTTCAGCATCCCTCCATACCTTACTGACAAATGACGACAGTCACTTCAGAATCCCTCCATACCTTACTGACAAATGACGACAGTCACTTCAGCATCTCTCAATACTTTACTTACAAATGACGACAGTCACTTAAGCATCTCTGCACAACTTACTGCCAAATGTTGACAGTCAGTTCAGCATCCCTCCATGCCTTACTGACAAATGTCGACAGTCACTTCAGCATCCCTCCATACCTTACTGACAAATGATGACCATCACTTCAGCATCTCTCCATACCTTACTGACAAATGTCGACAGTCACTTCAGCATCCCTCCATACCTTACTGACAAATGATGACAGTCACTTCAGAATACCTCCATACCTTACTGACAAATGATGACAATCACTTCAGCATCTCTCCATACCTTACTGGCAAATGATGACCGTCACTTCAGCATCTCTCCATACCTTACTGACAAATGACGACCGTCACTTCAGCATTTCTCCATACCTTACTGACAAATGACGATGGTCACTTCAGCGTCTCTCCATACCTGACTTGTAAATGACGACGGTCACTTCAGCATCTCTCCATACCTTACTGACAAATGACGATGGTCACTTCAGCATCTCTCCATACCTTACTGGTAAATGACGACGGTCACTTCAGCGTCTCTCCATACCTAACTGACAAATGACAACAGTCACTTCAGCATCTCTCCATGCATCTCTAAATCTAAAAATTAAAGTGACAGATGTTCACATTTGCTCATTTTCCCAGTTTATCATGAACTACACAATGTCCTGAAGGCCTACAAACTACCAGTACACAAAGGAAAACAAAGAAAACCCGTGTACATAGAGTTGAGATGAGGATGACTAAAGTTGATGGCTGCGTGTAGTGTTAAATGGGTAACCACTTTACACACGGTATAGATTTTATTTGTATTAAAAGGCAATAATTATTTGATCATTGAGAAGACTGCAAAATAGAAAAAGAAACCTCCATGCAGAAAATTTGTGCAGACTGGAGATCTTTTTATTTTTTCAAAATATTTTTTATAAAAGTTGATTCTGAATTATATGTCAAGAACTATTGTTTGAACCAAATATACATACAGCTAGGAAATATATTTGAATTTACTGCCATATGGTAGAATTCTATTAAACAAATTATAAGAGATTGCAAGTTCACTCCTGACATGTGGATCAACATGACACAAGCAGTTTCTTCCCAGTGAGGGCCCTCCGTGGCTGAGTCATGTAAGGTAGTCTCAAGATCACTAACCTCTCACTGCTAAGGTTGTAGGTTCGAGTCACGTTGACTTCAAAAACTTTATATTCAGAAGTTTGCCAGTTACTTGTGGAAGGATGGTGTAAAAATCCTGTCCAGCCACAGTACCATTTAAGTAAGCCAGGTCTGGACATATTCAATTAACTGTCAATCCAGGAGTCATGAGTAAAAATCCCACCCAGCCACAGTCTTAATTAAAGCAACATAACCAGTACCTGAATATATTCCTTTTATAAAGAAAGAATCAACTTTGTTGTTTATAAACTACAAAATTTTCGTGAATTCTCATGGCCTTCAATGCATTTATAACGTCCAATACCTCTCTCAAACGGGATAAAATCGTTTTTAAATCTAAATTTACTGATCAATAACTCTAATATGCAAATCAATTGTTTTGCTGACAGATATTATCGTAAATTTCTGATTCAATCGTATAAATATACTCAGCAAATTCCAACATCGTTCAGTATTAGAACAGTAGCTAAATAAATAAATGCATCTACATTTGTAATTATGGACAAATATTTTTATTTTGTTGAAAACTTAGATTTTTTTTAAAATTAAAAGCAGTTTATGGAGCACTTTTGGAAAAGATAGTATTGCTCAGGAAAATCGGCAGAAATAACCAATATGCTATGTAGGAATATATCAAGATCAGTGGTACAAATTATTGAAACTTGAAATACTACAATTATACAAGTTTTTTATTGACTTAATGAAAGGGCATAATTATAAACTGGCCATTTCGCTTTATGTAAGTCGGGTCTGGTTTCGCTAGCTGGTAATTTAATTGATTGATCATGAACTTTCTACAACCATGAGTCTCCCATCTCTGAAGATGTAGGGAAGTAGTCACTGACTTGGAGAGATAAGGTGTGTCTAGTACAGGTTAAAGCTCTAGCAGGGACCAGGAACAGAGTATGTTGAAATCCTTTTAATAACTGAAGTACTGTTAATGGAAGATGAAAACCCCATTCATTTCAATGTAATATCTCTGTAAATGATGGTGTAAAGGTTGATTTGATTCACAACATGAGTAAAATATTGATTTTAACATTAGGCTGTCATGTCCTTAGGTCAATTCAATTACTGACTGATTGCCTTGCAGCTTCAGTGTATCATGACAGGGTAGGGGAATAAGTCACGTGTCTCCAAGACCAGTATACATGTATTATGACTGGTCGCGTGTTTCCAAGACCAGTATACATGTATTATGACTGGTCGCGTGTCTCCAAGACCAGTATACATGTATTATGACTGGTCGCGTGTTTCCAAGACCAGTATACATGTATTATGACTGGGCGTGTGTTTCCAAGACCAGTATACATGTATTATGACTGGGCACGTGTCTCAACGACCAGTATACATGTATTATGACTGGGCGCGTGTCTCCAAGACCAGTATACATGTATTATGACTGGTCGCGTGTCTCCAAGACCAGGTTACATGTATAATGACTGGTTGTGTGTTTCCAATACCAGTATACCTGTATTATGACTGGTCGCATGTCTCCAAGACCAGTATACATGTATTATGACTGGTCGTGTGTTTCCAAGACCAGTATACATGTATTATGACTGGTTGCATGTCTCCAAGACCAGTATATTAAATTATGACTTGGTGAGGTACAATGTTGGTGTCTCCAAGACCAGTACATTAATTATAACTGAGTAGGGTATAATGACATGTGTTTCCAGCATTAGTGTATTACAACTGGGTGGGGTATCATGTCACGTGTCTCCAGCATTAGTATATTATAAATATAAGTCCAAGACCAGTATATTATGACTGGGTTTGGTATAATGTGGCATGTTTCCAGCATCAGTATATAATATTGGGTGGGGTAATCAGCATCATTATTTTATGAATGGGTGTGGTCTCCAACATAACGATTAATGAAACTTGTTTAACATTCAATACCGTAGCATTTAATGCAATACAACAAAAACAATATATTTAAGGTATAATTGAAAAAATCTTATTTATTAATTCATGGACTGCCCTCATTAATGACTTTTCTTCCTGTTCCACTGTGCCTTCTCCTGGGCACCATTAACCTGAAGTTTTATTATCTGGATAAAACAGTTTGATACCACTGATGGATTGCATGCTGACTTTTGATCACTTCATGTTGTGATCATGTGACTGGAGTCTGTGTAGCTGAAAGGCTTTCATCTGATCTGTGTTGTCATTACTGTTGATGCTGAATGATTGGAGAGGGTATTAGAACTTGTCCATAAATTGAAATCATTGATTTGCTCAGGAAGTTGTTGGTTGTATGACAGATAATTTTGAATTGTGTAGTTGGCGATTGTATAAATATTATTGGTGAACTGTATAAATACGCCATTACGGTACTGATTACCTTCTTCTCCATTCATCATCACTATTGCGACAAAAGAAAAGGTAAGTGATTCTGTGATAAACTGTTAAAATTAAGTTTTGCTCATTATATTTCACTGGCTGTTTACAGTACATGTTTTTGGGGAAAGAATTGATCCAACTCTCAGGGAGGTGTGATGGTGTTTGATGGCGTCTGCTTCATTGTGTCATGAATGATCATATTGAGGATTTGTATTGAACTGTATACCTTTATCACAGATGTGTGTGTTGATGTTACAGAGGCAGATGGTTATTTAATAACAGCTTTCTACACACTTTCATACAATGCATATTATGTATCGAGCTTGCCTGCACGCAAGGATTTTAAGAGTGGACCAATTTATGATAAGCACTATATTAGCACAATTCAATTTGCCTACAAGCAAGGACTTTAAAAGAGACAACGGACTTATAATTGATAAGCACTATATTAGCACAGTTTAATTTGCCTACACACAAGGACTTTAAAAGAGTCAACAGACTTACAATTGAAAAGAACTATATTAGCACAATTTAATTGGCTTGCATGCAAGAACTTTAAAAAAGTCAATGAATTTATAATTATAACTATATAATAAATAAATTAGCACATTCGATTTTACTGCTTATTTTAAATGTTGATTTCTTGACGCTTCAGTGAGGATATTTTAAAATACAATATAAATGTATTTCGTAAAAGTTTAAAGAATTTTGAAGAAACCTAATTTAAATAAAATTATACATGCAGACAATGGCTGAGGACTGCACAAGCCATCATCAGTGTCAAAACTTGAACAATGCAATGACTCATGCCGTTGGGTAAATATTTGAACTTGGTTATTATTACCCTAGGTACTTAGGGAATACCTGGGCTGAGACAGGCCGTGTGCATGGAACAGTTGTCCGTATATTACCTGAATTACCTGGATACACTTGGTGTGCTTAACCCGAAGTAATGTTCAAACTCTAAAATCAATTAAACTGTTTATAGATCAAGACCAAATCAAATTCATGTGATAAACTTTATACACTCTCGCACAATATTTAATTGTTTGGACAAATATATTGTGGCATTATGGTAAATCATTCTTGTTTGTATTATATAATGTATGGGATGGCCTGCAACCTTTCATTATGATATTATATAGTGCTTACCACATTACTAAATGTCAGTGTTTTTTTTTTATATATAACTAAATGCCAACAAGTACACAATACTGAACTGCTAAAAAGATGTCACTAATTTGTTATTTTCCATGACAGCTGATCTTATGCAAAAATTTTAAATAATTACAAAACAATAAAAATCACCTGTTAAATTATTTATTTACATTTTAGTTGTTTGCATACAATCCAATTTAATAGAATGGATATCGGTCATTGATTTTGCCTTGGATATCTGTTTGTCTGTCTGTTTGTCCGTCAAAAGCCATTCTGCTCAATAACTCAGATATGCACGGTGTGATTTCAAAATAACTAAGCTCATTGAGGAAACGTGGTTTATTTGTTTTTGTATGCAAACAACAGTTGTTAAAATGCCATCATGTCATTTGTAAATGTTACATGGAATTGCATTATTTAACCTTGTATTCAATCTAGTACTTGCAGTTTTCATTTGATTTTCGCCAAACTTACCGTACACAGTAGTTATAATACCATACTACCTTGGATAAGTTCTTGAAATGGCCAGATAAGATAATTTGTGTCAGAGTTACAGCCCTTGAATTGTTAGAAATTGTGTTATTTTACCATGTGTGTACTCTAACACTCGGTTTCTCACCAAACTTGCACAGTACATTCATAATACCATAAGAACATTGATAACATTTATAAAAGGATTTATTTAATAAATTTAATAATGAATGTCTAAGTTGTGTCCTTTGAATTATAATCTTTATTGGATAAAGTATCTTATGGCCCAGGTGAGCGATTTTATGTTGATGTGCCCTTTCAAATTTATATCTTTTGGGTGGGTAATCTGAAATCTTAGCATTTTTTCTGAATGACCCTGACCTGTATGGAGAATTAATCTAGCTTACATGAAGTTAAATTTCTTGAAACTGTTTAGCCCAAACTCACCAAATTTGTCCATAGTGTTTAGTTTGTAGTAATGCTATGATTGTGGTATTCTTCCGGACGACCTTGACCTTCAATTAACCTACCCGCAAAATGTTATGTTGTGTTTGCACCATTATTTTATCCAGATTCACAAAACTTGATCCATCGTTGTGAATTGGGTATTGCTACTCAGAAATCTGCATGCAGCACTCTTCCAAATGACCTTTGGCCTTGACATGAATAATTTGACTATAAAATAGACTTCCCAAGAGCCTCACTTTAGGATAAACTGTATAGATGAGGCATATAATTCAGTGGTATTCTCTTAAAGGTTGTATTTTTATTCATATAGGTAATAAATTATATAATGAAATCCTGTTCTAGTTTTGGAAACCCTCAGATTTTATTTGTAAACCTTGATAGACCCACTGTTCTTCCACAAGTAATTGAAGGAAATAATCATTTATATTCTTTGGCTCAAACTTAGGTTCAAACTGACAACCTCTGCAGTAATCTTACAATCCACCACACCAGGAGAGGGTGGGTTGTGTTCCTATGGCACTTTTCTGTTCAAACTGTTCAAATTTGTTTTTAAATTTCTTCTTGTTACTACAATGCATAAAACTGATTTGAACAGACTAATAAACAAAATAAAAATTATGTTGAAGTATGAGAGCTCATGAGAGAAAGAGAGAGAGAGAGATTTGGGGGAAATGCACTATTTCAGGGGAGGTAATCAGGATAGAAAAAATAAAATAAGAGTGGAAATGGTTATTTCCCTTTAGTACCATTTTGCTCACATAATTATATAACATTTGTCTTTCAGAAAGGCTTCTTTTTTTAAAAAAAGCATTATAATAATAATATTGAATGTTTTTTTTTCTCAGCATAATAATAATTATTGCAGATTGAAAAGTGGCATTTGAACTCCACAAGAAATAAAAGGATAAGGTAGGTTTGATGGATTGGAGATGCATTGCATCTCGTTTTGCATGAGGAATGATTATGTCCACACAATTTTCATGTTGAGTATATTGCATGAAATTCTGATTTTCAAGAATTTGTTTTATACTTGGTTTTGGTTTAGATGCTTGAATTGGTATAAAATGTTTGTATTTTACTTTCATGTTATGATTTCATGCTATATTTATGGTTGACTAGAAACCGTGTGCTAAACTGGCATGGCCTATTTATAACACCAATAATAATGGTTTCAGGGTTCCATGTTTGCTTCTGAATGAATACTCCACTGCTAGCCTTTGTGTAGTCAGAAGACCTAGTGTATCATAGTCTCAACTAATTGATATGTTTATAATACATATTAAAAATTGCAAGATTGTTACAGCACTTTGAGCCTGTTTGTATAATGTTGTTTTTGTTATTGTTTAACAGTCATGTATGTTATTTGGTTTTTTGACAGATGCTATTAATAGTTTGATGTTAGTTTCACTTCACTGTCATCTTCTACACCACAAATACTATTTTTAGTTTTTCATGTACATTTCATTACCTGTCAAATTTGAAATTTGCCGGCTGCTTTTGTCTTACATAAAATCCACAATTTAAAGTTTTGTTGTTGATGAAAAGGATTTTCTTATAAATTTGATCCTGATTTAGATGGCATGTACCCCATATTTGAAACAGGACAGAAAATATTTTGTAATAATGAAACTAATGACTGGGAAAACTTGAATGCAGATCTGTGGGTAGGTACATGAGACAGGAAATGATGAAATGTTTAGATAGTGTTTGTTGTGTTAACATAAAATTTTGTGATTTTAGCTCATATAGCACAAATACATGCAGAGAAAGGAGTGATATTGTTGTTAGTTACAGTTAACCAAGTTGCATTGCTGTTAGTTAAAGTTTTATGGCAGTCACTTATTCTGGACCACTGCATCTTAGTCATTACCACCAAGGCAAATTTAGCAATTTTAGTAAGCTACTTTGTAAATCTTATTTGTTGGGTATAACACTACAGCACCCCCTCAAAAGGAGTATGTGCAGAAGCCTAAGGTTCACATAGATCTGTGGGTTGGAATCATTGATACAAACAGAGGTAGAGAAGATCTTTAAAATGAGCATGGTAATGTTTTCAAGATCATTGTATTGTCGGGTATTTATACCCAGTCTTCACGAGACTAGATATCACATTGTCCGTCCTTGTGACTGTTAACATAAGGGGGAGAACCTACATCGAGCACAGCTGCTCAATACAGTGCCGGGACTTTGTTTTAAAAGCTGGTATGATTTTTCGTTTCGATTTGGAGTACATGTGCAGAGTTTCTAGTTCTCACTGATCAGCTGGGTATTAGAAGAATCTAACAAAAAATCTCTGCTTTTGAAACAAAGTTCCGGCGCTGTGTTTAGGTGGGCTTGACGCGCTGGTTCATCCACTTGTAACAGCAACTCTTAAACTCTTCGAATACAATGAATATTTGTGAACAGCACAGACATGAAGTGAATAATTATGTGGATAAATTCTTATCATTTAGGTTGGGTAATGTAATTGATAGTCGGGTTCTCATTGACAAAGTTGTTATAAGCCTGATAAGGTGTTAAATCGTGATCATGTTCCTCTCACAGCTTTGGTTATAGGTTTGAGTTTAGCTCAGTTGAAAACTTTTATATGAAACAGTTTGCCAGTTACTTTTTAGCTCTTTAGTTACGTTTTAAACAATATTCCATAGATTAGCTTTTGTAAATATCCCATTTGTTGGCATCAGCAACCCACATGTTGATATCTTCTGAAAAACTTGAACAAATATTACTTTATTGAAGTTCCTACTGGTTGAAAAAACCCTACCAGTTGAAAAATGGTTTCAGGGACTATAAGATTATGCTTCATTCCATCTGTCTGTCCTTCCATTCACATTTTCATGCCCAATCTGTAATTTCCACATGCATGGACCATTTTTCAAAAAGCTTCAACAGAGTTTTCACCATAATATGTTGATGTGTTGTGCATAATAACTGGGCAGCTACCTCAAAGGTCAAGGTCACATAATTGACTTTGGCATAATATTATTGAGGCTGTGTATTTTCATATGCTGCATTCCAGATTGTTGGTCATGTCCAGTCTTTAACTTCTTTCTCTGAAGTTTTCAGCATAACTTTACAATGTGTCCCCAGCTGCATCACATTGGTGGTTACCTCAGAGGTCAAGGTCACATACAGGACTTGGTCATATGGAGACTGTCTACATTGTTGGTCTTATTTGTCCACAGTAATTTCCAAATGCAGTGACCGATTTTCATATAATTTCCGAGAAATGTTCAACATATTAAACATGAGTAAGTGTTGTGTGCAACAGCTGGTTGGCTACCTCAAAAGTTTAGGTCACATTCCATCTAGTGTTAGAATATGTTTACTGTATAATTATTACCAGCATAGGATAATACAGCAGTTCTGTATCATTCAAAAGATATGTAGCATGTACTGCTTTAATTTGCGGACACCATACATCCGATCTCCTCCCATGATCGACCAAAATTATGTAAGATAAAGTGAGTGAGAATGAGCAAATGAGGGTTTTTACAGTATATACAATTTATTTGAAAGATAACATTCATGCTGGTGAGGAATCTTGACTGCTCTAAAATATCGAAGACCAGCTGAGTGCTAATGATAAATAAATACATCTCTCAGCATAACCTGCTACTGCTGCTTATCAGGCTGGTAGATAAGGGGCTCATAGGGGGAAGGGACTCAGACACGCAAACATTATAAAAGAAAAGAAAATATTTAAAGGTTAAAAAATGAAAATATATTTCAAGCTGGTACTCATATAAATTTACAATATAAGGTAACTGTTTAAAGATATCCTTAACAGTATAGAATTTATATTTTTTATCTTTTCTTTGAAGACGGCCAGATTCTTATAAAAACATGAGTTGTAGGGTATGTACCATGCTGTAAGACAACTCTCTGGGATGTGAGGCGGTTGTTTAGTGGATGGAGTGCTAGCTGCTCATGCCAGAGGTTGTAGGTTTTGATCCTCAGCCCGATCAGATGACTCAAAAAACACTCAGTACTGGTCAACCCAGGAAGTGGACTCGAGAGCAGTTCATATAAGCTTTCTTCGCAATCAAGCTAAAATAGATTAATTTTGCTGGATTACCAACAAATAATAAATCAATTGTTTTTATTCCATCCTCATTAAACTTACACATTATTTTTATAACCATAATACCATGGACATTTTACTTAAGAACAAACTAAGTCCCATAATTAATATCAAAGTTATGGCCCTTGAATGGTCAAAAATTGAATTATTTTTTGTTTTGTTTTGTTTTTGTAATACCCACAGTTTTCATTGGATCCTTGTCATTAGGTAATTTAGACAAGTTCTTGATTTAAACATATTTTATTGCCACAATGTGTACAGATTCTTGAACTGGCCAAATCAGATAATCAATGTAATAGTTGTGGCCTTTGAATTTTCAAAAATTGCATTATTTCGCATTGCGTGCACTCTGGCACCTGCAGGTTTTATTTGATATTCACTAAACTAACATAGTAGTTATATACTGGTCATACCTAATACAGCGAGTCTAAAAAAATTTCCTCCATGTAAAGAATGGCATCAATACTAAACAATAGTAAGGTTTCTTAAGTGTGCTGAGTAAAATACAGTTGCCAATATGAAATGCAAAGAAATGCCGACGCTAACGGAAGTTGGAACTTTGCGCATGTCTTCCCAGATTGTTATTATACTGGCATTCACGGTAATAGGTTTATCGCGGTATTAGGTATACAAGGGATATAGTATATCACAAAACATGTTATTGATCTGGCTAAATTGAAAAATTAATGTCAGTTGTGACACTTAAATCATCAAAAATTGTGTTATTTGACCTTCTGTGCACTCTGGGACATGCCGTTTTCATCTACTGATCTTCACCAAACTTGCACAGTAGTTGTATATAACCATAGTATCTTGAAAAACTTGTTTTTGAATTGATTAATTCCATAATTAATGTCCAAAGCATGGCCCTTGATTCATAAAAAAGTGTTCCTTATTTAATCAAACATTATGACACAACCTTCCAATCTTGGGGTCCAATGTTGTACCACTATACCATGCACCGCAAACATTCCAATATAACAGAAATATCAACTGGCTGTTACTGTATATGAAACTAGGTCTATTACAGTAGTGTATATAGTGTAGACATTAAACACTTTCTGTTCCTCCCTAATTCACAATGTTCAGGGCCCCTTTGGGAACCATGTTTCCTATTTCTTATGTAAATGAAACATTGAGTCAATAAAATTCATCAGAATGTTCTCTCTTCAGTAGCTATTGATCTCTGACTAGCGAAATTGACTATTTTGTGTGCTTTCATATAAACCTCCTAATTGTGCGTAAATGATTATGATCCCTGGGGGTACCCCTGTTGCACAAGTGCCAGGTTCAGAATGCCTACCTTTGATTGGGCGATGGCTGATACCATCTGACCCCCTGAGACAATGATGGCTCTAACTCATGCCAGATGCACGCCTATCCCACATTTCTTACCAAAACTTTTCTAGTTTGGTATATATCAGTGTATTTTGGATGTTGATAAGCCATTTGTTTTCTGATGCTGGAGGAAGAACATTATCTGGAATTTTCCTTGGATCCAGCAGCAGCTGATATGTCAATGATGTGGCCTGGGCCATTGGGAGCCAAACCTTTGGTAACTTAAACTTTTTCTTTTAAACTTTTCACTTCCACTCTGTGAAGTCAGACATCTTGGATTCAACTCTAAACTGGGTCAAAGTTTGTGTAACTTTTGAAAATTAACTTAATCTGATTACTTTTCTTTTTGTAGATGTGTGTTTTGACCTAGATATAAATTAGTAATTATATATTTTAATTAATTTTGTAGGTTTGTTTGCTCAGCAGAATGGTTTATATATTCACTTTATTGTACTATTTTTTTTTTTAATTTAGTACTTGCAGATATTGTGGACTACTGAGAATGTAAAAATAACTTTTTATATGCCGCTGCCATTCGAAAAATGGTGATCGAGCATTAAGTGTTACTCGTGTCCGTATGTCGGTGCATCTGTCTTTGTGTGCATGCATTCTTCTGTCCTTTAAATTGGTTTCTGATGAATAACTTCTGTATAAGTCTTTGTGTATAATGTGGCTGTATACTTGTAAAATACAGGTTAATTTTGGTACTTGATAACGACTGCCAAATTTTACAGGAGTTGTGGCCCCCTTTTTTTTACAAATATCAGGGGACATCCATGTCCTATGGACACATTTATAGTTTTGAAATCTACTGGCCTCTATTGGCCCAAGGCCAGAAGTGCCTTTGCGATGATGAATTGTTTATGGTCTATGTTATTTCTATGAGAAGTTTTTACAAGTCCTGGGCTAGGGTAGAAAGGGAACCTGTATGGGGGACTTCACATAAGAATACTATGAGGAACTATTTGTTTAATAATATTTTTTAGTTTGAAATCTGAAACATTGTCTGGTTATAGCCAATTCAAGGAACCTCAATAAAGGGACCCATAAGTGTTAAAAATTGTGAAATTTTAAAAATCTTTCTTCAGAAATTTGTTCAGACATGAAATTGATCATTACATCAGCAACAGATTGAAGATTCTTCAAATGAGGGGCTGGCATGTATAGGGGGCTTGTAAAGTGACTTTTATACAAGAATAATATTGGGAAAACAAAAACTGTTCACTTTACTCATCCATTTGTACAAAAAAAGTTCTACATGAGATTTAAAGTATTATCTGGTCATATGAATATCCCCATGATAAGGGAAATTAAGTTTGTACAAATCAGTGGGCTCAGATGTATAGGAACCCTATAAGGGAACTCTAATTTGCATAAGAATGGTATGGGAAACTGGAAAATTCCAATTTAAAGTATTTCCTTTTTATAGGAAATAACTTTTTGTTCAATAAGAGGTGTTGGGGAGGGGTATTTTCCATAGAGGCATCTTATGACAGCCACCCAAACCCCACATCCAACCCCGAATCCAAACAAAGGGGTTGATATTGTGAATTTTCAACAAAAGAATATGGCCACTGTAAGCCAGTAGTGTCATCAGGTACTCTTGGACCTCTTTTCTTTTTTTTTTTTAAAACATGTCTTTTTTATTACAGAAAATACCATTCGTCTTGTTTTATTGCATGTCTGTGAAAATGTAAAAAGAGAGTTTTACCTTTAGATGTGACTCATACTATTGGGTTTGGCTTTTTGGCTTTACATCTCGTACTTACATTATAGCTATAGCTAATGTAAGACATCTTTTATTAAACTGTATAGTAAGTTAATATCAGTATTGTATCATAATCAGATTTGCATGATCATTTTTGTAATCACACTTGGCCTTCTATGATATACATTGTATGTTGGATAATAATGAGTGGGTGGGGTAGTACATTATAATGGTTAGTGGAGTGTGCTAGTGCCATGTGTACATAGAACATGTGCCGAAATAGGAGTTATTACAACATGGGTTGTTAATGACTTCTGCTGTGGAACTTTTTTTCGTCTACAATTAAAGATATGGAAGAAAAGTGTCCCAACAACACACTTATTTTAGTTTTGTAAAAGATTTGATAGCAGAAGCAGGATATTGACATATGATTGAAAATGAAATGATAAAAAAAAATGTTTTGAATGAATACGAATATCTAGTCAGTGTGATTGCACAAGTGAGTTTGTCTATTTCTACAGCACCCTTCACCCATGTAACATGTATACAGTAATTGGTAGCTGACATGCATGATGTCATTGTTATGTGATCTTTCAGTTAGTCTAATCTCTTTTATATTACTAGTTTTTCATGACCCAATAATCACTTATTGTTTGTTCCTTATAAAGTTTTTCATCAAATGAGTTTGTTACTGTTTATATAAGTATTATTTAATTAAATAAGATAACATGTTTTATAATAAATTGAATAGCACTGACAACCAGTTCCAAAATAGTTCTTAATCATTTTTGCCATATTTAAATTATGATGGTTTTAAGACCATGGAACTATTTTACCAATGCCTGTTTAATTGTATGTAGCTTTTGTATTGACTTTGGCATAACAATCATAACAGTACATTATATATTGAATAATGCATCTCATTGTTGAGTTTTTCACGAAATATTGGTAAATAAATTTACGCTGACAATTTGAGAGAAAAACCATCAATTGCCAGAGTCTCCCACATCTACTGAAATATCAGTTGCCATGGCAACGGTTGAAAATCACAGTGAGGCAGTATCTTTAGATCAATGCCAATATGTGAGAGTCATTCACAAAGACATGGCAGGGCTGATAAACATGTATCTGACGTTATTAACCCAAAATAAGAAGCTTACAATTCCACCAGTAAATGCTACATCGACTCTGCAATTACAGGTTTGTTCTTTCAGCTATAAAATATAACAATGATTTTATGACTTTGAACCTTTTGTGTGTCCACGGAGTATTACCACATAGTAAAGTTATTCGTGTTGGCTCAGCAGGATTTCTGTTCCGGCTATTGTGTTAGTATTATACAGTGTAATTCAGGGTTTATTTATAGCTGTGTTACTTGTTAATCAAATGCTATCTGGAAACATGATATCCTGAATAAAAGGAAGATGCTGATATGCTTGTGTGATATTGGATTGGATTTGACAGAATGGGCAGGAGCAGCAAAAATAAGTACTACACAGCTAGTGTATTGGTGATTTGTATGCAATCAGGGCAAGTGATGGCGGAAAGATCCGGTTTGCATTTACATGTTGTTGTTGTTGTTTTTATTTTGATCAGTAGTATGTTGCATACATTTGATGATGATTTTTTAGTAATAGAACATCCATCACACTCGAATGGAATTATTTTTATTATGTTTGCATCTAGAGACCAATTTGACATATATTGTTTATAGTAAAGTCTGTTTTACATCATACATATTTAGCATGCATGATGACAATATTATTTGGATTCTGACACAATATTTCATTGAAATCAACTTTTCTCACGATTGTACATTAAATCATTCCTTACACTATAAACATATAGTCACATGAAAATATTTATCTTCAAGTATTACTGTCTGAAACTAGAGTCCTCCATGGCTCAAATGTCTGATACCCTGTCGTCTAGTGATCACTTATTACTTAACACTGAGGTTATGGGTTCGAGCCTCGCTCTGGCCAGAATCTTTATGTCAGTTACTTAGTTTATGCTAATTTATTTTAGCTTGATAAGTGGAAGTAAGCTTACAGCTTATATGAATCAATTTCGCCTTGAGTCTGCTTTCTGGGTAGAAAATGTACAGAAACAATGTCGCTTTTAGGAGGATAACGGGTCTGGAATGTAACCCGCAACCTGTAGCCTGAGTGACTAACACTATCCACTGTACTACTGCCCCAGTTACTTTTTTTGTCAAACGTCTATCCCACCATAAACTTTCTGTTGTGTGCACTCCAGCACAAGCATCTTCCCCTTATGACTTATATAATAGGTTTTATAACCACATTATCTTGAAGTTCTTGAACTGGCTAAATCAGATAATTAATGTCAGAGTTATGGCCCTTCAAACATCAAAAATTGCACAATTTAGCATCTTGTGCACTCTAGCCCCTGTACTTTTAATTTCGGATAAAAATTTGAACTGGTCAAATCTAATAATCATTACCCCGAGTTATTATATATGGCCCTTGAATCGCCATATTTGACCTTGTGTGCACTCTGGCACCCACATTTTTCATTTGATCCTCACCAAACTCTGTCCATATTTGAATTATTAGTGGGTTTTGGAAGTATGGCCTTAGAAATGTCAAATATCATGTTATTTAACGTTGTATATACTCTTCTAGTACCTGTAGTTTTCATTTAATCTTGTCTGTCCAAATTTTTGAAATTATGCATGGTCCTTGAAATGTCAAATGTTATGTTATTTGTTATTACCTGCAGTTTTAATTTGGTATTCACCAAGTATAGAACACAGTAGTTGTATAACCATAATAACGTGAATAAGTTTTTGAACTGCTCAAATGGATAATTGTCGGGGTATGTCAAAAATTGCATGTATTTTATGTTGAGAGCTTTCTAACACTCACAGTTTTCATTAGGTGCTCATTTAATTTACACAGGTTGTTATTATAACAATAATATCTACATGTTCTTGAACTGGGCAAGAGATAATTATTTTTTGATTTATGGCCCTTGAAATGTCAAAAATTATGTTGTTTGACCTTTTTTGCACTCTAGCAAATGCAGTTTTCAATATTTATCTTCACTAAACTTACACATTACAGGGTAGTTATATAACCATAATGTCTTAGAGAAGTTCTTAAGCTGGCTGAGCTGGGCCTGAATAGCTCAGTTGGTTACACATCTGACTATCAATCCAGGTGTTGTGAGTTCAAATCCCTGCCCGGCAACAGTCTCCATGAAGATTGATATATGACATTGTGTCTTATTATCATTCGTCTCTCACTGCTGATTCAAGTGGGAAAGTTATCAGTTACTTGCGGAGATGGGTTGTGCTAGAGTATTGGTAATCCCAGGAAACAGTGATTTGGTTAACTGATCGTCTGTTAACCCTCGATGGGATGAAAATGATGCTAAATATTCAATCAATTAAGCTGGCTGAACTGGTTGATTATTTGAAGTTATGGATACTCTAGCACATGCAGTTTCATTTGATAGTCACCAAACTTACACAGTAGTTATGTAATATATATCAAGGAGGAGAACCTATGTCAGGCACACTGGCTAAATACAGTGCCAGAACGTTTCAAAAGCTAGTGATTTTTTGTTTCGATTTTGGGTACATGTGCAGATTTTATAGTTCCCACCAACCTTTAGATATAAGAGCAACCCGCTTCCTGGGTAGAACTGTACTGATAGTTGTTTTATGAGAAACATCGGGTCGAGCTGGGGATCGAACCCACAAACTCTGGCTTTAGCGGCCAACACTCTGTCCCTTACACTACCACCCCTCAAAGCAGTTGCACTTCATTTTAAAAGTTATTGGACATGACGCAACTGTTTTGAGGTAATCTGGAATTTTATAGGTCGCACTGATCTATATATTGGTGAATTAGATTTAACGGGTAAAACTAAAAGTTTACTAGTTCCTTGCGAAAGGGCAATTATGGTTCTATTCAGAAATGGTCTTACTCCGCAAAAAAAATTTGATATGTGTTTGAAACCCCATTACAAGAAAGAAGAAGATTAAAATTGGGAATTTTTAGAATTATTTCTTAAGAACTTGTGCATATTTGATAAATTAGACCAATCAGTAAGGAATTAAAGATCATATGAATTAAGGGACTAGAATTTATACAATGGGAAAACAGGAAATTCTAATTTTTTCATCCATTTGTGGAAAATATTTTTCAGTTTGACATAGTCATAGCAAATAAGATTTGTTCAATTAGGAGAATTGAATATCCATAAGGGGCAAGTTTGGTTCTTAAAAAACGGTTGAAATTACAAATTCTCAAAATGTTCTTCTCAGCGACTGGTTAGATAAATTGGTTCATATTTTATGTAATTATCTGTATGAGTAGGGGATTGAAATGTGCTCAAAATAAATGGGGCTGTACTTATAAGTGCTCAGTAAGACAACTTTAAGTTTAACATAGGGATATCATTGGAAAGTGGACAGTTCTTATTTAAAATTTTGAAAAATCTTCCTCTCAACAATCAGTCAATCAAATTGTAACAGATATTGTGACGTAGTTTCAAAAACTCATTTTGGAGTATTACTTCATTCTGAAGCATCTTACAGCTCTTTGCATTTGTTAAAACTCTCGTCTGTGCGTCTTCTGTTCCACACACTCCATTACAATGAAGCTTTGTTGGAATGACCAGTATGAAATCTATCGGTAGTTGTGTGTGGTTTTGCATTTCCATTCAATGATTTTCAGCTGACAAAGACCCTTTACAATGCTGTAATGAAGAATATTGTCCACGCTTCGTTCTCTAGAGCCATCAGTTGGATTTTACTGAAACTTTCTGGGAAGGATCCATGTGAGGTCTAGTTGCACATATCTCTTTTGCATCCTGTTCGATGATTATTGACTGAGTTATATTTTTTGGGGGGTGCTTCTTCTCTCGAACCAACACTTGCATTTCAATGAAAACTAGCTAAAAGGGATCAGTATGAATCTAGGTGTGCATCTATCCCATTTGCATTACGTTTCAATGGTATATTCAAAATGGTCCATTGATGGTGATTTTTCACGATTGTGTACTAACACCGCCTGAAGTAAAAAACAACTGCTGTTACTATAGATTATATTTAACAATTTTTTGAAAGCGATTTTTTCAAGTCAGCTAAACATTTCTAGACCAGGCTTAAGCCCTCAAAAATGTGAAGTATGGCCATTATAATGAAACAACCAATGCTTCATTTAACTGATACAGTTTCACTTACAATGTAATTAAGTCACTGCTCATAAGCAGTCAAAAATAGAATGTTCTTATCAGCTCTTTTTGCTAGAGTATAAAAATAGAACTGGAATTTAGTAAAAAATTCTAGATATCTACAATGAGGTATTTTTGTTAAATAAAATTCATTGAAATTTCCTAAAATGTGTCCCCTCAAGTCATTATATTTTTGGTTTAATTTGACTTAAACAAAAATTCTGGGTTCACCGTTTCTGTCTCTTTAATACTTATGAAAATGCAATGAAACTAATTGAAAAATAACGTTGCTTGGTGAAATTCCTTGTAAGTTTAAATATATGAGTTTTTAGTCTGGTTTTTTTTAAATGATAAACAGAATGGACATAGCTGGGAAAAGAAATAATAAGTATGTGTACTACTAAGCTTTATCAGTGACTTAATTACACGTTTATAATTATGTCTCTGACTTTACATATGAATAATTAATTAATCAGATTTTGTTTTCCTAGTTTTTAACATATCAGACCAGCTGTTTACACTTCACACCATTCTGAAGTATGAGCCACTATTTCCTGTATTGACAAAGCCCCTGTTTCTTGTTAATTCAATTTGACACTTTAGCTGCAGGGGGGGGGGGGGGGTGTAGTGCAGGTACTGTCTTAACCCAATATGCATGTTTAACAGTGGGGGGTCCACATGGTCTCTGCAGCCAGGAGTATACAACATCTGGAGTTGCATAATTATCTTATCTGACCATTACTGACTAACCAAATTAGTAAAATCAGTTCTGCTTTACTCCTCATTCTATAAGTAGACAGTGCACTGTAGGTTAACTGCTCATTTTTGTGTTTCAAATAAAGTGGTTGCAATTTGGATTTTATTCATGGACAATATGGTTCTAGCTCAAGGTACATTCCAGCATATGATTGAGATGCAACAACAGGCTCAGATGGAACAGGTACTTTAAAAATAAACATAATTATAGATTGATTGAAATTTTACCTCTAACTTCTTTAAGAATATTTTGCATGATCAAACATTTAAGGTAACATCAAACTTCCATTTTGTGTACAAACAATCAAGTGCCTGTGAATTTAAATAGTTAATTGCCAAATAATTCATATTTCATGTAGCAATTTTATCAGCATTTTGTCAGTATATATAAGTCTAATATATCATTTCTTGATAGTTACAGTCATATACATATTACACAGCACTAGATCCAGTATTGTATACATGTATGCATACAGTAGAGAGAATTAGCACTCTACAGCATGTGTAAAGCAGTGTTAAAACAAACTGTAATGTTGTAGTTTTTTTGGTAACCATGTTATTCTCTATTTGTATTTTAAAACTCCTGTTAAATTTAATTTTGAGTGTGTTTAAGTGATTCACTACGAAGATGCAACAGAAGATGTGGGTATTGATTTTGTGCAGACTCCTGGTCATTGTTTGTGATAGGCATTGAACAACTTAAAGGAAATTCCCCTCATCTCAAAGGAAATTCCCCTCATCTCTCTTTTTATGGTGTAGAAAATTCTAAATTTTTGGTGTGAATATAACCATACACATTCAGTGTATGTTTCTGCCTTTATGCAGGATTTTTGTTAAGTATAGACACTAACCTACTATTGGCAGATGTTTGGTTTATAATTATCGAATGCCAGTTCCACAAGTATACAAACGCACATGGAGCAGCAGAAGTTTATACATGCTAAGCTATCCATTCATCGCATTAGAAAGTTAGATATCCATTTATGGCTGATTGATGACTTGTTTTGCAACATGGAGGAGCTTTTCTATTGATTGCTTAATATTCTAAGAAGTTTCATCACATTTCTTCATTATTCATTTCCAATTGTCCTGAAGACTGACTTTAATTAATACAAAGATACTGGAAATTGCGACTTTTGGATGAATTATTAATTACATGGTCTACAAAAATAAGGCAGAAGGCACGGTAGTTTTCAGCTACTCTCACTAATTGTTTCCTATGCTTATGGCAATAGAAATGGAAAGAATCTGCATAATGCATCAATCCTTGGGGTATTTTTATTGACTTTTGTTGCTATAAAATCAGTAAAATAAAATGTGATATACCCAGTTATCCCATATAGAAATTGGCATGTTCAGTACATATATTGTTTACTCTCTGTGGTATGGTGATTTTAATTAAACTAATCTGAAAATATTATGGAAACGGGGGACCAGGCTCCTGAGGAAAAACACAATAATCAGGTTTGCTCGTTGTATTTTTTTTATGTTTCAGAATTGCTCTGTCAGTATCTTTCAAGTAGAATCAGTGGGTCGCCAAAAACAAAGGAACTTAAAAATCAATAATTTGTTCATTTTAGATTGGAATTCTGAACTTTTTTTTTTGTAGTAGAGACTTTTCTGTTTTATGCTGTAATGGCGTATTTAGTTCTGGCGCATGGCAATTAACCTTAGTTCTCTGGGATAACCAGTCTGTGAAAATGTCAGTTATAGTTGTTAGCATACCATATGAAATAATGGGGCATATTAACGCTTATTTTCCTCAATTTCGCAAATGTCATTGGAATCAATGGTTACATTTAGTTCTTTTTGGTCTAATCTGACATTTGTAATATCTAATTCATCTGGCGTTCATCTGACCTCTCAATAGCTTCAAACAGCCTGCCCTGAATCACACATATGCATATACAGTGAATTTATTGTCTAATTGAATTAGTTACTTATTAAGTGAGGTCAGATATAAAGCAGACCAAATGCCAGCATATATATATATCTATCCTTCACATTAGGATACATTTAGCAAATACTTTGGACTTATGCAAGGAAGTATGTGGGTATGTAGTTAATGTGCAGTTGTTCCTCTTTAAGAAATACTATTGAAACGTCTTCCTATTTTCGATATTTTTTCCAATTTTTCTTACATACTGAGAGGAAGGTGGAAACTTTCCAACTTTGATCTCGATATAACAATGCTTTTGAAGTAGTTCAAAGCTGTATTTTTATAGAATACACTTCATTATATATATATATAATATATTCTTTGTTGTTTAAAAGTGAGGTTTTTTTAACATACTTCATTACTCAAAAACTGTGATCTTCCTTTTTTATTAAATATGATATTATATGGTCTGTTTTTGCTTTTAGATGCGTCTCTGTTCGCTCTGTTAATTATTAGTTCGCAATATACAAACTTGTATTACTGTCATTTAAAACCCACAGGAATGTGTGTTGAGTATTTCATTGAATGCCCTTTAAAGGCAGTGTACAAGAAAAGACTGTTATTAAAATCTACTAAATTTTAAAATAGAATTTTAAGTTTAAAATGACAACAAAGAACATAACTTTTATTTCTAGCTACTGTGTACATTTTGAAGATTTGTAGTTTTAATCATTTCAGCCAGAATTTTATTGATTTGTGACATAAAAGTTTTTACTCAGAGTGGGAAACTGAATTCCAAATCTAAAGATAAATTAATGTACTGCTTGATGAACTGTTTAACTTGGGTCTCATAGTCCAAGTTAAGAAATCCTATTTCGATATCTGTTCGACAGTTACGGATTGATGAGTAAATGCCTCTATATTTTTTATCACATAATATTTTCCTCAAGACCAGACTGTATTAGCTTGAAGCTTGGGTCATGGTTTTGTAATTACTTGTATTCTATTCATCAAGTATAATAATGCCTACACTTAATTTAACAATATCTACAATATAATTATAAGTTGTGTAAATGCTTCTTGAAGATCTCGGCATTTGTGTTGATCCTCATGTATAAAAACATCATAAAACAAATGTTATTAATATTTATTCAAGTGGTTTGCGGAAGTTAGTATTGCAAACTCAAGTTCAGGATGTTGGTCATACTGAAGTTTCTGCATTTGGGTCCAATCTGAAGTGTCTTTATGTTAGTTATGTAGATTTTATAGCAAGACATCCTTGGTCTGTGACGGTTTGGTTGTCACTTAGTTAATATATCCTTATATATTTGTATAATTCTGTAGACGTAGAGGAATGGATTTAGCTGCAGGTTGCGTGAAGATGTCACAAATTGTAAGAATATCTTTTTGTTTAATTTATTTATCATCATTTAGGCAGAACTTGAATTGTAGTGTTAACATTCATCTGGATATTGTAGATGTTAACTGTTTTATCAACTTACTCTGAAATGTTTCATTCTTGATGTTTCATTAATAAGTATATAAAATTATATATATATTGATTGGTTCACACCCAGTTTTGTGATAATTATTGTTGACAAATTCATAGTGTAGCTTTCAACTACATTACAGTTTGGAGGCATGGATATGTTTTTGGCATGTTATTCAACAATAAATCTCAATAATATGTAATGTGCTCTGGTGTAACTGTTGCGATAAAGTCACTTAGGTTTTGAACAATTGAATGAATCAACTCGGTGGAAACAGTAGGGAAATTGACTAGAACGTTTATACATTTTTTCTGTGTTTTGTAATTTCATAAACAGGCGTAAGTTTCAATGATTTCTTTATTGTTTCTATGTTTAATGTTGATGTATTATTTTTCTTATAACTAAATCTATTCATATGTCATATTTTTTTCTTTAAATGTCAAAAGTCTGTTTTCCCATTGAAAATAGATCTGCCAAGTTATAAATGGCCATGTCAGTAAGCATTAAGAATTTAACATATATTTGATGTTTTCAGATTGAACAGACTATCTGCAGTACCGTGAGCAATTATTTTCTTCTCATTTTGTGATAATTCTGCCAGTAAAGTGTCAGATTCTCAATGCACTGCCAGTAAATTATTTTGTATATGTTATAAAGGCATTTATTCTGTTTTATAATTTTAGCATATGGTGCAGAACCAGTTGCCCCCTACATACCATTATGCCCAGACCCCTGGGCTGGAAGAATATCAACCAGTCATGGTGCAAACGCCCGTCTCATCTCTTCCGGCAGAGTTCAAAAGCGACCCGTCAGTTTTCACATCAACAGCCATCACCACAGTGACGCCCAATGGGGGAGTGGAGCAGCAGACGGTAAGGGCGAGGGGGAACTTAAATGTACGTTGAGTATAATTGTTTTCTATCGGCATGGTTTGTGGTGGCGGATTGTACTCTGTAGTGGTGGAGGTTTGCAAATTAATATGTTAATACACATTTTACCTAACCCATGTCGATTCTTTGAGGAAAATACATTGAAAGAACATTTTCATTTAACCATCTAAATTATGATACTGAAAAAGGTTCTTTATCAATAATGTAAAGTTTTCTACACACTCAAGTGAATCTTTGTCAGAAATGGTAGATAGTGCCATATCCTTGGTTGGGTACACATTGTTTCAGTAAGCACTAACTATTAATTCTTCATTTTGTTTTTTTGAGAGCTGTTTGTCTCTTCTACTTCACATGTGGTCAATCTGGTATTATTGATTTTCAAAGTCAGGAAAATTATGTTATTGCAGTGCTATCAAGAGATATTAATTAGTTTCCCTAACTGAAGTCTTACATGTCAGATGGTGGCTGTAAATTGTTCAGTGGTATTATTGCTGGTTCTAAGGTATCCTGAAGCTCATGAATTCATTGTCGCTTTAAAAATAGGATACAACCTCCACAGTGATCTAGGGACAGAGCGTCGGGCTATCGTGGGTTCGATCCCCGGCCAGGTCATACCAAAGAAATAAAAAAATGGTACTAGAAGCTTCCCCACTTAGCGTTCAGCATTTAGAGGAATTTTCTAGGTCTGGTCGTGGCAGGGTAGGGTATTGTGCTTAGTGATGTAAGTGGTGATGAATATTGCATTACCCCTCGTGGAGAAATAGTGCCTTGCAGTTTCTTTTCTTGACTGCTTTCAAAAATTAATTAATTGGGCAACATTATATGCCTAAATACGTCAGTTGATGTCTTAAATTTTAAATATTTGTACAATATTAATTAAAGACAAAGTTCCATTTTATTGATTAAAACCACCCGCAGTTACTGGGAGCCTTGTGGAGAAATTGTATTGTTTCTATGACTGATTTAGTCATGTGTATGGAGAAATATAATAAAAAGTTGTCAAACTGAAAACAACTTTTAATAGCCAAAAATTCTATTCAATGATTTTGTCATCATGGTTTAAACAATCTGTTCACATCTCACATATTGACTGCGCCAACTACCAGCCTGCAAATAGGCATTCTTTCTCTGCATTTGTGTTTTAAGTCGGTAATTGTACATAATTGTGGTTACTGGAGTATTTCGGGGGAAATTTATTGCTCATAGAGTATCATAACCATGTGGATTGATGTAATTATGGACATGTGAGTCAATATTAACATTGCGTTGGATAGTTTTGTTCCCAGCTTGTGTCGATTCTTGTGCTCTGGCAGTTTACACAGTATACCACGCTCACTATGCCCTCTGGTGGAAACATATTAGGTTATAGTATTGTCTGTCTGTTCTTTGATATTTATGGGCTCAACTTTCCTTCAGTTTTGATTAACTAGAATTCATTCATACATGCCTAACTCAACCAACATGATACATTATGCCAAAGCTAATTCTGTCAGAGTTATTGCCCTTCTTCCTCGTCATGCAGGCCCTCTTGTTCAAGTTTTATTGCCTTCTGTTTTTGTTAATTAGAAAGGGAAAGTAAATATTTGTCCTAGGATTAATAAAGATTAGAATTACAGCAAATTATTAATCTGTGTAGACAGCACTGAAACTAACCCATATTCATTATGAGTGTATTAATATTAGTATATCATTGTTACAACATATACTATAATGTCATGTGAATGCAGTAAACTTAGTCAGAATGCTAGATCAATTAACCAATTATTAACAACTCATTATAATATCCTGCACTTGACCAGTGACCTATGCCAGATTAACAAAGAAAGGGGATGTTACAAAGATTTAGGCAGATTAAGCAATATTATGCCACATCCTGGATGGAAGTCCTGTCATATTGATGACACTTTTATCTGTTAATCTGCTGTCCCATCTATTTATTTACATAAACCCATACAACAGCATGTCAGGGGACAGTATACAAGGAGTTAGTTTTATTTCCAATGTTTCCAGAAGGTCTGAGACCCTTGAGGAATAGTTATTCAAATATGGTGACAAAAATATATCAAATAAACATCATATAACATAATTGTATATGCTATCATAAAGCCCTTAATTCTATGATTATAAACAAATATGCAGATTGCAGACTTTGTTTGAAAGTTAATATAATTTATAAATATTTATTCTCTTACAAAGAAAAAAACAACTATTGCAAAAGCTTATGTTGTAAGAATTAACATACATGGCATGCAATATGTGTTAGTAGATAAAAAAAAGCCCATATTCATTTGATCTTGTCTGATATATATATACAAGATCAAACAGTGGAAAATACCCTACATGCAGTACACTTAATTTACATCAATATCTAGCTTTTATTAATATGGTCTTATCCCCTGGGGAATCTTTTTACAGTCTGAACATAATATGTTTGGTTAGTTTAATGTATGTATCCAAGTGTCATTGGTTTTAGTAGTTCACTAATCATTGTTCAAAATACTAATTACCAGGCCTCATGTATGAATATTCCTAGATTTTTTCATTAAAATCAATATTCTGTTCTACAATGGCATGATCATACATAGAATAACTATATATAGTCTTTGCAGGTATGAATGCCGTGTTTGGTTTTCCCCATATATAGATGTAGGTACATGTAC
Source organism: Panopea generosa (assembly GCA_029582155.1). Lineage (NCBI taxonomy): Eukaryota > Metazoa > Mollusca > Bivalvia > Adapedonta > Hiatellidae > Panopea > Panopea generosa. The sequence continues at coordinate 13,707,669 of CM055895.1, read as the reverse complement.
AAATAACTTTTACATATACATTTTACATGGTCCAATTAGAAAAGACAAAACAAAATATGTCTATCCCGGGCTGACATGGAATAACAAATGACCTGATGGGAAAATGACTCGCACAGCCCACTGGCCACGTGGCCAGTGTTTGTCCAAGTAAATACAATGTAGTATTTAATTAGACATTGTTTGTCCAAGTTAATACAATGTAGTGTTTAATAAGACATTGTTTGTCTAAGGTCGTAAGAATGGCGACATAGCAGCCAAAATTAATTGCTGATTAGATAATCAACTTGTTTGATTGACAATTCAAGTCGGGTCAATTGCTCAAAAATATATACCAGGATGACCTGAAATTACAATTACAAATTATACTGGGTTGAAATGGAATTACAATTTTATGACTATAAAATTAATACAAGGCTGACATGGAACTACAATTACATAACTGCACATACCAGGTTGACATGGAATTACAATAGGTTGGCATGAAATTACAATTACAGGGCTATATAATTTATGCAATGCTGACATGGAATAACAATTACATAATTATTCATACCAGGTTGACATGGAATTACAATAGTATGGCTATATAACTTATGCAATGCTGACATTATATAACAATTACATTACTATACATACCAGGTTGACATGGAATTACAATTACATAACTATACATACCAGGTTGACATGGAATTACAACAGGTTGACATGGAATAACAATTACATAACTATACATACCAGGTTGACATGGAATTACAATTGTATGGCTATATAGTTTATTCAAGGCTGTCATGGAATTACAATTACATAACTATACATACCAGGTTGACATGGAATAACAACAGATTGACATGGAATAACAATTACATGGCTATATAATTTATGCAAGGCTGACATGGAATAACAATTACATTTCTATTTTTATATACCAGGTTGACATGGAATTACAACAGGTTGACTTGGAATTACAATTACATAACTATACATACCAGGTTGACATAGACTTACAACAGGTTGACATGGCAGTGCTCCAAGAAAAAAAAAATTGGGACTAGCCCAGGGCAAGTAGGTTGAAAAAATCTACTTGCCCTGGCTGAAAAATAACTTGCCCTGATCAACGGTTCACATGCCCAGATTTTTATTACCAATACACCTTGCAGTATAATATGAAATATGTAAACGTAGACTTAAATGTATTAATTTTATGTAGGGTTAGCTCCCCTTAATTTTATGCATGTCTAAATCCCCAGTTTTAGAGTTTGAATAAGACTGGGAGAAGGGAGAGAATTTCGGGAGAACTGATTACGTCTCTGTCAGTATGTCCAACTTATTATGTTGTATTTAATCTTTGTTCTTTATTCTTTATTGACTATCATTTCTGTTCTGTCGATTCAGTGGAGTGTGGGAGCAGGAGTTTATTTAAAACATTATTTTAAATATCTTTCTCTTGTTTTCTTATTATTGCTGTCATAACATACAATTATGGCAATGTCAAGCCTACAAAGCTATTCAATCTATCCAAGAGAACTTGGCATATGATAAATAAATGCAGTCTATGATAGCCTTCAAATGTCTAGAAAGTGCAACTAGTCAACTATATTTAAAATATTAAAAAAAACAACACATAATTCATCTTAATTGTTGGTTTCAATATTACATTTAAATCATGCCAAAAAAAAATATACGCTAAAACTACACAACCAAAAAGCAATGTTTATTACTATAATACCCCACCCACATTTTTCTTTGCCGTAAACTCAATTTAAATATCAAAGAAAATTTATACACATACAGTTCCAATTATTGTAAATCTTAAGTACCAGAACCTAATGCTGACATTTTACATAACGCGATCGATCGCAAATTATCTGCAAAAACATAATCAGATTTTAGAAATCGTTACCATTTTGGCGAAGGGTGGTAATTTTATACTCTTCATAATGGAGAATTTGAGAGACACCCCGCGAATTACGTCATCGTCTTTTTTTGTCTTTGCTCGGGTAGGTGGTAAGAAACGTTTATCTTGGTCGTAAATATACGACCAATCAGAGCGGTTATTAAAAATAGATTAATTTATATTCAAAGCTATCCACCAATCACATTAGAGTAATAAAAATAGATAAATGAATATGCATGAGAGGTTTTCCAAAGTAGCATTATCGGGCATGTGGTGTGATAAACACTGCAGGGGTCAATTGTTTATACTGATTAGTTACGGTCTTTAAACAACAGTTTGACCTGCGTCGTATCAAATAGAGATATTTACAGACCTGTGTATTGTGAAAACTAGCTTGTCCGATTTTTTAAGACAAGCCCGTCGGGCATGTAACTTTGAAAAAGGCACATGCCCGGATCCAGATTTGACAAGCCCCGGGCATCGGGCTATCCTATTCTTGGAGCACTGCATGGAATTACAACAGGTTGACATGGAATTACAACAGGTTGACATGGAATTACAATTACATAACTATACATACCAGGTTGACATAGAATAACAACAGGTTGACATGGAATTACAATTACATAACTATACATACCAGGTTGACATAGAATTACAACAGGTTGACATGGAATTACAATTACATAAGTATATAAAATGCCAGGCTGACATTGAATTTTAGTATGTAACTGTATAATAATGCAGAGTTGACATATATATTAGTCTGGCATGGGTTTTCCCCACAATTAGGTGGGGTTCATCACAACTTTTGTTCTAGCTTTGACAACACCCATTATATTTTCTACACATGTAATTTTCAATAAACAATGTAACCCATCATATTTGTAGCTACATAGTATTGCAAAAACATGGCCCCACCACTTCTGGGTATCATATTTAAGAATATCATATTTAAGAATAACTTTAGATTTAAAATGTAAAAATTTTGTTTATGGTAGAGTGTTGAGATGTAAAACACAACCATTCATGAATGCATATTTATGTTACTAAATGGAAAAAAATGCCTGTCAATATAATGTACACTCTCTAACCAGAATTAATTGTGAGTATGATATTTAGCTTGCACAGTAACTTCCTGCTATAATGCTGGCATGCTACAACAGTCTAACCTCTGATATTTCTGAAAAGTTCTACATTAGTTTTGACATTTATAGAAACTATAAACAATCAGCTGGGGCTCTAGTAATTGAAACTTATGGAAAATATTTGTAAACGATGGATTTTCATTTGAAAAGCATTTATAGGGAAAGAATGCACGATAATGAATCTTGGGTATTTTCCTGTCACACTTTTTCGAAGAAAAACATAGACTGACATAGGTGTTACTTTTCAAGCCATCAACAATACATTTTTTTGTGTGTGTGTTTAGTTCTGCAGCTCTGAAAATGTTTGGTCTATTGTCACCGAATTCCGTGCATAGTTATCGGGTAGTACCACTCAAAACCAGTCAGCATTTCGGATTACCTGTAAAGAATGATAGTTTACATGATAATTTTTTGTTAGAATCCCAAAACTCTCTATTTGGTTGACCATGACCTCTACAGATGCATAAGGAAGCCTACACAAACCAAATTATTTTCATGGTTTATGATGTTGTTTGCATTAGCATTTTTTTTAACCTGTTTGGCCCAGAATTGTGTTGCCAGATTTTCTAGTTTTGGATGTATTAGCAGATAACTTCTTTATTTTTACTAAATGCGATCAAGATCAGTAACCAACCAAGTTGATCTGGTACAGTACTTGAATTGTTTGAAAATATATGTATCCCCTTTCTGACTTGAGTACGAATAATTAAAATCCAATCTTAACCAAACTTGTTCAAAATGTTTATTGGCAAAAAGTCTAGGCCAAGTTTAATAAAGAGCTGATTATCCCCTGTAACTTTGTAGTTACAGCCATTGGATTTAGTCAGGATGTGATAACCAGCCAGATAGCCCTAGCGACTCTGGTCCTTGGGTTGTTGTTATTTATAAAATTGTAAATTCCCTCTCTCTAACTAAAATAAAATCTTTACCAAATTTAGAACATTAAGAAGTTAAACCCTGGTCCAAGTTGTTCAAGAGTCCTTTGATTGTTAAAATAAATGCTGAAATATGCAATATTCACTTGAATTTCTGTCTTTACCCATTCAGAATTTCTACTGGGAAAATGCCTTTAGGCCAAGCACAATTACCAATCTGACCGCCCAACTCACTTCAGATACTCTATGGGCCTTGATTCTTTCAAATTTGAAAATGTCCTCTTTCTAACAAATGTTTTTAATCTAATCGTCACAAGACTTGGTCATCATGTATATTGACAAAAGCCAGATCACAGTTTTTTAAATGTAATGACATTGATTTATAGAGATGTTTTTTTATTAGTTTCTTTGTAAATGTTTGCTCAATGGTCACCAGATATGTTTAATAGTTGTATAAAGGGTAGTATTACTAAAAGATTATGATGATATGATATTGAATCTCGGTTTGATGATTTTTGTCTAGATCTATTGACCTTGCATCAATAGCTAAACTTCATCATTGTTTGTGACATTTGTCAGGATGTTATATAAACGAAACACTTCATTCTGCAGAATTGTATTATAAATAAATCATTGTCACAAAAAATTGCCCAGTTAGAGGTAACTTGTAGAGTATAGTGTAGTATGTAGTATAGTAAATATTTATAGAAGTCAGAACATGCAGTATGTCCAGCAGAAAGATACAAGCCCTCATGGAGCTCTTGTTTGTCCTTTTGTGGCAAAAACTTTGTAACAATTGGTGAATCAATACCAGCAACAGTTTAAGAATTTCAAATGTTCATCCCTATGGTGTGATTAATGAGTCCCACCAACTATGGCCATACCAACACCACAGTTATAGCCCGTTAACTGATAAGCATTGATAATAAACAATTGATTAAATTATGCTTTGTACAATCATGTTCTTTGTAAAAACAGTTGATGTTTATGTCCCCAACACCACTTCACCCTGCCACCACTGCCAAAAGAACCAAACACACAGATTTGTTTTTCCCCCTTTTCTGTTTATTCTTAGCCTTGTGGATATGTTATTAATTAAATATTAAATAAATTGACACAGCTATTGACCATAACCTGTATTCATTATTATCTAATGAAAAAAATTGATTCTGGTGAGGATATCATTTCAACAGATTTGCTTCTTTTAATGTTTTGTTTGATATTTTTTGTGTGTTCAAAGGACCTGAATGATTTTTGTCCTTAACTATTTTATCTTTAAAATATTTTGAAGATTTTCTGCATATTGTATGCATGAAGATTAATTTGCAATTCATCATCATTAACCAATTCCTTTCTTTCCATCAACAGCAAACAGATTTAGTAGAAGGCGAAGTAGTGCCACCACAGAGCCCAAGCGACTCTGGCAGTGTGCCAAAGTTAGACGCAGCCTCACCAGGAGCAAGCGGACCAAAGAGATTACACGTTTCAAATATACCCTTCAGATTTAGAGAGGCAGATTTGCGGAATTTGTTAGGGGTACGTGTAAGTTTCAATTTCTGATTTACATTTTTGTTTTTATTTATTTCATCTGGGTCATCATCTTCTGATTACCTGGTGTCAGTTGTCTTATAATATTAGTCATCCTTTCCATTTTAGTTTTTGTATACAATCCTGATGTTAGTACAGTTCTTTTATTTTTAGCTCAGCTGAGCCATTCCTGTAGCATGCTCTACATTGTTGTCTATAATTTCTATCATGATGTCTTCCTCAAATCATCAAACATATTTTATAAAAACTTGGTTACACAATGTTCCTTTGGTTGTGCATTTTCCGATGAATTTGTGATTTTTATGGTCATCACAAAAACTTCGCCAGCATTGTTAGGTTATAGAATGTTCAAACCCTTATTCAATGCTGATCAAATTTATATGTGCATGGTCCTTGCTTTGACAAAGTCCCCAGTGAAAAATTGCAACTAAAAGTTGTTTAAATTGACTTTTAAATGCTAGTTGTTTGCTTTCATTTCAATGGCTATTTAAATACTATAAATAAGTATATATGCTTAATGAGGTAACGTGTCATAAATTGAGAGTTGCATATTTCATTATTTGGTAGCTCAACAGCAAAATTTGTTAGTCACCAGGCATATTTCTTAGACTGCATGAATCGTTATTAAGTTTTTCTTTGTAAAATATTCAATATGAGATAATTTAAATGAAATCTTATCACAATGTTCCTTGGTAATTCTTTTCCAGATTTTGTCTGGAAGTCCCAGATAATTTTTTGCTCACCTGTGCCAACGGTTCAAAGTGAACTGTAGCCCTATGTTAAACGTTTTCTGAAAAATTGACAATGTTACCAAGACATTAATTTCATCTCAACAAAAAGTCAATATTTTGTTGAATTTTTTTTTAATTATCGCTATGATTTATGGAGTTAAAAGTGGCTGAGGTGCATGGGACCCAGTGAGTTTGACATTTATAAAAAAATTTTTTTTTTACCTTATTCTTATGCAAAAATAATTATCAGAAAGATTTGATTTAGATTTAGTTCAATAAGAATGATTAACTTTCCATTAAGGGACATGAGAGGCCCAGAAAGGTTTACTTTGACATTAATTAGAATGGTAAAACACTTCCAATTTTTTCAGTTTGGACCTATTTTGGATGTAGAAATCATATTTAACGAGAGGGGCTCAAAGGTAAGAATTTTTCACTTTTGTCAATATTTAGTATTTATAAATCTGGAATGACTGATAATGTCCTCTCAGGTTAACATTTCCCAACATGATCTGTTCACTCAGGTTAACATCACCCAACATGATCTGTTCCTACTCAGTTTAACATCATCCAACATGATCTGTCCACTCAGTTTAACATCATCCAACATGATCTGTCCACTCTGGTTAACATCATCCAACATGATCTGTCCTCTCCGGTTAACATCATCCAACATGATCTGTACACTCAGGTTAATATCATCCAACATAATCTGTACACTCAGGTTAACATCATCCAACATGATCTGTCCACTCAGGTTAACATCATCCAACATGATCTGTACACTCAGGTTAACATCATCCATTATGATCTGTCCACTCAGGTTAACATCATCCAACATGATCTGTCCACTCAGGTTAACATCATCCAACATGATCTGTCCATTCAGGTTAATATCATCCAACATGATCTGTCCTCTCTGGTTAACATCATCCAACATGATCTGTCCACTCAGGTTAACATCATCCAACATGATCTGTCCACTCAGGTTAACATCATCCAACATGATCTGTCCTCTCCGGTTAACATCTTCCAACATGATCTGTTCACTCAAGTTAACATCATCCAGTATGCTTTTGCATATCTGTTTAACATTGTTATAGGGTTTGCAGCCTCCATTTTGATCTGTCCTTTAAGATTTATATCCTCAACATGACTGGGGCAGAGGTGGAAGTGTAGTGGATAAAGTGTTGTCCACTTATACCAGAGTTTGCGGTTTCAATCCCCAGCTCGACCCACAATGCCTCTCAAACATCACTCTGTACTGGTTATACCCAGGAAGCAGACTCAAGAACTTTCATAAGCCCTGAGCTTTCGTTGCAATCAAACTATAATATATAGTATACATAAACATGAGCAGACAAATAAACTTTGAAAGAGACATTATCCAGAAACCATTTCAGTTTGAATATAAGGTGTAATTAATTACCATCAAAGCTAAATCAATTTTCCTCTAATGTTAGACATTCTCTGAACTACCATATTTACTGTAAGTATTTGGACACCATAATTTTGACAATCATTAATTTCAGTAATTATATTTTGATCAGATAAAATTTCACTGGGAAACATTACAACTTATGGACTTAATTATTAATAATATTTTTATTTTGGTAACAGAATTGAACAAACATTTTTTTCGGAAATTGAATTTTTTTATGTGGTATATAAGGTACACAGTTTTGGATATTTGAAGAAGAAGGCACATATAACAATCTTCTAGTTTTATTGAAAAAACACATGTGATTGTGCAATCACCAATATCAAGTATATTTGGTAAATTGCGTAACTTAATTTATCTGATCCAAATTATGAATTTCACTTAAATAAACCATTCCATATCCTTTTTTATGATGACTTCTCTAGGCTAGAATAAGATGGTCACACTATGCGTGACCTAAATATGAGAAATTTGTAATTAGCAGGTAATGGATTCAGTCGACTGGATCAAGTCATGGCATTAGGAATTAGTCTGCATTGAGAGTCAGTAAAAAATCATTATAAACACCTAAAAAATATAATTATATTCAAATTGAATACTAAACATTTCATTATCATTTATAAATAAAATATGAATCTACCAAAAAATGATAAAAAAACAGTATTATAATCGGAGTGCCAAAATTGAAATGACATTCCTATTCTAAAAGAAACATTAAGTGTTGTTGTAATTTTTATCTGATTTATTACATAGTATTATTTTTTTTACTAATTCAAGGTGTTTCTATTTGTTTTTAAAGGAACATATGAAAAAAATGCTATAAAAATGCTATAAATATCTTGAAAAAATAACATTATTTTTAAAATGACTAAAAAGCATCTCATTATCATAAATAAAATCCGAATGGTTTGGTATATCAAATCCACCAAAACATGACAAAATCAGTATTTCATTTGGACTGCTAAACTTGAATGAAATCCTCATTCTAGAAATAGACCACACTTAAATACTGCTTTCCGACCTTCATATCATCATTCAGACAAAAATTCTTATATATTCCTTTTAAAGGTTTAAATATAAAAAATGGTTATCAAATATAGCATCAATTTTAACTAATTTATAATGAAGGAAGGAACCAAACTAAATAAAAGGTCACAAATACTTTCAGTAAATATGGTATCTTGAATGAGTTTATGACAAAATAATGAAATACACTGAATAAAAGAAAACAAATTAAATATACATAAATAAGTTTGTTAATAAAATGAGTTCTTCAAAAATCATCAGCATTTCATGAAGTTTTATAAAATTGGAAACTTGGCTGTGATTTGACAATGATCGAATATCAAATATTCTCCAAATTACAATAATATAATAATAGGATAATCTAGTTATTAGAAGAAAAACATTAAATTTGATTAGATTTTAGCAAAAGCATAATTTTATAAGAAGCTTCCAACTTTTTTCATATTTATGTATTTTATATTGTTTTCTTGCAGAACCTTTATTTTCCACAAATACAACAGTAACTATAGTTGAAGTGTTAAATGAATGTAAATTTAAATATGATTTCGATGAAGTTCCACTTTTCATTTATTCATTTTACTTGAAGAATGCAAACATAAAACTTATACGATATATGTTAAATTTGGGTGTGAAATATATGTATTCGAAACTGTATTGGAAATGTGACATTGAACTTTATCACATGGAATGAGTGGCTTTCCTCTGGATTGCCAGGGGTAGCTTTGACAACAAAATATTATATCAGTTGTCATTACCTGTCTATACTGCAGCATTGGTCTAGGGGTAGAGCAATTACTTAGAATGTGAAAGGTTGCGAGTTTGATCCCCGGCCGGGTCATACCAAAGACTTAAAAATGGTACTAGAAACTTCCTAGCTTAGAGCTCAGCATTTAGAGGATAGTTCTAGGTCCGGTCGACCCAGTGTCAGTATAATGTGACTGATGGGAGTGGGGTATCATATCATGTGTCTGTGGCATGATACTCCATTTTGGCAAAGCTTAGAATACTGTCTCAAATAGACACCATTGTGCTTTAGCTGATTGTTGTAGTCTGACTTTCACAAAATTTCTTAAAAAATTAACTTCCATATCGTAATACATTTATGACAATGAGGCATCAATGTAAGACTCAATTTCTTATTGATTGTTCAATAATACTCTGTATATGGGGTACAGTACAACTTTCTTTCAGAGTCATTCTTTTGCCAAACTCATAAGTCGAGTAAAACATTCTGAAGTTGCCTAGATAACTGGAGAAAGAAATAACTTTTATAAAATCAATTCTTGATTTGACCAGATTTTATGCCCTTAGTAATGAAGATGAAGAAAATTGACACTGGAATTTGCATTCTTTAAGTAAACCTGAAATGTAATTATACTATTTCCTGTGAACTATTTGTCTGCTGATAGAGGCTATTTGTATAAAGGATATTTGATATCAATACATTGCTATAACAAATTATTAGCTGGGGCATTTTGCCATCATTAGCTGAAGCTATGGATTTTTCACTCAATGGAGCATCATTCGAAAGTTGACTGCACAAATATTTCCTGCATATATATTGTTTGATTGAATTCCTGATGTACAGAAAGCCTCTTCTGCACTTGTTTACACAATAAGGTCAATAAAAGTATTGACGTATTTTATCACTTGTATGCTGTATTTGCATCATCATTCAGTGTGGCATATGTCTAGAGTATAGGGTACATAATTTGTGTTGTGAATGTATGCTTATTTCATTGCTTGCAGAGGGAATTATCACAAATACTTAAATTATAGGATACAAAATTATTTAAGAAGAGAAAGAAAATAGAAAAAGAATAGGCGCTCATTACCTTGATTGTTCCCATTCAGTTGGAAATTTGTTGTAACTTAAAAATAGCTCGTCAATACAACCATAATGAAAAATCCATAATTGACACATTTAGTGATGATGCCAGTTGTAAGAAGCTGCCAAGTCACATAGTATATACACATCATTTATATGTATATAAGCAGTTTCTATAATCTTATATATGTGCAGAAATGTTCCTGGAATCTGTTGACTGTACCTTTGTGTTTGTATGTGTGTGTACTGTGGTGTTTGTCAAGTGTCAACACAATTGAATGTATGTCCACCCGTCCGAATGTTTGTCCGTCCGTCTGAATGTCTGTCTGATGATACCTCTCAAGCATGTAGATTGTGTCGCTTCATTAGGCACTCAGCATGCCCAGACTTTGGAGCAGAGCGACCATATTTGTGTCTCTTACTCTTCGTAATTCTTTGTTTAACTTTTATCTGACTATGTCATGTAACGTGTATATATATATATATATATATACAAGCAGAGGCATGTATAAAACATTTCATTTGATGATTGACTATGATTATGATTATTACATTGATACATGTATTGACATTGATTCGTTTGCACGAATTTTAAAGCATGTTCCTTATTTTTTCCTTGATGCATGTAGGGATTTGGTTTCGTAACTTTCCAAAATAGCGCTGATGCAGACAGAGCACGAGAAAAACTGAACGGCACAGTGGTTGAGGGACGAAAAATTGAGGTGCATGTTTATACATTATTTTTTGTGGTAGCACAATGTCATGACACTAAATGCTATATTAAGCCCTTTATCATACCTTCCCATGCAGTATAAAGAAATGCCTGTCCATCGTTGTAAATGTTTGTTGTATTGCATTGTCGTATTAAAACTATACGCAGCTCGTTGGTTTTGAACCCTAATGTCAGTGGACAGTTTTATACCTTTTTTTTACATTATGATCACCTAGCCAAATGTATGGGTGCATTTTGAGTTGATATCACCACAGTTGTATATGAGTATTTTACTTATCAAAAACGCCTTACTTGTACTTTCTGAGTTTTGTGGGCAGTAATGTTTTATTTAGTAAAACCAACATTCAGATATGTGTGCATTTTGATTATGGAGTAGATGTTTTGTTTTCCTATATTAATGGCTATATTTGGCACAAGTATTTTTTCCATTTATTTATGCTGTAACTGTTCATGTGACTCCACTCGAATAATGTGACATTGTGGTCATGTGACCTTTCAAAAAATATATAATCTGTATATAGTTTTGTGTCTGGCATTTCTTCACTCTGTGCTGTTGCAAGTCTAACTTTAGTGAAAGTAATATGTAGAAAATAATTGACAACAGACTTTAAACAACATTTTTACGCTCCATTTTATTTGTAAGGCCAAACAAACCTAACTTCTCTGGTCCCAACTCTAGGATCTTCAAGATGTAGGTAGGTGTAATAAAACTTTGTTCATCATTTTGTGGGGAAAAAAAAAACATATTAATTTGTTCACAAAATATTGTATCATTGAACTGACAGGCATTTCACATAACATCCTATGTAAAATCCAGAAATAGCCAATCTTTGACAGATCAGACAAAATTCTCATAATGTTGCTAAAGTGGTTCCAGCTACTGCCACACTTCATCCAGTTGTCGTATTGATTTTTGGATACATTTCCAAATACAAACATATCCTAAGCTGACCCCTAAAGGTCATCTTAATGATTTGATAGATTAATGGTAGCCAATTGTCTGACTAGTATTTCCCTTGGGTGATATTCATCAATTTAGAGTTCCATCTAGGGTGGTTTGTGTAGCCTGAAACATTACAGATTTCAAGTGCATGCACGGTCTTACAGTCTTGCCACAATTTACTACAAACTGTAAAGTATGAAATTTTTTGTCTTTTTGAGAACATTAAGAAAATGTTTGTTTGTTTGGTATGAATGTTTTTCAAGTCGCATTCTCAAAGCCAGCTATAATAGCTCACTATTTAATGAAAAAAAGATGCTGGTTTACTAATGTGCTTTTCCTTATTCTTTGCTGAAAAAGAAATGTCCTCCAGAGAGATATTTTAATAATTCCTGATAAGCATAACATATTGTGATTTATAAAACTTTTAGCATTCATTCATTGGCATAAGCAAATCAAGTTTTAACACTAATTTCTGACCAAGAATGTCTGAGTATGCTTTAGGATGGTATTTAATAATGTAGCTCATTATATGCACCACTTAACTGCGTCCTAATCATTTAAAACTACTCGAGAAAAGTAGTTACTTTTCATATGTATGAAAAATAATTTGATATAACTCAAAAGTTTTCAGTCATTATTTTTTATATTCTTATTCTTTTCATAAAAATTTCTATCCATCAAAATTTACCCACTAAAATCATCTTTTGTGATATTTCAAAAAGTATTCAATGGAATTTACAAATGATGTGTTTTAAGACTGCTCATACTTCAATTTCATATTTTTGAAAATATTACTGTAATTTTGGTCATTTTTTAAAAACCAGTCTGTTTTATGTGGGAATATAAATACAGTTACTTGTATCATCAGTGAATCCTTTGTATGTTCAGCCGTTCCACCATGATGATATTGACAACAGATGCCAATGTATGATAGCAGGAACATTTGAGTTTACTTATCTTTTTCTGAACCTACACACATCTCCTGGAACAGCTGCAGGGGAGATTGTAAGATGGTAGTTGAGATACAGTCACCCCCCCCCCCCCCCCCCCCCCATCCCAACATTCTACATGCAAAATTATCCAGGTTATCTATCATTTGGCTGCTTTTGCAGCAGTGCATGTCCTAAAGGTATATCTGGTTGAAGTTGCAGCTAATATAAACTCTGCTACTTATCTCTTTACAGTTTACAAACATTGAACTGATCCCATTCCACCCCCTGGTAGGAACTCTAGATCCTGTAATATCACTGAACATATGGCTTGGCATCAGCTTATTTCAGATACAGGAATGTGTTTGGAATGCCTGTCTACAGTTCAATTATGAGATATATCTGTGTTTATAACATTCTGAAAATAGATTGAAATTTTCCTCTCAATGTTTATCTATGAATAATAATTCTGTCTAAAACAGTTTATATTACTTTTATCATGAAATGTTTGGCATATTTTGTGCTGCAATGAAACATTTGTATTAGACTGGTAGGATTGATGAGAATTACATAACCTCGTATGCTGTAAATGTAAGGTCTCCCGCAGTCAAAAGTAACTTTATTTAAAAAAAGAAGGACCCATGAAAACTGATAGAAACAGAACATTTAAATCTATACAAATTTAAATTTGGATCAAAGAAAGTATATCTAACTGTGCGACTTCGAAAATCAACAGTTTTAGAAATTCAAAAATAAAGAATGAAATGTAAAAGTCAATACCATCCCAAGTGTATAAGATACACAGTATATTAAGAAAATAAATAGTAACTTGAGTCCAAAACTGATTTTGTGAAAATTACAATGATAGTCTGATCAAGTAGATTACACTGTGGGAGGCCTTTAACAGTATCAGTTCTTCCTGCCAGACATAATGAATTCATTTTACATAGTTTGAAAAATATACGAAAATATCATATAAAAAATGTTGCAGAATGACTTAGGTTACTGTTTAACGGCTCCTGTGTTAGGTTTTGTGATTACTCTATTTTGTCATTCATTTGTCCATCAGTCATTAATATTTAGATAAAGGTGAGCCAAAGGTATGCGTCTGATTGTCCCGTTACCGTCATTCATCGTCCATCAACTATGCACGTACGCAGACAAATTTTCCACGTGCATTGTATCGGCTGCATTTTATATAGGTTCTTGATGGTAGTTATATATACACAAGATCTTAAACTAGTCATAACAGATAAATAATGGCTGAATCATTGCCATTAAATTCTTGAAAAAATTGTCTGTTCTGCATTCTCTTGGTCCTTCATTTATTATAAGATTATGACCTACCCAGTAAAGTATGGGAGACATTTTTTAATTAGCTAAACAAAATGCACGATAGCTGAGTTATGGGCTTGAATATAGGGAAAAATTTTATTTGAGCGTATAGATTGGATTATGAATTAATGAAATGCATACCAATAATTATCCCCATCTCTGATGCCACAGTAATTTAATGATTATGGCCATCATGGCTCTTTAGTTTTGTTTTGTACACTATTTGAACAGTACCAGTGTTTTTTCATTCCATCTTGAACAAAATGACTACAGTAGTTATGTAAGCATAAGATAATAGCTGAACTGGCTGGATGAGATTCTTTCTGAATTACAGCTCTGGAATTGATAAAATTTTCTTGTCTAAATGCCACTCAAACAATATTTTTTTTATCTGAGCCGTATCACTTTTTGTGAAATTTTCAACGACTATACAATTAAATTAATCTAAATTATTTTGTGAATTACAAACCCTTGAAGGTCCCAAAATAAATGATTGTTCGACTCTATATCTGGAAGCATATTTGATGCAGGGAAATATTGGATAGTCAGTTAAAATGAACATCCCCACCCTCAGTGAAGATGAACATGGTTGTGTGGTATGGATTTAAACCAGATATTATTAGAAGGAAAGATCACAAGTAATTCTACATATTATGTTAATACATTAATATAGGGCATTATAAAATGAACTTGGTTATGTGATATGGATTTAAACCAGATATTATCAGAAGGGAAGTAATTCTACATATGATAATGCATTACAAGATGAACTAAGTGACAAATCAATACGAATCATTATGTCTGGCAGCAATTTAAACTGGCTTCATTAAAAAAAGCATTTGATGATAATTTTTGAATCAGTCTGCATTATTTATAACAAAACGAGACTCTGGAATAAATAGCCAGTTTTCTTTTCTTTTGCATATACCATTAATTTTGTATGGTAAGCATACAAATCTTGTCTTTCGTATGTTTATTTAAAGTTTTTATTTGATGTATTCTGTGAATTTTTTTATTTATTTATCACACTTAAAAGGGATAATTTTGATATAAATTAAATAGTATGTTTTTACATTCTTGAATCGTGGCCCGATTAGCTCAGTCAGTAGTGCGTCTGACTATCAATCCAGAGGGTGGCGAGTTTGAATCTCTGCCCAACCACAGTCTCCATGGTGATTGACATGTGACATTATGTCTCATTATCTTAGTCTCTCACCTCTGATTCAAGTGGGGAAGGTATCAGAGTTACTTGCAGAGATTAGTGTGCTCGAGTACTGGTTAACCTTCTAGGATCCCAGGAAAGAGGGGTTAGATAAACCCTCGATGGCAGAAAAATGATGCTTAACATCCAATCAAATAATCAATTTACATTCTTTATAAAAATCTTCAAAATTGGGTGAGAAAGACAGATTTGTTTGTTTTAAAGTTAACTCCCCTCTATTATAACAAAATTTTGATCATATAGTTGTAAGAAATATAATTGTAAAAAATTGCCCTCTATGCAATGTTTCTACTCAATTAATGTCTGATCATCTTATTTATTAATGAAATTTTCAAGAGGGGAGATAACTCAGAAACCCATACATTGTTGCATCATTTGTTGATTGTATGCCATGTTTGTATGTACTCAGATTTCCTATTTGCTAAAGTCTTACCATACTCCATCAGGTGAACAATGCTACTGCTCGTGTTATGACCAAAAAAACTGCTGTACCTCCTACTATCCCGAATGGTAAGAAGATATAACTGAATGTTTATGTAACAATTAGCATAAAAAAATGATAAAAATTAAAAAGAAGATCCACATTAACATGAATGATAGTGTGCTTTTTGATAAAGTGGATCTCTTTTTAGTTTGGAACTGTTTGAGAATACATGTATGTACCTCATTCATATAAAAGCTATCAAATAAAATATCAGGTTTGGTCCCAATAAGAGATCTAGAAGTACCATTCTGTCAGTGTAGACAGCTAATATAAGTCGGAAGTAATCTACTTACCAAATCTTTATGTCGCTGTCTATATGACATGTATGGTCTTTGAGATCCTTAACTATACAGACAGGATACAGGCATTGCAGGAGGAATCCTTGACAAATGTTCAAACAAATGTTGTAGGTTACAGATAGTTCATTAATGTGAGTTGCATGCCAGTTGTATATGTGATGTTTCTTCACCTTTTGTTTAAAGACTAGCATGTATGTTCATCATTCCAGCATATTTTCTGGTTTTGTACACATGTACATGTTCTGTGCAGTACCGCCAGTTTTTGGTTGTTTCATTTTATGTAGAAAAGACAGCTGCATATGGATCTTCTTCACAGCAATGCCTGTATCAATTTTGTACAAAGTTTTGTATATTAGCCTGGCAGTTTGTTCTGAGAATGATGTATTGTGTCATGTACATTTTATTTATAACATCTGTATTATGCATTGATGACTGTGAAAATGAATTTGGCAGCTGACTCCTATAAACATTTCGTTTATTGGTTGTTTTATCTGCACACTGATCATGAATGTTTTTTCCTACCAACCTTTGTGTAAGCGATAATTTTTTTTCTTCTGAAAATGGGGTTTTATTTTTTTGCAGACAGTCATGCTACTGTTAAGTGAAAGCTATGGCAGTGTTACAGTCTTTGGTATAATAAGACATTTAGCTGTAAAAGAATTGTTGTGCAACTGTGGCATTTGTGCAAACAATTTGGATTCCCCTGTTAACCAATATTTGGAAGTTGGCCACAGATAATTGGAAACATTCCATCTTATCTTGTTCTACAATCTGAATACAGGAAGACTAGAAAATATTGGCCAGATGAAACACTACTGCATTGTCTATTCCAGGATTGTTTGACTGACCTCCCTTACTTTTCCAATAATACGATTGATAAAACCAACAAGTAATTAAGTGCTTCCAGAATGTTTTTTTCATGACTTCAGAAGGGAAAGTCAATATCTGAGAAAATGTTCTTATTGGTCTCTTTATATCAAGAACAATCAAGAAAAAACATTGAATTGGGCATTTGTTCTGTTAAACAAGATAATGCATGAAAATGACAGCCAATTAAATGCATCTTCTTTTTTTCATGCAAAATGGAAAAAAAATGCGTTAAGTTGGCTGTCATTGTCATGCATTCATATCAATAATATATCATTAATACAGTTATAATCAATAACTCGGGTATCAATAACTCAAACAGTTCCATACATATTTCATATAACTGTTACTTGCAATCTCTTGAGCATTGGCACTCGAAATCTTAACTCAAGTTGGTCTCTTTGAAGTATTCATTAAATAATGATAATTTTATAAACATCGTAATTTTCCTATTTTTGTGCAAAAATCGCAAAACTTAGGGATACTCGAAACATGGGGAAACTCCAGCATTTAATATGGACTGTGTGGAAGTTTCACAATAATTGATTGAATCATGTTTCTGTTAGTCACTATCATTCCAGTCAGAATAAACTGCCAGGAAATATCAGCGCCAGTACAAATACATTTTGGCACTTCAATTATTTGACTGCCATACTCTACAAGCCTAAATCAATTCTGAGCGGCCTATGTGTTAGTACTGTACAGTTGGCAGATCTCCAATAATTATATTAATACAATCATGATAAAATTGTGATAATTCAGATTTTTTTGCTTTCATTTCTAGATCTTTTGTAGTGATTTAAGATTCAATTAAATTTTGTTTTCAAAGTACCGGTAAACATTTCTACATTTGTTCAAATGTTTATTTAACGCTATGTTATCTACCGTTATGGCAACCATAGTATCCCTGCACCACCCAATATAAAAGAGGAAACTATATATGAAACTAATTACCATGCAACCTTAAAGATATTAAAGTATTCCTGCTATATTAAAAAAGGAATAAAAAAATAATACAATCTGCTCCTAGGCACCATGCAACCTTAAAGGTATTAAAGAGGTACAAAGAGGGATAAAGCTATAAAGTGATCCATCCCTGAAACCTTAAAAATATCAACATGTCTATTACTTCTTGGGCAAAGTAACCAGGCAACACAACTTCTGTGAACTATTGATATATTTAAAATGAATAATCATAGTTAACAGACTCCAGCATATAAATGATGTTAGAAGGAAAGTTGTCTTCTAACTTTCCCAGAGGGAGATCTGTTTTATTGATTGCATGAAAGACTATCAGTCAGGCTGACGGTCGCCACTGATGAATTGTTAACTTGTGTTAACCCTTTCATCCCTATAAACGATCTTATTCGGACCGACCTACAAGAAGGGATTAGCCCATTTTACAAATGTAGGGATGAAAGGGTTACTGATATCAAATTGCATCAAGATAAATAACACAAACTGAATCATGTGCATGATGGTGACTTGTAACCAGATATGGAAAGACTGCATTTATAGCCCATATAGGTGGTTAGAGTTGGTTTACTGATCTATGTGCATAGAGTATACTTGTTAATATCCCCTCTGTATGATTAACATTGATGCATCGTTTCTGATCATTGACATTAATGTGGATATGGCCATCCTATAGTCTTACTTGCTTGAACCCCCCCATTGGAATATCTTAATTTGGTCAGGATGAGAACTTTGTCTGAGTGAGTAGAAACATAATAACAAGTAGTGGTGCAAATTACCCTCCCTTGATACTGTGTTCTAAAATACCAACACGAGAATGAAATAAACATTGCTATGGAAACAAATGCGTTTGCATATATGTACAAATACTGAATGCCAGATCTGAAGCTGCCTGTTTTTTATTTCTTGTAAATATTTTCTCCTCTTTTTACTGAATGCCATTAATGAGAAGCCACTTTCGCTTGTTTTGTAACACTTCTTGGTTGCAGTTCTCAAATGAGGGTGTGTGTTTTATCGTAAACTTCTGTTGTAGTTATATCACCCGTGTCAGCAGCAGCATTACGTGGAGTAGCTTTGACGCGGGGTCGAGCCACAGCATTAGCAGCGAGAGGTGTGTACAATGCACAGCTTCAGGCTGCCCAACTCCAGGCAGCAGCTTTCAGACAGCCGACACCTTTACCCACAGCCACAGCCTTGCCATACGCCACGTAAGTATTAATAGAGATATCAAATATACTCATCACATGCATGTTTGCCTGTCTGTCGGCATCTGTAGGTATTTATGAATAAACATCAGTACTGAATATATGATATGTATTATATAACTATCATCAATTGTTTACTGATGTACAGCAAAATCATTTTTCTTAAAATGAAAGAGTATTGTGCATCCTTAGTTTAATTGCTACTAGCTATGGAAAAGTGTAATTTATCTTGTTCTTGGAATACAATATAACCAGTTCATTTCATTGTAGAAAGATAAGCTTTTCTCTACTCTTACTAATACCGTAACCACATTCCATTGATAAAAATGTATATTCTGTTGTTGTAAAGATTTGTTATTGTTTGTAAACATAAAAAAGTAGATTTTTTTAGATTCCTAGTTGTGAAAAAGTTTACTCCTGAAATTCTATCCTAACTTGAATTAGGCTACATGTGAATTTAAGTTGCAATACGCCAAGTATTACAAAAGGTAACACTGGTGCCAATGAATATACGGAATGATAGTTGCAGTTACAAAAATACTGCGCCCTGTAAAAAATAAATCTCAATTTGATGTTAACAACATGCAAGTTATATGAAATTGTTATACTGAGTGAATGAAAACAGAACAAAAGCGTGTCTTTATTATCAGTCAGTTTGTCTGGTATGTTATTGCTTGTTGTAGCATATTCATTTCACGTTTCTGTGAGTTGACCCTCAGAAACCCTTCTTTAAGATATTAAGCATGGTCTTCCTAAGCAAATCAGGTTTGGTTCAGGGTTTTAATTTTCATAAGGGGCCAGGAGAAACACCAAAGGGGTTTCATTTGTAAAACTCCCAGCCACAATGTTTTATCCCTCACCAAAAAGCAGAAAGAGTATGAAATAATGGTCTCCATTTGCACATCTGTATAATATATAAAAATATTTTAATATTAAATTTGTCCACAGTTCTTAGTGAGGCCTGCTGTTCATTCAATGTATTTTGCGGTCACCAGAAAAAGAAAAATCATACATTTAATAAAGTAAAAGAGTTTGTAAGAACTGACATACATGTGTGAGAGACCATTTGGGACACTTGTTGAAAATTAGATGAGCATGTAAAGGCAACTTTTGTGCCTTGTTATAAGATGTTTTTATTGAAATAAGCATGTCAGATCTACTGTAACAGGACAGTTCAAAGCAAAATGGACATATTTTATATATCCCTAAAACGTCACATTTCAATAACCTATATTAACATCACATTTATGTTGTTTTTTGTTCATAAAGCAGTCAAAGGCTCCAGTAAGTCTATATTTGTTGTGACTGTTTCTGAATTTGGAATGAATCATAATTAGCTCACCTGAGCAAAACTCAAGGTGAGCTATTCTAGTCACCCTGTGTTGGTCGGCAATTGTCCATATAGATTAAGCTCACCTCACCTCAGCTCAAGGTGAGCTATTCTGATCAATTGGTGTCTGTCCATCTGTAAATTTTTCATTGTGTGCACACTAGCACTTGTATTTTTCATGGGATTTCATCACAATAATATCTGACAACTGGTCAAATCAAACTTAAACAGTAGTTAGATAATCAGAATTCCCGAACTTTCACGGTAGTTATATAATCATTATAATATTATATGATAGTCTTGGACAATTTTTTTCACTGATCTAATTGGATTATAAATGTCAGAGGTCAGTTACAACCGTTGAATCATCAAATATTTTGGGTTTTTTAAAGTTATGTGCACAGTTGTTATCTATCTATAATATCTCAACCAACCAAATGTCTGAGGTATGGCCCTTGCATTATCCAAAAAATACATTCTTGGACATTGTCTCCCCTGCCACAGGTGAGTGATTTAGGACCAATGTAGACCTCTTGTTTGTGTGTGCACTCTAGCACCCATATTTTCACATACAGTTTTCCTTTCATCATTACCAAATTTATACACAAGTAATAATAATCATAAATTCTTTGGCAAAGTTTTGACATTGTGTGAACTCACAAGTGCTTGCAGTTTTTATGTAATTCTCACTTAACTTTTGGCAATTGAAATGTAAATGATTGCATGATTTGACATGTGTGTGCACTCCAGCACCCACAGTTATGAATTGCACCCAACCAAATTTACAAGGTAGTTATATAATTATCTATAATACCTCAGCCGACCAACTAAGCTTTGGCCTTTGGCCTTTGCATTATCAAAAGTAACCTTCTTTGGTATTGTCTTGAGATGGGCGAACATGGCACTCTTGTTATGTATAATAAACAGAAGCCATATGAGAGCTGTAATGTCTGGATAATACAGGGATCAGTATGTGTTTTCAATACATCCTTACCACCTCAATAGTTTACATTACACTTAAAGACAACTGGTATCTGCAGGCACATTCTGCACCCAGTTCTATCACATAACTGGTAATGGATTGGTTCTTTGTGCCAATTACAAAAGTCTGTTGTTCAAAACATCAAAAGAAAGAAGTAAAAATAAACGTGCAATTGATAGGCAAATTCTTCTATAATGTTTACATAAGTTATGTGCATCGTATAAATGTAACATGATGTATATTATGGGAGCACAAAAACTGATCTCACTACACAATATGCATGATAAGTAGAAATTTGAATTTGTTTTCTCGTCATGCATTACCATCTAAACCTTGATGTTCTGCGGATTTAAAGTGTCTGTTGGAAAACGATAAAACATTGTGTAAGATCAGATGTGTTGATTCTAACCAAAGTGTAAATATGAAAAACATAGAAAATCTAATCGCACCTCGATAATTTTTGTTTATCAGCCATATTTCTCTACCAAAATGTGTCAAACTTTGTCACCTCCAATTTTAAGCTATGATTTCATTAGATCACACAGCTGAAGCATTATCTTGTCATTATGGTGGAAATTTGGTCCAAGGGGCTTTTATATAAACAATGGGCCTAGAAGGGTTGAAAGTGTGTATTTCCAAAAGGGTTGAAATTGTGTATTTTTAAAAACATCCTTCTAAGAACCAGTCAACAAAATCTGTTAATATTTAACATAAATTATACAAATGAAATGGGTTTTAAGTTTGTTAAAATTGAGAATTATGTGAGTGGCCTGGGCATCTTGTTAAAAAATTGAAAGGATACATTTAATAAAGTCTGTTGTTTTGATGTTTATAATATATAAATATATATATATATATATATATATATTTATTGTGCAAAGATTTTGCTGTGTCTTAGCATATTGATATTTTTGGGAGCTATGTCAAGCCTTGTTGTGAATGTATGTCTGGATGTTTTTATATTGTGTGTGTAAAAATGTACTTTGCCTGAGTATTTTTTTATCTTGGAAGAATTGTTTATTAATTCCAAAACAATAAATAAAGATATATGCTAATTTATATTTATAGTATTGAAAATATTGAATGTCGTGTTATGCAAAGCTGTAAAATACAGCATCAAGAATTAGTTAGTGATGACTTATTCTTGGCAGTCTGTCATCTAGATTTGCATTAATTCAATAAAAGTCTTTATTTTTCTTAGAAGAAAGACATGAAGTCTGGTGTAGAATTTACAGCAGAAACCCAAGTTTTACAAGATTTTATAAATGGGGATTTGTCTAGAGTTGGAGGGGTGGGGGCTGTGTGTCATGTTTTCAGCATTTAAAGGATGTTTTGGTTTGACTTTAGGGTGTGCATTACTGTCTTGAGCATCTTGTGTTATATATGCATTTGGTATATAATGATATTTACTTGTAATAATATTTGCATAATGTACTTAGATACAACAGTCTTGCTGCCAACCTTTTATTTATTTTTATAAGATCAATTTCATTTTATTTAATGTCTGTCATTTCTATATACTTTTATGTTGACACATTAATATAACTTTTGCATAAATTGCTTAATGTTGTTATTAGCTTTTGCTGAAAATATTGTAAACACGTATTGTAGACACATTCTGTCGTTACATTTACATAGATTAAAAATTAAAGAAATTTTGCATGGAATAGTCTAACATTCTTTATAGTTTAGACATTATTTTGTTTAATTTCAGTATGCAGTATGCTACAGATCCATTGATGGCCACGTATGCTGCGGCTGACAGATACCAACTGGTGACATCACAACCATTAGCAGGAGGCTTCCCCGGAGCAGCAAGATACGCGATACCCGCTGTGGCGTCGGCAGCACAGTATGCTGCTGCAGGGTATAAATAATTTCATTAACATTTTATTCTGCATATAATTTATGTCAACCATCCCTCTCTTAACATATATTTTGTGTGCACTCTAGCATCTGCAGTTTTATTGAAATATGACTCAAAAGTTATTATGTTTCCCCCTCTCTGGAAGCATATTGTTTTGTGGTTTGTGGTCGGATTAATCCAAAACTTGCTGTTAAGGATCAGTTGCAAAGATCATTTTTGCATTCTGGTTTGATTATTTTTTTCCCAGTTAAGGCCATTGCATTTTTGGAATTAAAAATCTTGTCTGAAGAACTTCTCCAGCATCTGAGGTCTGATTGAGCTGTTACTTGCTTGGAACGATCAGTGTTAAGTCTAGTTGAATCATAATTTTCAGTAGAGTTATGGCCCTTTTCAATGTTGGACGGAAGAATCTTGTCTGTGTTTTTTCTCTTGAATCCTCAGTTGGAATTCCCTGAAATTTGCTGGGAATGATCAGCCTGAAGCCTAGTTTAACCAATGCTTCTTCTCCACAGCCAATGGCCATGTTTTTACAAAACTTGTTGGAAATGACCAACGTGAAGCCTCCATTACATGTGCATATCCACTATTGCTTTTGCAGTTTTCCTTGTAGCCCCATCGCTAGTCTTAAAACTATAGAGTTTTGATCAGTGTCAATGATATGTAAGATTATTCTCACATTTGTATGACATAAAACGTTTCTAGTTAATTTGTGAAATAATGCATGTATATATAAATACTTTTATTTAGTCCAACATTGTAATAACTATCCTAAAAATACCACTGTTGTATTTTCTTCTCAAAAATTTTGTTTTTGCTCACTTGTCTCTTTAGTGTAGCCAGACATGGGTAAATCAGGCAGTAATGTCTGACTGTCATTTAATGTTTGTGAGTTTGAAAACCCTTTGGCCACAATCTCTTGGATGATAGTTCGTGAAATGTGTTCTGAAATAACTGAAATACTTTTTGAAAAAATGTATAAAAAAAACAAATAGAGAAAACTGTATAAGTGGCTGATTTTGCAACACGGTAATGTTTGTGAATTATGCAAATCTTGAAATTAATTATATATTTATTGTTAGACATAAACAGCGATTTTTCCTGATAAATGCCAATTTACATGATTTAATATAAAGATGACTTTATGGTATGCAGGTACACTGGGCGTGAGCTAGCTGCTGCTGCTGATCCCTTACTTGGACATAGTATTGGCCCAATACCTGGTTATGGGGTAAGACATTTGAAATTGTATAAGTACTTTATGGTTGTTTTGTTCATTCTGTATGGCTACTGTAACAAAAATTAAATTGCCTTCAAACACTCATTATTTAGAGATATTTTACTAATTATCTAGTCAAGTCGTATCTGGCAATTGTAACATTTCAGTCAGACATGTCTGGCAATTGTAACATTTCAGTCAGACATGTCTGGCAATTGTAACATCTAAACTTTTGTTACTTGAGTTATGATTTGTTAATAGCTTGAGTGCATGTAACGCTGCTGTAATCTCATCAAGTGCAATGTGCTATTCTTTGGTAATTATGGTAACAATGTCACATTTTAAAGCACACAAAGCTTGAACAGTCCATTGTTTTGAATGATTACAAATATGAATAAACTAATGTTTTCCATGACAGGCAACTGTATACAGAGGTGCATACCAGAGATTCACTCCATATTGAGATAATGCCCAGCAGAATTCATGTGATCTGAGAGGGCAATCAGAACAAATTCTCCAGAGAATAACGGTTTTGTGATCAGATCATGTGATCTATAGATCTGTGATTGATGGAGGAACAACTTTTGCAAAAGTGAAGCACGGACTTCAGAAAAACAAAACTTTTGCATCCTGTTACTCAAGTATTAATACAGAGATTTGGAAAGGAATGTGCACAGTGCAATTTTATTGTTTCTTTTTAACAGTGCTGGAACGGTGCTCTAATGTTCTTTATAATTTATATGACTTGTTATAAAGCACTGTTACAGTTGAGATTTTTGATTCAAAGCTGCCATGCTACTTTTGGTCTAAGTTACCATTTTATTACATTATTTTTTTGGTTGTTTGATAAAGCTAAGTGTTTAATGAAATTGAAGAAACGCTCCTGCTTTATATAAATTATTTTTTTACAAGCTTTGGTTTTAACATTTGCATTTATTCAGTATTTCTCAGTTTAATGGAAGGAAATTCTAGTATCATTTTTTTTTTAAAAATTAATTTTGATTAATGAAAGTTAAAGCACATTACATTTTTTTTTGCTGTATTTAATTTTAGGAGAGATATGCAGTTGTAGAGAATAAATTTAATCTTCCATATTTTCCCCATGGTTGCTTAGTAACCAGGGTATTAAAAAGATATTATATAATACTCAGATGGCAAGCTTTATTCAGAACAAATACATCTAGTCAAATTGTATTTATATCTTCTACTTTACCTCATGGTGTATGATGTTTTTATCAGTTTCATCTTCTTCCAAGTTTGTGTGAGAATTATACAATCTCACTCTCAAGTTGGCACAAATTTAACATTTCCTTGGGACATATGTGTTGAATACAAAATTGTATTTTATTTTACCTGTATGAATATTCAATGACTGTAAACAGTATGTATTTGTCGAAATGTTCCTTTAAAGATGAAATCTATTGTTTTATCAGAGCCTTTTCGAAATTCTTTACAGAGTTTGTTTTTATAATTGTACTTCATATGGTTGACACAGGTATTACATTTTTAAATATCGGGTCATGTAGATCTTAATATTATTATTGTCATGACTACCTTGTCACTGTTGAAACATGTCGTCACTGGTGAGGTGTGTCAAGACAAACTCATCCCTGTCGAAACATGTCAAGGCAAATTAGTTTCTGGCAAAATATTCATAACTGTAGAAACGTATCGAGGCAAACTCTGCACTGATTTGAAGTGTCATTGTAAACTTGTCACTGACGTGAATTGTCATGGCAGCTCATCACTGATGTGAAATGTTGGTGCAAACTCATCTCTGACATTGAAGTGTCATTGTAAACTCATCTCTGACATTGAAGTGTCATGGCAAACTCTTCACTGCCATAGAGTGCCATTGCAAACTTATCTCTGATGTGAAGTGTCATGGCAAACTCATCACTGACATCGAAGTGTCATGGCAAACTCATCACTAACGTGAAGTGTTGTGAAATAAAAAATATTGTCGCTAACAAAAATTGTCATGGCAACTAAACACTGTTGTGACATGTTATGGCATATCCCTCATTTTGGTTTTTAGGTTCTCATGATATTCCAATATTGAAAAATATGTCCTTAATTGGTGCTTCTATATCAAGACAAACATAACGTTTTTAAACAACAGGGTATTTTAATCAAGTAACTCGGGGGGAAACATAGTTATTTCTGAAACATAAATATTGCATTTTAGTAAAATTATTCTGTAATATATAAATTTGAATTAAAAGTCTGATAGGATGCATTATGTGATGGTTTCAATATTTTAAAATATTATTTCAATTACTCATTCTTATAAAGTCTTATTATCAGAATTTACCTGAAAAATATTGTCTAGATTTTATGTTTGTATTGAAATCCTTAATTGTCAAGTTAAATCTTCCAGTATTTTTAAGTGTAACAATCAAAGCTTAATTTATTATCAGTGTTAATTGTTATGTTTTAAATGGTTGAAACCTTTTGTTAATTTCATAATGATGGGAAAGGGGTAGTCTTTTTATGTCACATTTAGATAAAACAATATATTGTTCAGATTGGTAGCAAATTTCCAAAAAAGTGCTATCGTATTTGACAATGTATTTGTCCTTTTTTTGACCAAGGTTTTCTCACACTTGTTGCAAAGGTTTGATACTATAAATTGGTTGAACCCAATGTCCTATGATATATTTGATATAAAAAATACTAAAGAATAAGGATTTATCTGAATCTCTATCAAAATTTATGTATGTTAATATTTTTTCATTCATATTTCATGTTAAAAGTGTCTCCACAAGGACAATTGAGATCATTAAAACACTACCATATTAAAAAAAAAAAGAAAAACAAATCTTCCATGAATGTAGATATATGTGTGTTTGTATGTGAGATCATGTTTGTACTGATAATCTCTAGTCTTGTCGTTTATTGTGTAGTCAATTAACTCTTTGCTACAGGTGCAATTAATTACTTTCATGTGAAAATGGTCTAATTCAAACTTAATTTTATTAATTTCTTATTTTTCATTTGGGTGGAATTAAATTCAAAATGATCTAAGACTTTTTTTTAGAAAGAATTGTTGATCAATTAAAATTGAACCCGGCATTGGTATATAATTTACAGGTCGGAGTATGGTATAAGTAGATAATTTTACAAAAGTCATTAAAACAATAATTCTACATAGACCATACAATTTGTATGTGGCATAAGCAGTCCAGGTTAAAACTGACTTAATTTGAAAAGAAAAAAGAAATTACTTTAGTAAATGTTACCATGGATTGACCATTTACCCTCTTAGGCCCATAGACAAAAGATTTTTCCTCAAAATATTATTTAGAAACCATTTTCACATGAGAGTTTTTAATCTTAAATGTGTAGCTATTATCTTAGGGGTTCCAATGACAGAATCTTGCCAAAATAATCTTGCCTCTAAGTTAATGTCTGCCAGTTCGTGTCCACTGTATTATTGTACATTATTCTCGTTATTTAAAGACATTCATTCATAGTTGCCCATATATGAATCTCTTCATAAGTGCTATGTTACGCAACCATTTGAAACAGTGTAAGGTGAAACAAGTTTCTCCATTTTATTCTGTGTTTTTCTCATCTCAGTCAGAAGGTATACTATGATTGACTGCAATAAAAGATTCATGTAAAACGTGCAATATCTTGGATCTCTTTGCTTATTGTCACTTAAATGTGACATTTCTGTAACAAGTCCATAAGACAAAGACTTTAGTGATAGGAATATTTTTTTTGGGGAAAAAAACAAGTCCGTGACACTGTTTCAATTGAAAGCCATGTTAATCCTTTTTAAAGGATTTATTGTTGAAGAATTACTACGCAGAATCTGATTTTTTTATGTATAAATCACTTCCTCTGTTTGATGTAATTGCCAGTGGAATTTCAAACAAAACAATGATTTCATGTTACATGCATTGGGTTTGTTCAATAGAAGATGCTAAAGTTATAAAATAGAGCTTCAGATTAACATGTATGCTGTTTTATGAGGTAGTAGACACTTTGTGTCATATTTTGGGGACTTTTTCTCCACAGCATTATCAAGTTTTACAAGTTATCATACGCAAACTGTATGGACAGTCATTATTCACTTTTCTTTCTTTTTTTAAAAAATCATTGATAATCAAAATATTAATTTATTTCATAAATACATGAAAATGTTTTATCTAATTTTTGTTGTGTTTGTTTTGTTTTGAGATTCATTACTTTGATAGCCAGAAACTTGACCTGTCATCATAACATTTTGACATATTTGATTGGTCAATCCTTCATTATCAATAGGTTTGATTGGTTCAGAATGAAATGAAGGATGTGACGTTGGTATTAAATAATATATTGCACTGGTTGTTTGTAATCTCTTTTGTACAGGAATGTTAAATGTAGTTGCACTTCTGCATATATATGTTATTCTTCATTGTTCTACATGATTTTGCTTTGTTAACCCACATGCTATGATAATTTATATGTAGCACTGAAAATTATGTGCTTGTGTACCCTTGACTGACTATCTTTGGTTTAAGCTATGATTTTAATAGAAATAATATAAATCTAGAGGTATGCTTAAATGACATGCCAATTGGTATATAGAAATATAACAATCTGTTCAAAATTATTAAACAATTAGAGAAATGTCGCAATTTTTTGTAAGAAACTTGAAAACCAAGCTCGTCATAAAGGGTATAGAAAGTATCGTAAATGTTTTGGCATGACTAGGGTGATATGATGTCCAGATTGGAATGGCGGGATCAACGAGGCATGAGTAATCCAGCATGTGTGATAACATCAATTGTGATGGTTATGGTCTAACTCTGGAGTTATTTTTCTCTTACTATCTGTGTATGACAGACAGCATGCCTTAATGTAAACTGTCAGCTTTGACCAAGGGAGATAATCACCTTGGTATTGACTTATTTCTTGTTTGTCTCTTATCTCATGTAGAATGTATAATGTATATATTTACCACATTTTAATAATAATCAGCTTAGATCTGTATTGTTGTGCTCTATACCTTGTAGTGTAGTTTAATCTAATGTCTATTATTATAATTATATATATTATCATTTATTTCAATTGTTCTTTGAATGGTTCATTAACTTAATTAACTACAGAGCCAGTTAAGAAATAGTTTCCTTGTTGGCATTCCAATGTCCTGAATGTGTGAGTTAATATTTCAAACTGCTATTTGGTGTCGGAATTATAATACATTTGAAAGAACTAAAAAGAGTATGTTACTTAAGAGTATATTTTCAACTGTTGTTTTCTGTTACTGAAAAATAAAGTTATTTATAGGTTATTCGCAAATGGGGTTTCACAAGTGATGCCAGTCTAGAGTGGCTCTTTTCGGATCCCGATTGATGGAATTATTTTTCAGTGACAGAAAACCATTAATTCATAACATATTGTTAATGATGCGAACATTTAAGTCTTATCAAAATTCCACTTTTTAATGTTCAAATACATACTGAATTATTCTTCTATTTCTTGTTATGACACCAGTCTATATACATTTGGATTTTGGTGGAGTCAGACCGTGTCTGTATGCCCAGACACAGATAGTGCAGATGAAATTAAACAAAAAGTAGTTAAAATATCACGTAAAAGTGAATGTTTAATATATAAGTAGGAATTTAACAAAAATTCAACAATCGTCAATACAAAAAAATGGGGCAGTCACTGAAATTTCTCACAAAATTCTCCAGTATTTTTGTCATATTCTGGCTTCTGTATATAATACTGTAGATCAGTTTAACAAAAAAAAAAATCAAGACAATATTGCTCTTGTAAGCAGTTTATATCCACCTGTGTGCATTATGTTGATTTACAGGACGGACCTTGTTATATTCAATAAACTGTTGTAAAGCGTATGTGCCTACTATCTATCAGTTTCTATTTCCTTTTATACTGAAGACACCTTCAAACACATGTTAGTAAATCTGAAATGTTTCTGCTGGCAAAATATAATATGCTAGTTATTTAACTCGTTTTTATGTGTAAGAGGATTCAAACTTTCAAAAAATCAAATTTATATCACAGCATACATTTCAGATTTGCGAGTGTTGTGTCTAAAATGCCTGCATGCCATATAGATTGATGTGGTATAAGCCATAAACTTAACAGATGTAGGTTTTGTCTCATTCATCCAAGATTGTCCCACTGTGACACGAGTTTGATCAGAATCGAAACACAATTATAGTAAATTATATGAAGAGTAACAACTTCTTTTTCTGGAAAAAAGAAATATATTTATTTGCCAGAAATTTATTAAAGAATTGGGAATTTTCCCTTGCTAAAACACCTGATAAAGATGTAAAATGAGACATAACCTTTCTAGACGTTTTTGCTTTAGACGAACAGATATATTGCATGTTGCTGGGAACCCCGGTAAAGAGAACGCATTATTTACTCTATAACCTGCTCATGTAAGCTCAGTAGTTACAAGTTGAACCAATTTTCAGGTGAAATAACATCGGTAGATTTAGTCGTCATGTACCAAGATTGGAAAACAGGTCTGCAGCACGGAGCGTGATAGCTGCGTGAGTTTAAACATGACTTCAGTACATGGTAATGAACATCAGGATCCTATTGGTACAACTTCACTTTTCTGTAGACTGCATGAATTTATGATACCCATAGAATTACCTAATATCACAATTGCATTTTCATAAACACAATGGAATGACATCTTACTTAACTTGTACACAATGTAACAACATGCGGGACAAGCTGTAGAAACAAGAAGGTTCCCACCACCAGAGTTTGTAAGTTATAAGTGAAAGAATTTATTCAATTCCACAGTATTCAAAGTTACCTTTTGATGGAAGGAAATGCTGCCTCATGTATCCACAAGATCAGCCACATTTCTGTAACATGTTTATATGGCAATAACACTGGTCTGGACGAATTCTTTAAAGAAGAAGCTACGGGAACTGATAACCAAATTATCTGTAATGATTACCACCATTTATGTCTTGCCTTTTCAAAGAAAATAAGAGTTGTATTGATTGGTGTTACTTTTCTACGACATTGGCATCGTCATTCACAATTCAAAATTAAGGTTTTGTATTTAGTTGCAGTAAAGCTCAAGGTGAGCTATTTTGATCACCTGTATTGTGGTCCGTCTGTAAACTTTTTTGTTGTGTGCACTCTTGCACCAGTATTTTTCATTGGATCTTCCCTAAAATTATATAGTAGTATAACCATAATATCTCGGACAAGTTCTTGAACTGGCCAAATCGGATTATTAATGTCAAGAGTTGTGGCCCTTGAAACATTCAAAAATGCCCTATTTGACATTGTGTGCATTCTAGCACCCGCATTTTTTTTATCTTCAGTAAATTTGCATAGTACATGTAGTTATATAACCATAATATCTCGGACAAGCTCTTAAACTGGCCAAATCAGATTATTAATATATTTATGGCCCTTGAAATATTAAAAAATGCACTATTCGACCATGTGTGCACTTAGCACCCTTACTTTTCATTTGATTCTCACCAAACTGACACAGTAGTTATATAACCATAATGTCTAGGACAAGTTCTTGAACTGGCCAAATCGGATTATTAATGTCAAGAGTTGTGGCCCTTGAAACATTCAAAAATGCCCTTATTGACATATTGTGCATTCTAGCACCCGCATTTTTTTTATCTTCAGTAAATTTGCATAGTAGTTATATAACCATAATATCTCGGACAAGCTCTTGAACTGGCCAAATCAGTTTATTAATATATTTATTGCCCTTGAAATATTAAAAAATGCACTATTCCACCATGTGTGCAATCTAGCACCCTTATTTTTCATTTGATTCTCACCAAACTGACACAGTAGTTATATAACCATAATATCTAGGACAAGTTCTTGAACTGGCCAAATTGGATTATAAATGTCAGTTATGGCCCTTGAAACATTAAATAATTCACTTTATACCTATACCTTTATGCAGTATTAGCAAAAGATGTGGAATCATTTATTGGCAGTATTTTAAGCTTGGCTGGCCAAAGGCCAGAAGGGTTTATAAAATAATGCGCTTTCTGCTGTCTGTTATTCATTAGCACCACTTTCTTTGAAACTTCTAGGCTGATTGTACTTAACTTCACATGGATGTTTCTCATGGATATGAGACTACATTTTTCATCTAAAATTGAAGATGTCTACCTTTACTAAAAACAGTAAAACTTTAGAAATATCTCCTCATATCCTCAAAACAGATTCTGAAAATATTAATGTCGAAATGATCATCAAATATTAGTCTATATATATAGAACCTGATATCTCCTGAATCAGGTTGAAACACATAAGGAATTTAATGCCTGTCTCACAATTCACAGCAATTCATGCTTAAATCATGACATCATTCAAACTTTCCCTGAAGCCACTGACCAATCAACGTGCTCCAATGTGCTGCTATTTAACAGACCCAATCGGAAGGCTAGCTAAGTTCATTCTACACACTAATTAAATGTTGTTCTTCAAGATTTGTACAAAGGGTGTCCCTGAGTTAAAAAATTATCTCGCCGCTCAATATGGTGACACGTGATTATAATGGAGATTTATATGTGAGTGTTTTAAGCTCCACTATTCGGAGAATAAGGAGAGCTATTCTACTCGCCCTGGCACTGGCGTCGGTGTCGCACCCTGGTTAAAGTTTTACATGCAAGTCCCTATCTCTGTAACCATTGCATGTATTGACTTGAAACTTTACACAAGACTTCCCAGTTATAAAACCTACAATAATTAAGATAGATAGCTCTTTGATGACTATAACGAAAAATTATTGCCCTTGTAAGACTTAGAAATTCAGGTTGAAGTATTGCGTGCAAGTACCATTAAGTCCATATCTCACCAACTACTCAATGTATTTGATTGAAATTTCACACAAGACTTCCTTGTCATCAAACCTACTCCAATAACTAAGTTAGATAACTGTTGCATGAATATAATGCAAATTATTGCCCTTATTTGAATAAATAATGGTTTAAGTTTTGATAGCAAGTACCATCTCGCTAACCACTCCATGTATTTGACTGAAACTTCAGACAATATTTTCCAGTCTTCAAATGTACTACATTAACTAAGTTAGGTAACTCTTGCATGATTAAAATGCAAATTATTGTCTTTGTTTGACTTGGATATTCTGGTTAAAGTTTTGCATGCAAGTACAATCAATTCCATATCTCACCAACCACTTAACATATTTGATTGAATCTTCAGACAAGACTTCCCAGTCATCAAACATTACAATAACTAAGGTAGATAACTCCTGCATGAGTATGATGATATAATTATTGCCCTTGTTTGACTTAGAAACTCTTGTAAAGTTTTGTCTGCAAGTACAATCAAGTCCATATCTCACCAACCACTCAATGTATTTGGTTGAAACTTCAAACAAGCCTTCCCAGTCATCAAACCTACTACAATAACTAAGTTAGATAACTCTTGCATGAATATTATGCAATTATTGTCCTTGCTTGACTTAAAAATTGGTGTTAAAGTTTTGCATGCAAGTACCATCAGTCTATATCACAACAAACACTTGATGTATTTGATTGAAACTCAACAGTCTCTGCATTTATTGGATTAAAATTTCTTACACAGTATTGCAGTTATAAGGTCTACTCAATTTAGTAAGAGATAACTCTTGTTTTTTGGATCGTCATCAGTCTCGATCAAATTTGTACTTGTGTGACAAATACTCGAAAAGTCGAGCATGATGTCCCTCAAACAGCTCTTAGAAATAGAACTGATTTTGCCTAATTTTCACAGAAGTATTGTTTAGTCAAGGGTATTTAGATTTGTTAAAATGGCAAAGGTTGACCTTTAGTAAGGGTCAGGAAGGGCCCCAAAAGGATAAAAATTGAAAATTTTCAAAGATCTTTTCCGCAAGAGTTCACGGTTGGTTTAACAGCAGATTATCCCTGTGGGTTGGGATTTATACAGAATTAAGAAGATAGTATTTATATGGTCCTGTAAGGTTTTAAGAGTTTTACATAGGAACTAAAAACTTCTCATTTTTCATCGATGTGTGAAAATCAATTTGAGTAGAGATTGAAGTTAGGAAAAATCAAGGGACTGGGATCTGGGGTCCTGTAAGGGACTTTATGGGAAACTAAAAGTTCCATATTTAAGTTTTGCTTTTCATAGTAAATACTTTGTTCAATAAGGGGTGGCAGTTGGTTTTTAGTTATTAGCAGGTAGAGCGTCTGCAGGCACACTTGGTACTCTTGTTTTATGATTTTCTCGCTACTATATCACCATTTACAATAGAAATACAAATTCACTGGCTTCTTCCATGAGGTAGTTTGATGAATCAAATGAAGGGTGGTATTTCATGTCCAGTCCATAACTTTGTCATACACTGACGTCATTTTAAATAGCATGGCATGAATCCCCAAACTAACATGTCAGCATGACCCAGGTCGATAGCTCAAAGGTCATGGTCACACTAAGAGAATAAACAAGAAAATGAAGAAATTTGTGTCTGGTCTGTAACTTAGTAATTAATTGAGGGATTTTAAAATAATGTCTGTGACAGAGTTTAAGGCCACATTTTAAGGTCAAACATGATTGATTGATTGAATGTTTAGCGTCATTTTATGCCATCGAGGGCTAACAGACGATCAGTTAACCTAACCACTGTTTCCTGGGATTAACCAGTACTCAAGCACACCTCAAGTAACTGATAACTTTCCCACTTGAATCAGTGATGAGAGATGAATGATAATGAGACACTATGTCGTATATCAATCATCATGGAGACTGTTGCCGGGTGGGAATTTGAAATCACGACCCCTTGATTGATAGTGAGACGGGTAACCGACTGAGCTAACCGGGCCCAGCGGTCAAACATGAAAAAGGACTTGTACATATATACAATGTATGTATAGCAAATGGTACTTCTGTCTGGTCTGAAACTTAGTAATTTATTGGTGAATGGTTTAAATAATTTGGCTTAATTGATCACCACAACATGACGGTGAGCCGGTCGCAAGACCCAGGGTAATAAGTTTGTCAAATTTTCAGTAAAACACTTTACTTCAGTCACAAAGACTGTCTTCACATTGACAAACCAGTACTACTTCTTGGGCATTTGTCAATTACTAGTGACAGTTCTTGTTCTACGTAATTCTACTTTAAATCCTACTACTCTTATAGGTGGGCGCGGCCCTGATTAACTATTCTGGATTCGCACATGAAATCTGCATTGACTATTTCCTTTATTCTTACGAATGTTGTAAATCCAGAATAGTGTGTTTCCGGATTACAACACCCTGCTGACTAACAATTTCGCTGAAACTATGTAAAAAATTGATATTTGACTCCTCTGCAGACATTTTAGACAGTGACGAAGTTGCTTTCCAAAACAAAACGCAATATACCAACCTGTCTCCGAGTCATGGGGATATAAATAGATCATTTCTATAAAGATTTATAAAGTTTAAAAACCCTCTGCATTACGAAGAAATTGCGCTAGCACGATTAAACATATTCATTTTGTATCGTTACACAAGTTGACGTCACTACATTTTATTGGAAGGCGAGCAAAGCTCTGACTTCCTTAGCTGTCGTGCAGCTCTAGCATCTGTTATACACTAAAACGTATGGCAGGAACCGTCATATCCGTCCGACCGATAAAGAGTTCACAAGTTTCAAAACGCATTTACCGTAGCAGAGGACGTATTATACAACAAAAGATTCAAAGTTTTTTTTAAGTATTGCGGATATTTTTCTTTACAAAAATTCAAAAATACGACACGGGAAGCATACAATTTGCATGGAAATGCGGAAGAATACACTTCTAAAAAAAACGCAGCAATTTTCTTTGATAAAAAAAAGTTTTACGCATTTACTTCTATGCATACAATCTGATCACCTCGGCCTTTATCCTACGCTGACATAATAAGGCGCCATTTTCGAACAACTATCAGTCACATGATAAAATAAAATGGCGGCCCCCTTATGCCACCTTATATACATGTACGTCGAAAATATAAACGTTGGTTAATCAAGACAGATATTTTAAATTTTAATTTTAAACATGACCCATGTCAAGTGTATAAATTAAAAAATCTATATAATAAAGCCATATATTGAACTTAATGACGGATACATAATTTGTTACTTTCACGCGAAGGAACACATACTTGTAACACAGGCGAATAGCGTTGGACTCTGAATTGCATGCAGGAGATTATTTATACAGATACACAAAAGAAATATTAAACACACCACATTCTTTTCTAAATCCCAATGAAATGCCTTTTAACATATCAGAAATCTAACTAAGTTTTTCAATTTTCCGAACCTACATTTTCGAATTAACACAAGCAGCGAGCCTTCCCTCAGGCCCTTCAGGCCTTTGATATTCTTAGTAAAATTTACCATACGTTTTGTTATACAGAAATAATATACTTTGCCAGTGCATCTGCCAATACGTATATGCAATAGTTTAAATCTTACTCACACAGTTTTACTCAATTTACATGTTTTGCTCAATATGATTCTATGACTAAATGTCGGCGTTCACGAATAGGTCTTCAACAAACTTTTTTGCTTTATTCCATCAATATAAATTTGGTTTAGTATTCAGTTTATAATAAATTTTGGTGTATACATGTATACTACACACAAATGTATTTTAGAATTGTTCTGCGACGCTATTTTAACCGCTCTGCGATTCTGCAAACACAAATGACACTGTTATGTGGAGCACAGCAATATTAAATAGGTGTTAACAATAATTGTTCATACCGTTTATGAAACAACAAACTGATAGGGAAACTGCTTTAATATTTTATATTATGGTGTTCAAAGTTACACAATATATAGCAATTGATGGTTTATTCTTATATGCACTTTTGATCTAATATTCAGTTTAAAATAAATGTCGCGGTACAAAACCTTCTACTTGCAATTGTCTACGATTCTAATTTTAACCGCTCTGCGATTCTGTAACAAGCCTTATTCCTGTAAACGCTACCTCTGTGTTATGTAGTTCACAATAATTTAACTAATTGTTGCTAATATGTGCTTCTACCTTTTTGGTTAGATCGCATGAGCGACCGAACCCTATATAAGGACCAGTTAAGAAACTGACTCTGGGCGCTGCCACATTGAAGCGTCACGATCACGTTAAAACACAGCATTCGCCACATAGAGATCGCCATTGTTTTTCTAAACAGTATATCATGGGAATATACAAACCGCTATCGATATTAAAACCTGGTCACGGCTAAAAGGAAAATTCAAATGCGGTGTGTGTAATAGTTGATTGTGACGTTTTAATGCACTAATTGAGATCACTATGAATTGTTCTTTGCATATTTAATCAGGAAAAAAAATGATAATGCCTTCAATCAAGGAATTTTCTAAAACTCCTTGCTTACATGAGGTCTTGAAAATTATCATTTTTGACAATTTATCGCCGTTTCTAACAGACTCCTACTGAGTTTATTCAAATACTTTTCAAATAACAATGTATTTACTCAATTATTATAATATGCTGAACCAATAACAATGGAAATAGTAACACAAGTAATCAGCTACAGTTGTTTATTTTACTCGATACAACAGAACTATAAGGCATAGTACCACCATTGCAAAAAGGAAGTGCTTCCGTGGGGTAGTGGCATAATGGCGGTTATAAATCATCCTCATTTCTTCTTCTTTAAAAATGCATTTTCCTTATTTTAATGCTCATTTTTTTTATTTGAATGGCATTATTGATGTATTTTGAACATTTATATAGCATTGTCATGTTTGAATTGTGAATTTAGAAAAAAAATTGATGCTTGGAAATTGGGGTATGAATACATGATTTCGGAAGTGTACTTTCACTTTGCCACCAGTGTACACACTGAGCAGAAAAAAAATCTCTTATATGACAAATGACCCCTACTTTTCTCATCATATTTTGATAGTGCAGTGGTTGACAAACAGTAAAATGTAGGTTTAACTTCTTTAATTTGGGTTACTCTATGAATGACAAGCTTTCAAACTTTTATTATTTACTATAGAATAAAGAACAAAAATCAATGGTAGGTTTACACCTATAAAAGATAGTTTACCGGTGTGACATATTTTCAGCACGTCATCAGAATCAGATATATCGCCGAACATGCACACGTTTTTGAAAACAGTAATTTTTAACTGTTGTTTTTAAAAATAATATATCCACAAATTAATCTAAAATATGAATACGAATTATTTTAAAATATATTATAAGCACAGTAGTAAATTCTATAGAACATAGCATTAAGTAAGTTAGACAATATTATAAAGTAAGTTTATTGAGATCAGTACATTTAAACATCAAAGTTATTATCAGGCACACCTGCAGCCGGGAATTCACTGTGTCAGCCGGAATCTTGATTGGATTTGGTATCACCCGTGTATTTAGTACCCTGTACAAGGAACCAAACTTACACATTCATTCACTTTAATTGCCACATCGTTTTATAAGACCTAACCATTGGATGCTTTTTAAAAGCAGCCAACTTGTTTTAAATACAACACATTTATGGGATACTACCGTCATATGGGTTATGGACGCGTGGTCGCGCACATTTGTAGTGTACATGTATATGGTTAAAAGTTTTAGTTTGTAATATTTTACCGTATGTTTCTCAGTTTGTCTGCAGTATTTTATATATAGAAAATTGTTTATTTTTGTGTTGTTGTTTTGTTGTTGTTTTCTTTTATTTTTGTCTTCTGATGAAGGCGTAAAGCTGAAAGCTAGCTAATGATATCTCGTTATAAGTTTTAGCACTGTAAAATGGTAATTCTCTCTACTGTATTCACTATTTCTACCATTTATGTATCATTAGCGGATCCGGTGCTCCCGAAAGGTGTTTTGTTAGACGTATGATTCTCCATATATATATATATGTATATATATATATATATATATAGAGAGAGAGAGAGAGAGAGAGAGAGAGAGAGAGAGAATTGAAATCACAATCGGAAATTCCGTTTTCCGTTTAAGTTTAAGATATCTATGCAACCACTCATTAGATGTGAATGAAACTTCGTATGTGTGTTCACCATCACCAATGGAACACACAGAGACAAGAACCATAACTCTGGATTGCATTTTGACACAGTTATGGCCCTTTTTCGACTTGGACACCCAGGAGCGAGCTTTGTTGTCTTCTGACAACTCTTGTTGTAAGTGCCAACAAACTATCTCACAAGTAAGCCATTAGACCAAATGTAAAAGGTAAGCGTTTAATCATAACGAACCTTCGTGTCACGAGCTCGATCGCATACCCATACAGAGACATGAGAAATTTAAAATGTGTAAGAACCGGAGGAGTTATTCCAGTAATAAAGAGCGACGTGACGAAATGTTGTTTTACCGTGTAAGTAGGGTCCGGTGCACTTTTATTTTCAGATACCGACTGCTGTCGGACTGCTGTTTATGGGCTGAAAGCATGGATGGTTAAATTGAAAAAGTCGGATCGAGTAAAAAATAACAGTAGTAATTTTTAAATTGTTGGAAACACACACTAATATATTGCTTTGTAGTGAATTTTAATCAAATTTACTTCTATTGTATATTTGACAATTTCATCGAAATAACCACTTTTCATCTTGTTCATTCAATATAACTTTCATGTTTTAGATTTTAATAGAACTCGGTGTAATATATACTATTACCATAATCTCTTGCGTGAGTGAAACAGCATCTCCATTCCAACTGCACTCGGCCGACTTGTATGCCTTTTAATCTAAACAATCATGGTTATCATATATAGACGTTGATTTTAGAAAATGTTTTAATCAAATTGTTATATTGCATATAACCAAACATACACTCTTGGCTGACGTCGAAAATCGGTTAATTTCAGTTAACATGAGCGAAATTATTTGCTCTTCAATTTCGGAAAATCCTATAAGTATGCTAAAATATGGCACCCTTGCTGATTCAAGAGCAGATTACTCCCATTGTTTCTTCTCAACCAATGTCCTATGGTTACTTTGTATAATATAAACAAGTTTGAGTAAAATCCAATAAAACAACACTTTTTGGTGGGTATTTTTCTCTGAAACTATAGGCATGTTAGTTTTAACATTTTGCATACCCATATCCAAATACATGTAGGTTTCATTGTATTTTATCATGTTCTTAACAAAATATTTGCACAGACAACTTTGATATGATATATATATCACAAATTTGTATATGTTGATCTCACAAATTAGGATAAGTGGTATTTCGTAATGAATAGTCGATTATCGTTACAATATGTATTGTCATAATTCGAAAAGTTTAATTATTGTATATATGATATATTGTATTCGAATATCAGATACTAAGTATTTAAATTTGTGACTTCAAATTGATGGTATAATGTTTTTTGAACACATTTATCGTCGTTTCACAATTCGTTGACGTGGTCCAGTTTTTATGAAAGAACGGCCGAAGGACATGGTTGAAAAGACACGGATCATTTCTTCCTAAATACACACTGGAACGTTCACGTCAGTAGAAGTATGGATCGACCTACCATACTGGAACGTCCACGTCAGTAGAGGTATGGATCGACTTACCACACTGGAACGTCCACGTCAGTAGAGGTATGGATCGACATATCACACTGGAACGTCCACGTCAGTAGAGGTATGGATCGACCTATCACACTGGAACGTCCACGTCAGTAGAGGTATGGATCGACCTATCACACTGGAACGTCCACGTCAGTAGAGGTATGGATCGACCTATCACACTGGAACGTCCACGTCAGTAGAGGTATGGATCGACGTACCACACTGGAACGTCCACGTCAGTAGAGGTATGGATCGACCTACCACACTGGAACGTCCACGTCAGTAGAGGTATGGATCGACCTACCACACTGGAACGTCCACGTCAGTAGAGGTATGGATCGACGTACCATACTGGAACGTCCACGTCAGTAGAGGTATGGATCGACCTACCACACTGGAACGTCCACGTCAGTAGAGGTATGGATCGACGTACCACACTGGAACGTCCACGTCAGTAGAAGTATGGATCGACCTACCACACTGGAACGTCCACGTCAGTAGTGGTATGGTTCGACCTACCACACTGGAACGTCCACGTCAGTACATGTATGGATCGACCTATCACACTGGAACGTCCACGTCAGTAGAGGTATGGATCGACCTATCACACTGGAACGTCCACGTCAGTAGAGGTATGGATCGACCTACCATACTGGAACGTCCATGTCAGTAGAGGTATGGATCGACCTACCATACTGGAACGTCCACGTCAGTAGAGGTATGGATCGACCTACCACACTGGAACGTCCACGTCAGTAGTGGTATGGTTCGACCTACCATACTGGAACGTCCACGTCAG
Source organism: Panopea generosa (assembly GCA_029582155.1). Taxonomy (NCBI): domain Eukaryota; kingdom Metazoa; phylum Mollusca; class Bivalvia; order Adapedonta; family Hiatellidae; genus Panopea; species Panopea generosa. The sequence continues at coordinate 13,665,456 of CM055895.1, read as the reverse complement.
GTAGAGGTATGGATCGACCTACCATACTGGAACGTCCACGTCAGTAGTGGTATGGTTCGACCTACCACACTGGAACGTCCACGTCAGTAGATGTATGGATCGACCTATCACACTGGAACGTCCACGTCAGTAGAGGTATGGATCGACCTATCACACTGGAACGTCCACGTCAGTAGAGGTATGGATCGACCTACCACACTGGAACGCCTACGTCAGTACATGTATGTTTCGACCTATCACACTGGAACGTCCACGTCAGTAGAGATATGGATCGACCTATCACACTGGAACGTCCACGTCAGTAGAGGTATGGATCGACCTACCACATTGGAACGTCCACGTCAGTAGATGTATGGTTCGACCTACCACACTGAAACGTCCACGTCAGTAGAGGTATGGGTCGACGTACCATATTGGAACGTCCACGTCAGTAGAGGTATGGATCGACCTATCATACTGAAACGTCCACGTCAGTAGAGGTATGGGTCGACCTATCATACTAGAACGTCCACGTCAGTAGAGGTATTGGTCGACCTATCATACTGGAACGTCCACGTCAGTAGAGGTATGGTTCGACCTACCACATGGGAACGTCCACGTCAGTAGAGGTATGGATCGACCTACCACACTGGAACGTCCACGTCAGTAGAGGTATGGATCGACGTACCATACTGGAACGTCCACGTCAGTACAGGTATGGGTTGACCTACCATACTCGAACGTCCATGTCAGCGGAGGTATGGGTCGACCTACCATACTAGAACGTCCAAGTCAGTAGAGGTATGGATCGACCTACCACACTGGAACGTCCACGTCATTAGAGGTATGGATCGACCTACCATACTGGAACGTCCACGTCAGTAGATTTATGGATCGACCTATCATACTGGAACGTCCACGTCAGTAGAGGTATGGATCGACCTATCACACTGGAACGTCCACTTAAGTAGTGGTATGGATCGACCTATCATACTGGAACGTCCACGTTAGTAGAGGTATGGATCGACCTATCACACTGGAACGTCCACGTCAGTAGATGTATGGATCGACCTATCATACTGGAACGTCCACGTCAGTAGTGGTATGGATCGACCTATCATACTGGAACGTCCACGTCAGTAGAGGTATGGATCGACCTACCATACTGGAATGTCCACGTCAGTAGATGTATGGATCGACATATCACACTGGAGCGTCCACGTCAGTAGAGGTATGGGTCGACGTACCATACTGGAACGTCCACGTCAGTAGAGGTATGGATCGACCTATCATACTGGTATGGATCGACCTACCACACTGGAACGTCCACGTCAGTAGAGGTATGGATCGACCTATCATACTGGAACGTCCACGTCAGTAGATGTATGGATCGACATATCACACTGGAACGTCCACGTCAGTAGAGGTATGGATCGACCTACCATACTGGAACGTCCACGTCAGTAGAGGTATGGATCGACCTATCATACTGGAACGTCCACGTTAGTAGAGGTATGGATCGACCTATCACACTGGAACGTCCACGTCAGTAGATGTATGGATCGACCTATCATACTGGAACGTCCACGTCAGTAGATGTATGGATCGACCTATCATACTGGAACGTCCACGTCAGTAGTGGTATGGATCGACCTATCATACTGGAACGTCCACGTCAGTAGAGGTATGGATCGACCTACCATACTGGAACGTCCACGTCAGTAGATGTATGGATCGACATATTACACTGGAACGTCCACGTCAGTAGAAGTATGGGTCGACGTACCATACTGGAACGTCCACGTCAGTAGAGGTATGGATCGACCTATCATACTGGTATGGATCGACCTACCACACTGGAACGTCCACGTCAGTAGAGATATGGATCGACCTATCATACTGGAACGTCCACGTCAGTAGATGTATGGACCGACATATCATACTGGAACGTCCACGTCAGTAGATGTATGGATCGACCTACCACACTGGAACGTCCACGTCAGTAGAGGTATGGATCGACCTACCATACTGGAACGTCCACGTCAGTAGACGTATGGATCGACCTACCATACTGGAACGTCCACGTCAGTAGATGTATGGATCGACCTATCATACTGGAACGTCCACGTCAGTAGAGGTATGGATCGACCTATCATACTGGAACGTCCACGTCAGTAGATGTATGGATCGACATATCACACTGGAACGTCCACGTCAGTAGAGGTATGGATCGACCTACCATACTGGAACGTCCACGTCAGTAGAGGTATGGATCGACCTATCATACTGGTATGGATCGACCTACCACACTGGAACGTCCACTTTAGTAGTGGTATGGATCGACCTATCATACTGGAACGTCCACTTAAGTAGTGGTATGGATCGACCTATCATACTGGAACGTCCACGTCAGTAGATGTATGGATCGACCTATCATACTGGTATGGATCGACCTACCATACTGGAACGTCCACTTCAGTAGTGGTATGAATCGACGTATCGTACTGGAACGTCCACGTCAGTAGAGGTATGGATCGACCTATCATACTGGAACGTCCACGTCAGTAGATGTATGGATCGACATATCATACTGGAACGTCCACGTCAGTAGATTTATGGATCGACCTACCACACTGGAACGTCCACGTCAGTAGATGTATGGATCGACATATCAAACTGGAACGTCTACGTCAGTAGAGGTATGGATCGACATATCATACTGGAACGTCCACGTCAGTAGATTTATGGATCGACCTACCACACTGGAACGTCCACGTCAGTACATGTATGGATCGACATATCACACTGAAACGTCCACGTCAGTAGATGTATGGATCGACCTATCATACTGGAACGTCCACGTCAGTAGAGGTATGGATCGACCTATCATACTGGAACGTCTACGTCAGTAGAGGTATGGATCGACATATCACACTGGAACGTCCACGTCAGTAGATGTATGGATCGACCTATCATACTGGAACGTCCACGTCAGTAGAGGTATTGATCGACCTATCATACTGGAACGTCTACGTCAGTAGAGGTATGGATCGACATATCACACTGGAACGTCCACGTCAGTAGATGTATGGATCGACCTATCATACTGGAACGTCTACGTCAGTAGAGGTATGGATCGACATATCACACTGGAACGTCCACGTCAGGTAGATGTATGGATCGACCTATCATACTGGAACGTCCACGTCAGTAGAGGTATGGATCGACCTATCACACTGGAACGTCCACGTCAGTAGATGTATGGATCGACCTATCATACTGGAACGTCTACGTCAGTAGAGGTATGGATCGACCTACCATACTGGAACGTCCACGTCAGTAGAGGTATGGATCGACCTATTATACTGGAACGTCCACGTCAGTAGATGTATGGATCGACCTATCACACTGGAACGTCCACGTCAGTAGAGGTATGGATCGACCTACCATACTGGAACGTCCACGTCAGTAGAGGTATGGATCGACCTATCATACTGGAACGTCCACGTCAGTAGATGTATGGATCGACCTATCATACTGGAACGTCTACGTCAGTAGAGGTATGGATCGACCTACCATACTGGAACGTCCACGTCAGTAGATGTATGGATCGACCTATCATACTGGAACGTCTACGTCAGTAGAGGTATGGATCGACCTACCATACTGGAACGTCTACGTCAGTAGAGGTATGGATCGATATATCACACTGGAACGTCCACGTCAGTAGATGTATGGATCGACCTATCATACTGGAACGTCCACGTCAGTAGAGGTATGGATCGACCTATCACACTGGAACGTCCACGTCAGTAGATGTATGGATCGACCTATCATACTGGAACGTCCACGTCAGTAGAGGTATGGATCGTCCTATCACACTGGAACGTCCACGTCAGTAGATGTATGGATCGACCTACCATACTGGAACGTCTACGTCAGTAGAGGTATGGATCGACCTACCATACTGGAACGTCCACGTCAGTAGAGGTATGGATCGACCTATCACACTGGAACGTCCACGTCAATAGATGTATGGATCGACCTATCACACTGGAACGTCCACGTCAGTAGAGGTATGGATCGACCTATCATACTGGAACGTCTACGTCAGTAGAGGTATGGATCGACCTACCATACTGGAACGTCCACGTCAGTAGAGGTATGGATCGACCTACCACACTGGAACGTCCACGTCAGTAGATGTATGGATCGACCTACCACACTGGAACGTCCACGTCAGTAGATGTATGGATCGACCTACCATACTGGAACGTCCACGTTAGTAGAGGTATGGATCGACCTACCATACTGGAACGTCCACGTCAGTAGATGTATGGATCGACATATCACACTGGAACGTCTACGTCAGTAGAGGTATGGATCGACATATCATACTGGAACGTCCACGTCAGTAGATGTATGGATCGACCTATCATACTGGAACGTCCACGTCAGTAGATGTATGGATCGACCTATCATACTGAAACGTCCACGTCAGTAGATGTATGGATCGACCTATCATACTGGAACGTCCACGTCAGTAGAGGTATGGATCGACCTACCATACTGGAACGTTAACGTCAGTAGAGGTATGGATCGACATATCATACTGGAACGTCCACGTCAGTAGATGTATGGATCGACCTATCATACTGGAACGTCCACGTCAGTAGATGTATGGATCGACATATCACACTGGAACGTCCACGTCAGTGGAGGTATGGATCGACCTACCATACTGGAACGTCCACGTCAGTAGTGGTATGGATCGACATATCATACTGGAACGTCCACGTCAGTAGATGTATGGATCGACCTATCATACTGGAACGTCCACGTCAGTAGAGGTATGGATCGACCTATCATACTGGAACGTCCACGTCAGTAGATGTATGGATCGACCTATCATACTGGAACGTCCACGTCAGTAGATGTATGGATCGACCTATCATACTGAAACGTCCACGTCAGTAGATATATGGATCGACCTATCATACTGGAACGTCCACGTCAGTAGAGGTATGGATCGACCTACCATACTGGAACGTTCACGTCAGTAGATGTATGGATCGACCTATCACACTGGAACGTCTACGTCAGTAGAGGTATGGATCGACATATCATACTGGAACGTCCACGTCAGTAGATGTATGGATCGACCTATCATACTGGAACGTCCACGTCAGTAGATGTATGGATCGACCTATCATACTGAAACGTCCACGTCAGTAGATGTATGGATCGACCTACCATACTGGAACGTTCACGTCAGTAGATGTATGGATCGACCTATCATACTGGAACGTCCACGTCAGTAGAGGTATGGATCGACATATCATACTGGAACGTCCACGTCAGTAGATGTATGGATCGACCTACCATACTGGAACGTCCACGTCAGTAGAGGTATGGATCGATATATCACACTGAAACGTCCACGTCAGTAGATGTATGGATCGACCTATCATACTGGAACGTCCACGTCAGTAGAGGTATGGATCGACCTATCACACTGGAACGTCCACGTCAATAGATGTATGGATCGACCTATCATACTGGAACGTCCACGTCAGTAGAGGTATGGATCGACATATCATACTGGAACGTCCACGTCAGTAGAGGTATGGATCGACCTATCACACTGGAACGTCTACGTCAGTAGAGGTATGGATCGACCTATCATATTGGAACGTCCACGTCAGTAGAGGTATGGATCGACCTATCATAATATTCAAACTATTTTTAAAAATCATTTAGGATATTAGCTTTATTTCCTAAAACGAAAGCTATTATATAAAGACACGAATGTGTGTGAAAACCGAGATGCAACACGGGCATGTAAACTATTACTGACAGTCAACTGGTAAAACGCTGAGATGTAATCTGAAATATTTAGCAAAATGTGATACAAAATTATGTTTGGTTCATTTCACGTGTAATGAGTTCGAGTAATGATTAAGTGCAATTTAAAATTTTGAGTCGAGGAAATTCTCAGCTTGAGATGTTAAGGCCATGTTGTCATTTACTGAGGATACAAGAGACTACAGTAGAACTTCGTTGGCTCGAACATAGATGGCGGCTGGAACACCATATTGAACCACTTATCTGGTCCCGGCCATTCTAATTTCGATATGTACACATGTACATGTATGGTATGAATTTGATCAGTACTTGGTTTTACAGTATTTGATTTAAATATAGATGAGATATTGCCTGTTAAATAGATTAGATACACCATTAAATCGCACGACATTTTCTCATGAATGTCATTAAATCAATATTTACATAATCGGCTGTCAATTAACAACCGCAAACAAATGTTGGTTATTGCAAATAAATTAATATAAAATGTCTATGAAAATCAAATTTCACAGTAAAATCAAAGATTTTAAATTGAGAAAATCGATGCAAATGTAGGGTTTAAATGTTCAGCATCCAGTGGCTTAAACTATTGTGATACATTTTTTAGCATTTTTTAATACATGCACAAGCATTTTGGTAAATATTAAACCAACGTTTGACATGCATTTCAGAAACAATTTCATCTATCAACAGATTACACCGAGATTTGCCCACCTCCAAAATCATCTTTTTGTGATATTCCAAACACGATCGATCTTTTTTTTAATATGAAGTATTTATAGGCCCCATTCCTGTTGATCGAAGGCTATGACCCTCTCCTTTTCTCCCCTTTTATACCTCTTGCAGGTGTATGTATTTCCCATCTTTCACTCCCGTTGCTTGATGAGGCTTGACCCTTCTCTTATTCCTGCTACCTAAAGAGGCATTTGCTCTTTATCCAGTTACTATGTATGAGGTAACTAGTTATGGCCCTTTTTTCATTCCAGCTCCCTAACTAGGTATGATCCTTCTTCCATTCCAACTCCCTAACGAGGTAAGATCCTTGTATAATCCCCACTCCACTTACAAAGTATGAAATTTCTCTTTTTTCCGTCTCCTAAAAGTGTATCCCCCATCTCTCATTATCACTCCCTAACGAGGTATGCCCTTTCTGTCATTTCCGCTCCCAAACCAGATATTAAACACATCTCATTCCCGCCCACTAACGAGGTTTGCCCCTTCTCTCATTTACACTCCCTAACGAGGTATGACCTTTTCTCATTTACACTCCCTAACGAGGTATGACCCTTCTCTCATTCCCGCTTCCTAGCGAGGTATTAAACTTATTTCTCTCCTGCCCCTTAAAAAGTATGACATATATCTCATTCTCTCTCCCTAACGCAATACTAGTATTTAACTCATTTCATTCCCGTCACTGCTTTTAATCAAAGATCAATTGAGAACTGAATAGCAATACTTTCATAGACATTACCTATGTTAAATTCGGTAGTGACACATCGAATCAATACCGGACGGGTAAACACAGTGACTAATTTATCGGGTTTGTTTGTATTTCTAATAAATGATCACAGTCATGTACTTGATTACTCGTATAAGAAACTTTCTTTAATTGTTTTGAGGATGAAAACCATGGTATTGAGGGCTTTACTCAATATCAAATTGGTTAAAGTCTTAAAAACATTACTTTTATCCTCAACAAAATTACAAAACGGACCTTTACGATCGTTTTTACCCGTTTATCTCTAAGGTGTTCTTACCAGTTTTCTTTAAGATTTTCGTACCGCTTTTTTCTTTAAGGTGTTCGTAGCCGTTTTTCTTTAAGATTTTCATACCGCTTTTATCTTTAAGGTGTTCGTAGCCGTTTTTCTTTAAGATTTTCATACCGCTTTTTTCTTTAAGGTGTTCGTAGCCGTTTTTCTTTAAGATTTTCATACCGCTTTTATCTTTAAGGTGTTCGTATCCGTTTTTCTTTAAGGTAATCGTACCAGTTTTTTCTCTAATGTGTTCGTACCTGTTTTTGTCTAAGGTGTTCGTATCAGTTTTTCTTCAAAGTATTCGTACCATTTTTTCTCTTATGTGTTCGTACCTGTTTTTCTCTAAGGTGTTCGTACCAGTTTTTCTTTAATATGTTCTTACCAGTTTTTCTTTAAGATGTTCCTGCCAGTTTTTTCTGTGTTCGTACCCGTTTTTCTTTAAGATGTTCGTACCAGTTTTTCTCTGTGGTCGTATCCGTTTTTTATAAGATGTTCGTACCCGTTTTTCTTTAAGATGTTCGTATCCGTTTTTCTCTAAGGTGTTCGTACCAGTTTTTCTCTGTGTTCTTACCCGTTTTTCTTTAAGGTGTTCGTACCTTTTTTCTTTAAGATGATCGTACCCGTTTTTCTTTAAGGTGTTCGTTCCCGTTTTTCTTTAAGGTGTTCGTACCAGTTTTTCTCTAAGGTGTTCGTATCCGTTTTTCTCTAAGATGTTCGTACCAGTTCTTCTCTAAGGTGTTCGTACCATTTTTTCTCTAAGGTGTTGTACTAGTTTTTTTCTAAGTTGTTCGTATCAGTTTTTCTCTAAGATGTTCGTATCAGTGTTTCTCTAAAATGCTCGTACCATTTTTTCTCTAAGATATTCGTACCAGTTTTTCTCGTACCAGCTTTTTCTCTAAGGTGTTCGTATCAGTTTTCTCTTAGGTTTTCGTACCAGTTTTCACTAAGGTTTTCGTTCCAGTTTTTCTCTAAGATATTCGTACCAGTATCTCTTAAGTACCCGTTTTAATGCGTATTGGAGCTATTCTACATCTAAGAATTGGTAGTCACAGTACAGTGAGGGTTGGTTTGAAATTCACGTTTATTTTTTGGAAGGCAAAGTCTTCTATAGGGATGTTGCCTAGATTTCAATTTTGTTCTATAACCTTTGTTATTCTGTTGACCACGATTTTATCCAACGGATAAAATAGTTTCAAAAGTTTTAAAGTGTAATTACCATAGCAGAGGACGTAGAGATCCAAATTTTATTGCGATTCTATCAAACATAGAGCAAAACACTTCAAATATACGGTAGTCAAAGCATACGATTTCCACTAAAATGACATGAAATGCAGACGATTACTGCGCATTAGTATATCAATGGTAAAAATAGTCCCCTTCTGCGTCCCAAACGACGATTAATATGGCTGCCATTTTTGTAAGGTAAAATGCAGGGAAAAATTGAAATTGTGGTCTCAATACTATGATTTCAGATTGACGTTCGATTCGGAAATATTTTTATTAATAAATGAAAGGCTGGAATACTTTAAAACGGTGGTATACTTGCTTTGTTCATTCAAAACATTGATTTAAACTCGTGAAAAGGCCAATTTTTGTGCTTTTCTCTTCGGTCATTCGTGAAACTCAGTCATTTTCTCAATCGTGAAACATCGGGTATTTCCGTATCCTCCGTAGAATACACCTCGTGTATAGCTCTAGAATACACCAACGCGAATCGCCTGTGTTACAAGTCTGTGTTCATTCGCGTGAAAGTAACAAATAATGTATCCGTCATTAAATTGATTATATATGGCGTTGTTATATCGATTTTTTTATTTATACACTCGACATGGGTCATATTTATAGGGAAATTTAAAATATCAGTCTTGATTAACAAACGTTTATATTTTCAACGTACATGTATATAAACAGATGGCATAAGGGGGCCGCCATTTTACTTTATCATGTGACTGAAAGTATTTCCAAAATGGCGCCTTATTATGTCAGAGGTCTATTGCGTAGCATAAAGGCCGAGGTGATCAGATTGTCATTTTCTATTGACATTAACGCGATTATACAAATGTGTTTGTTTTTCTTTTTTTATTCATGTTTTTTTTTATTCATGTTTTTTTTTAAAATAAGAACTTCTAGTATGCCTGCCACATTTAAAGTATTATCTATAACGACAAAATGCATATAAAATACTAGGTTTTTTTTAACACTATTTGTTCATTTTTATTGCGGTGTTCGCACGATTTGGTCGTCTCAACAGTATAAGGGAGGCAACTCGTGTTGTACTATGTTGTTTGTTCGTTTCTTTCTTTCTATCTATCAACCACAATTTATTTAGTTTATTATAAAATAAATTTCACCTGTCTTTCAAGTATTTTTTTTATATGATTTTATGGTTATATTTACATTAAATGGAAGATTTCTGTTGCAACTAACATATCAACTATGATCATGTGTTTGATGGGTCATCAACGTGTTGGTTTATGATAAAGATCATCTTTTATTTGAATTAAAAAATATTTTCATCATTATAACAAGTTTTTTTTCTATTTGTATTTCGATTTGTATTCATGAGCTCATTGGTAAATCCATATATCATATCCTGACAAGAAATTAAAGAAAGATGACATGATGGGCAATACTGTGAACGGGTGAGCCTTCCCTCAGGCCGTTCAGACCTTTGATTATTCTTGTATGGTTTTATAGAGGTATCGTCTATATCGCCGATCATATATTTTGTATCATAGGAATAAAACTACAGATTTATTTCAAACATCATATGTTGTGGATATTCTGTTCAATAACTTATAATGTATTTTGTCTCCGTAGTGTAAAATTATTTCATTTTGTTGACCAAATATTAAATCGCGTCCCGCGATAACATCACTCATTGGCCAGTATCGGGTTATGCTAAAACATTGACGAATAAAACCGAAAATGTCGAACTGTGCATTGGCGAATTTCTCATAATCAAGATAAACTACAAGGACGGAATCAATCATTATCTTCAAATGGGACCTTCCTCTTTGTGATTCAATAAAGTTTTCAGCATTTATTAAACAAAAAGTTATAGGCGATGTACTTTAAGGCATAGTGCCACCATTGCAAAAAGGAAGTGCTTCCGTGGGGTAGGGGTAGTCGCATAATGGCGGTTATAAATAATCCTCAATTCTTCTTCTTTAAAAATGCATTTTCCTTATTTTAACATTTTTTTTATTTGAATGGCATTATTGATGTATTTTGGACATTTTGATAGCATTGTCATGTTTGAATTGTGAATTAAGAAAAAAAAATGACGCTTGGAATTTGGGGTATGAATTTATGATTTCGGAAGTCTACTTTCACTTTGTCACCAGTGTACACACTGAGCAGAAAAAAATCTCTTATATGACACATGACCCCTACTTTTCTCATCATATTTTGATAGTGCAGAGGTTGACAAACAGTAAAATGTAGGTTTCACTTCTTTCATTTGGGACTCTCTATGAATGACAAGCCTTCAAACTTTTATTATTTACTATAGAATAAAGAACAAAAATCGATAGTGGGGTAACACCTTAAGGCACATTGCAGGTTATCTATGCCATATCCAGATTAACTGAAAAATCTAAGAATGATTCTGATTAGAGCCACTGTCTTTCCGCAAGCAACCGGCAAACTTTCTCACATAGTGTTTTTAGAGCGAGCTGGACTCGAACCTACGACCTTAGCGGTGCTAGGTAAGTGCTATTGAGATGGCGGCCTAGACCACTCGGCCACGGAGGACCCCAACAAATTAACGTCATTGTATTACAGATTGACTCGAATAACATTCCCTTGGTTTGAACAGTTACACTTGTCTAAGCATGCATTACTATATATCGACATTTTATACCGACGAAGACCGAGCGAGGCCAACTTCTTTTTCACAGTGCAGAACCAATTTTACAACGATGTTTACCCATTGTAGGATTTATTGGTCGAATCGAGATGAACTTGAATTCCATAAATATAGGTTTGGGTATACATATAAAACACTTTAGACAACCATTTAGTACACATTGTTATTAAATAAAATACAAATACTGCACACAACAAACAACATGCCAAAACAATCTTCTTTATATACATGTATATAGGGTCAATGTGAACAATGTAAAAAACATGAACAATAAACACCATGTTTCATAATAACAATTAATATACTTATGGTGCGTTTTTTGTGTGTGTGTTTTTTTTTAATTATTTATTTTACTTCGATTGTGAAATAAGTTCTTACAACTTGGACAAATCACGCTCGAAGTCTTTCTGTGTAGAGCAAGTACTAAGCATATGTAGATAAAGTATCTTGCTCAATACTTCATATTGCCGTGGCGGAGGATCAAACCTATGACCATCCGATCCTTGGTCCGATGATTTTCCATGGGACCACGTGCTCCCAAAATTCCACTTTTGTTATCAATAGAAAGCGTCAGTAAAATCAATAAAGAACAGTCATAACTATTTATAGGTTAATAACATTTAAATATAAATAAACCTGAAAAGTATATTTTTACAATTTATGTAGACATTTTTTCTGGTACTTCGAATGTTCCTTACACATATATTTATCATAGTGTATAGAGCATTACATGCTACACTTATATCCTAAGTTAAATGTATTTACTAAAGAGTAAAAGTACACCGAAACTCGCACTTTTATACTTGTGTGATTATGGATTGGATTTAGATAAAGTTTGGTCCAAATAAAAATGGATCGGGTCCTGCTATAAGGTTGGGTGCCAGGTTTGGAGGCAGAGCCGGAAATGTGTCCAATGCACCATTAAACCGCCCGTTTTCTCGGACAGTTCCGTCAAATCCCGTAAAATCTAGTGGTGGCTGAATTAATAAAGTCGAACCTCTTTGAAATCCAGCCGAAAATCTACGCGTGAATGGATCTGGAGGTCGACTTTGAACTCTTCTTCTTATTGTATTTCTGCGGCCAGTTTGTGGACGTGCACGTCTCCTTTGATTTGTTCTCACAGTTCTACGTTGACCAGTTGCACCAGTTCTAGTGCGTATACTTCTTGGTGAACCTCGCCGAGCCTGAATTTGTCGTTGCAAGCTAGCAGTCGACATCGCTCTCACAAGGGGTCTAACAGAAGAACGTGCAGAACTAGTTGATGACCGAGAACGATTTCTTTGATTGGATGTCGTGCCAACACGTGGCCTGCGGGACGAGCGTGTCGATATATTATTACTCGGACGCCCAAGAAATATTCTCCGGGTGCTCACCGGATGTTCGTGAGTTAACTGAGCTTCAACGGCTGGCCGGAATTGATTTACTCTCTGGTTCTCTGCATTAACCCCAATGTTCCCAGCATTCCGTCTCTGACCTTGATTTCTTCTACTGTTGTTTTGAACCGTTCGACTTCTTGTTTGCAATGCGTTGCTGTTTCTGTTACTAGTATTTTCATTGACCTGTTGATCCGTACCGGAAACACTGCTAAAGTTTCCACGTGCATGTGGTCTTTGAGTACGTACAACATGACTGCTTCTGTTACGGTGTTGTACCGGTACCCGCGTATGCTGTGGTTGTTGTTCACCAGTATTTTGTGGTGGTACAGCTACGCGGTTAATCTCATTTATTGAAGACTGTCTTGCTATATGGGCTTGGTTGATACCGTTATTGGATGGAGCATGAGAAACATTTCTGTCTGACCTTTCTACTGACCCCGGTATGTTAGTTTGTGCTAATAATGGATCTAAGTCTATCAGATTTAAATCATTTATACTCTGAATAGCCGGTTGAATTTGATTTCTTGATTCTTGTATAAATACTCGTTGCTGACCCGCAAGCTGGTTTTGTGGTACTGCTTGTCTGAGATGCCTTAATTGATTTTGATTTCTAGCACCACCATGGTTATTTGTTCCAGCTCTAATGTCAGCATGTTGTTGTCGCATTTGGTTATTATTGTTATGTTGTAAGGTCTTGTTTTGTCGACGTCTGCTTGTTGTGTTATTTTGCCGAACAAGTACAAGAACGCCTCCGTTTAACCGCGATCTGTTGATCGTCCGGTTACTAGGGTTGTTCGGATTCATGAGCAATAAAACTCGTCTATTGCGGTCTTGCTGAAGACCACTTTGTAATCGGTGGCCATGTGCTTGACGTTTTTGACGTGAGAGCATGGTCATCGGAATATATACACCTCTATTATCACGACTTGATCGCCACAGCATTGACACCAGACTATCTTTTGGGGAAGTTTGTCTGGTACGGTTTGAAGAATAGTTTTGTTTGTCCGATAGAACTTGTTCTACATTTGTGTTATTTGAAATGTTATTTGACACCACATCTGATGTTACGACTGGAACTGAGTGAACTGGATTTTTTGTTTTTGCTTCCAAACTCCATGTTGATTTTGTCATGGCAACCACAGGCAGAAGCGTTGGACTCATTGGAGATTCTGCAACAAAAATAAAAATGTTATAAAAAAGATAAGGGTTACAATGGATGATCTAATTTTTAACCAATATTGTATAACCACATACTTGTTAAAGTTATAAAACCATCTAAGGTTAAAGGTGAGTGTAAGTTTACAAATACAAATACATTTAATAGTTTAAACAGTTAATAGTGAAGTCACAGATTATGATATCGGCTTTGTGCATTGGGTCGTTAGTATATCAGTAATATACTAGTATATACAGTCTCTGGGATGATCGGCATACTGAGAAATTGCGTCTCATTGTCATTCGTCCCTTACCACAAATTGTGTTACTTGCGGATATATATATATATATATATATATATTGATTGATTGATTGATTGATTGAATATTTAGAGTCATTTTTATGCCATCGAAGGCTAACAGACGATCAGTTAACCTAACAACTGTTTCCTGGGATTAACCAGTACTCGAGCACACCCCATCTCTGCAAGTAACTGATAACTTTCCCACTTGAATCAGCCGTGAGAGACGAATGATAATGAGACACAATGTCGTATATCAGTCATCACATGATCCCAGGAAAGATTGGTTAACTGAACGTCTGTTAGCCCTTGATGGCATAAACATGATCCTAAATATCCAAACAAACTCCTCGGTAACAAATAGTTCCACGGTAAATGTTTATTTTCCTACAAGTGATTGATTTTGAACTAGGAAGAATGAAGATCATCACGTCGATCTTTCTCTGTGAGAAAATACAACGATGACATCGTACTGTCATAAAATTATATATGTACATATCATACGGAAGTAGCCGCAACCTAAAGCCTTAATTAAAATTTTGTTTATTTGTCCTTTACCTACCTACCATTTTCATCTTGGGTAGGTAGGTAGGTAGGTAGGTAGGTAGGTAGGTAAAACATTATATCATATTTTGTCGGACAAAAGTCTAATTGTTACATTTTCCTTGCTTATTATATCTTTAAAGCGGCATAACCAATTACTTAAGATGTTTATTTTTATAAAGAAATGCACAATATATCTATGAATGGCGAACATTTTCGTGTATCCTTTTCGTTGGGACCTAATTTTAAGGATATGAGAAACCGTTTATGCTGGGAAAAATATTGTTGCAAGGGATATGAACACAGAAGTATAATTCTTGTCATGAGATTCAAACTCGGATCGCCCAAGTGATAACCACAGATATAACATAAGGGTCGGATATTATCTAACGTTTTGGCATAGGCATATAAACTAATTATTATTAATTTTTTAGGGGGGGATGCAATGAAATAATTAGAGTAGGGGCAATATTATTGGGTAGGTAGGTGAAGGACAAACGAACAATATTTTATTTTGAGCCTAATTACATGCCATTATTGATCGTATAACCAATTTGATCTTCTTTTACGAATCATTAATATCAGAAAAATGTCATTTTTTTATTAATGATTTCTTTTTACCTTTTTATCAGTTTCATATTAGAGAGAGAGAGAGAGTAAAGATAAAGGTAAAGAATAGTGCGCGTACCGTGACTTGTTTTGCGTATTTTTGCTCTAAACACTGCGGAATTCCCAGACACTGCTTGTTGTAGAATAGACTCCATATCACGTGTACTTCTGAAATTAGATATAATATATGTGAGATGACAAATGCTAAAAGTACTATGAAACATTGTTTACGCGTTTTGCTTTAGAACAGGTCTCTGATAGTAAACCTATAAACAACCGAGACATGGTTTAGCTTTGCTAAAACACAAACAAAAACAATCTGATATTAAACCAGTAAATCGTTTAGATCTAGATATGCTAAAATACACGCAAAACCAATTTGCCGTACAAGAGAATAGTACATGCCAGATTATGTGCGTACGTGAGTGCGTGAGTTCAAAGATTGTTTTGTTTACTTTGTGTATCAATTCAAAGGCGTATTCCCTAGAACCAGTTTATAGCACGGTAAATATGTTGTAAATCAAGTTGATAACAATGTCTTAATTTCCGTCTCTGTTGTGTAGTTTTAAGTCTTGAGTGATTATGTTTTTAGCTATACATGGTTTATGATAAATCGATCGTGGAGCGTTTGTCTGTTGTTCAGTACCAATACAATCAAAGATTTAAAAGTTCAATATTTAACCAGGCATGCTACATATGGAACACTTTGTGTTGATAATTAATTTGAAAAATCAACATCCTACCCGTTTATAGGAGTAGAACTATTGTTTTCGTTTTATATCAGATATACGTTTGAATGTGTTAATTAGTATTTTTGTGATGATTAAACAAATTTATTAGGCTCTTACATGGTGATAATTAAAGATTTGAAAAAAAAATCATACCCTACCCACTATAAGTTTATACGTACAATCCTCTCTTTATTACAGATATGCGTTGGAACGTCAGTTTTTGGATATTTAAATATATTCGTTAGACTTTTCAATTTCGTTCTATGATTTATTCTGTTAAATAAAATTGAATACAAAACTAGAACTAATCTAAATTAGGAATAGAAAGTTACAATGTTATGTACTTTTAAACGTATCTCCTCCCCTCCCCTCCACCCCACCCCAATCCCCCACTACATAAGCGTATACTTAATTTCGATTGTTTTCAAAATTCATGTTTTACTGATAAGAGCTGGAATGTTTCTAATAGTATTATTTGAATATTAAAAACTTCCTGCTCTTTTCGTACGTTCATTCTGCAAGGCTTACAAAATCGAATAAAGAACTGAAACTAATCTGAATGAGAAATGTCTTCAAAAGTTTTATACGTCTAATATTTAAGCAAATATGCTGCACAATCGAATAAGGAAGTGATTATTTCACAACAACTTGGTAAACATTTAGTTTATAATTAATAATTCTGCAAAATATATTCAACCGACCAGAGATATCTGCTGATACAATTTTAAAACAACAAAATTTAAAAAAAGAGAGGATAAAGTAGGTTCCTTATTTGCTGCGACCTTGAATAAGGAATAACGTACTAAATGAGTAGAGTTCTATATTTTTTACTGGATTCAATCTGAATATAGCAGTTTTGTATCTCTAACATAGCAGTTTTGTACCTCTAACGTAGCAGTTTTGTGTCTCTAATATAGCAGTTGTGTATCTCTAACGTAGCAGTTTTGTATCTCTAACGTAGCAGTTTTGTGTCTCTAACATAGCAGTTTTGTATCTCTAACGTAGCAGTTTTGTGTCTCTAACATAGCAGTTTTGTATCTCTAACATAGCAGTTTTGTATCACTTATATAGCAGTTTTGTATCACTAACATAGCAGTTTTGTATATCTAACGTTGCAATTTTGTATCACTAACATAGCAGTTTTGTACCTCTAACGTAGCAGTTCTGTATATCTAACGTAGCAGTTTTGTATATCTTATGTAGCAGTTTTGTATCTATAACGTAGCAGTTTTGTATCTGTAACGTAGCAGTTTTGTCCCTCTAACGAAGAAGTTTTGTATATCTTACGTAGCAGTTTTATATCACTTAAATGGCAGTTTTGTATTTTAAAATGGCAGTTTTGTATCACTAACATAGCAGTTTTGTACGTCTAACGTAGCAGTTTTGTAACTCTTTCGTTGCAGTTTTGTATCACTAAAATAGCAGTTTTGTATCATTAACATAGCAGTTTTGTACCTCTAACGTAGCAGATTTGTATCTCTAACGTAGCAGTTTTGTACCTCTTATGTAGCAGTTTTGTATCTCTTACGTAGCAGTTTTGTACATCTTACGTAGTAGTTTTGTACCTCTTACCTAGCAGTTTTGTCCCTCTAACGTAGCAGTTTTGTATATCTAACGTAGCAGTTCTGTATCTCTAACGTAGCAGTTTTGTATCTCTAACGTAGCAGTTTTGTGTCTCTAACGTTGCAGTTTTGTTACACTAACAAAGCAGTTTTGTACCTCTAACGTAGCAGTTCTGTATATCTAACGCAGTTGTTTTGTATATCTAACGTAGCAGTTTTGTATATCTAACGTAGCAGTTTTGTGTCTGTCTCTAGCATAGCAGTTTGTATCTCTAACGTAGCAGTTTTGTATATCTAACATAGCAGTTTTGTATCTCTAACGTAGCAGTTTTGTATCTCTAACATAACCATTTTGTTTCTCTAAGCAGTTTTGTTACACTAACAAAGCAGTTTTGTACCTCTAACGTAGCAGTTCTGTATATCTAACATAGCAGTTTTGTTTATCTAACATATTAGTTTTGGTACCTCTAATATAGCAGTTTTGTATATCTAACATAGCAGATTTGTACCTCTAACGTAGCAGTTTTGTATATCCAAAGTGGCAGTGGTATATTTTCAATCCAACATGTATACTCTTGAAGGTTTCGTATAATCTAACGCAGCAGTTTTTGTATATCTAACGTAGCAGATTGTGGCCGTTTCGAATCTATAACGTAGTAATTATTTTATTACAATAGAATGTAGTTAGTTAATTAATTACATTTACACCTTATAACATCTGAATATGTATGTTATAGATGACCATAAAGTTCGCGTGGTATTTAATTAATATCATTAATGTATGTCCCCCGCAGCCTTAGTATTGCTCTACCGTGTAACTGCCATCGTCCATCATCGCGTTAATGTTCCCTTACTGTTGAGACAAAGTCAATACCTGATTATTAACAAGAAATTTTACACAGTACACAGACCGAAGCGAATAAT